>JAJMYO010000014.1:0-298715 GCA_023087385.1 Diplodia sapinea | reverse complement strand
GGTGGGGCCGTGGCTGGGGCGTTTGTGAGGGAGGGTGGGGCGGGGGTTGTGGTGGTGGGGGAGGGGGGGGAGGGGGAGGAGAAGGAGGAGGAGGAGGGAGAGGGAGATGGAGAGGGGAGGGGAGGCGGGGTGAGGGAGGCGGTGGGAAGGAGGGGGAGGGAGTGATGGTGGTGATGGGCTTGTGTGTGTGTGTGTGTGTGTGTGTTGTGGGGAAGGAGAAGGGTGTGGGAGGTTGGGAGGTCGTGTTGGATACGTACTGTAGACATGGTCATCGCAAAGAAGTAGCATCACCATCACGAGAGTCAGTAGCAGCATCGGTCATCATCACCGTTCAATCAATGTCAGGAAGTTGTGTGAGCCAAACGCAATGGGGTATCATTTGGTAATCTCAAAAAAGAGGTAGTCGTCAAAGGGTCCATATACCCTCTTCCCTCCGCTCGATCTGGAAAATCGGTACACACACACACACACACACACACACACACACACACACACACAAAAGTACAAAATCAAAAACTCCCAGTGGGCCCCACCCACGATCCCCCGGCCTCGCTAAAACCCGAAAAAAACCCAAGTGGGTGTGATGATGTTCGACAAACGGGGAAAAGAGCACCGGATGCACCTGGCCTTGATGCTGAATGCCTTGAGGGTTGACCATTCATCCTTAACCGCGGAACGAATCACTGACCGGTTTGCACCTGTCCGGTTGTTGGAGGAGGAAGAAGAAGAGGAGGAAAGGCTCGACTCTTCAGTTGGCGCGGCGGCGCCTGTTGCCGGAGGTCCTGGTGGTTCGTCGCGCGTTGTTGGTGGACTCGTGGGTCGCGCGGTACTCGGCACGTGTTTGAGCGCCTTGGATTTCGTAGCTGGCGTCTGACCAGCGGGAGGAGAGCATGCTGGCTGGCGCATGCTTGGTTGTGGTGGTGGTGGTGGTGCTGGTGGCGGTGGCAGTGGCAGTGGCGGCAGTGGCGGCGGCGGCGGTGGTGGTCTGCTCGTCGGACTCCAGTTGAGGAGGAGTGTCCTCCTCGCTGTCCTTCGACTGGGTGATGGTCGCCTCAATGGTGATGGCCGGTTGTGGAGCAAAGTTCTCCTTGTTGAGCTCGGCCAGGTCGAAACAGACATCGTTGTCGTCCTCGTCGACGAGGTCTGCCCAGCTCTTCTTCTGGTAGGGCTGAGGAGTGGTGGCGGGCAGTAGTTCGAGCAGAGGCTCGCGAGCATCTTCCAGCTCCGCGGCTGGCCCTTCGATCTGCTCCGGCTTGGCTGGTTCCGGACCGGTTGGTGAGGTGGGTTGAGAGGCTGGGGTCGGCTCGGGGGACCATCTGGACCTGTGCAGCCCAGTGTTGGAAGGGGCCTTGGGGGCAGCAGTGCTCTTGCGGGCATCGCTTTCTGAAGGCTTGGTAGCCCACTTAGAGGCGAGAAGGCCGGCGAAGGCCGGCTTAGTGGAAGTGGTGGTCGACATGTTGTTTGTTGGTGGAGGTTGAATTGAGGTGGAAGATATGTGTGGTTGAAGCCGAAAGTGGTGTTGGTGGAGGCAGAAAGTCTTGTGTTTGTGGGTGGTGGACTTGATGCTGGTGGAGGCAGAAAGTCGATGTGAAGACGGTTCGTTGGTGATGGGCCAAGGGGCGGGGGAGGTAGGCTCTTGTACTTGGGCGGCGCGAAGAACAGAAAAACTCTGCTGTGCCAGTACCACGGTTTGTGTTAGCAGGCAGAGGCAGTGGAAAGTTGGAGAAGTGTGAGGTCTGGAGATGGAGTTATCGTCCCACGGTCTCGCTCGGCCTTTCCCCCGGTACTAGATCATGCGGCGGACGTCACCGGATCCACTTGGACGATTCAGCCCCCGGATCTCAAACACGCTTCAGAAGCCACCCGTGTCCATGCGCCATATGACGCGCTTCGTCCCGAGAACCCCAGGAAAATCCTCCCCAGACGTGTCGATCAAGACTGCACCCCTACATCCACAAGCCAGCTCTTGCGATTTTCCTAATCGGGACAGCCCTTTTCCTTCCATTCGACGCCGCTATCGCACCTCGACTGCTGGCCTGGAATTAACTCGGCCCCGAAGTGTGAACGGTGCCCAAGCCCCGCTGACCGGTACTCCCGACCCCTGAAAGACCAGCGCGCAGGTTCTGCTCCAATCGCCGAGCATAGAATGCGTTCGGAGTTGATTGGAGTGCATCATTCTTGGTAGCATGATACTCGCTCAGCATCTGCCATGGTCCAACCTTTGACTCACCGGCTATCACGTCCGATTGGCCAATAGCGTTCACTGAGCTTCTACCGCCGGACGGCATTTGTAAAAATTCTTACACTCACCAGGCTCCAGTGAGTCGGGAGTATTAGGCATCAGCAATGTCAACGGGTTCGCTGTCCGGCTGGCAGAGCACGCCATTTCTTCAAGACATCACAGCACATCATCACGCACTTCATTCTCTTGCATTCATTTATAAACCAATTTTCTGCCCACGTCGGGTGCCACCGCCGAAGCCCAGTTTAAATCGACCATCCGCAGCAATTCATTGACTGTAAATAGGCAATTTCATGACCCATTTCCATGACTACGCCTATTCTTCGTGTAGTTACCTGTTACCAGTGTAAGCCTCCTCCGGCTTTCTCCAGTGGAGGGAACTTGTTGTCGTCTCTGGTCCACGGATCGTTCAGCACGATTGGATGGGCAGAATCGTACTCCCTAGCAGCCAACATTCCGAGCCTGTACGCAACTGTCTCCTCCCACTCAACGACATACAGATGCCACGGACGGCTTGGGATTCTATTCACGTCTGACAGCTCAGTATACGGAGAGGAAGACGAAGTACGTGTTGCCGAAGATCCAAATCAGGGTCTGCTTCTTAGGGTCCAGCTCTTCAATCATGTCAACGTGGAGGTAGTAGATCCTATCGAGCAAGTTGTAGTTGGCGGTGGTGCTTCTCCTAGGGAAAAGGTAAAGTATTTCTGATCGTGTTTTGTTATACAGCGAGGCAAGGTGGTTCTCGACAGGGCCTGAGGATGAGCCTGGAGGCATGTAGAGAAGGCGGGCAGATCGGGCGGGAAAAGACACTTTCGGAGAACAAGGGCGGCGAAGTCGAGGCGTCGTTTTCTTAGAGGTCGGGCCAGGTACGACGCCCATTTCGGCGCGGCTGTCTGCCTGCCACGACGGGTTGTTGAGTTGCGCCTTCCCAAGCTGGACCGCCGATGCTCCCAGGGCAACCACCGGTTCGCCACACTCGCTTGCGACAACGTGCCCCGTCACCTTTCCTTTGCTGTCGCCGGAGAACAATGCTGCCTTGACTTGGCGCAGGCCCTTCCGTCGGACGCCTTTGACCCTGACGTTTCTTTGTTCGTCTGGCTCCCAACCTCCGCGCTCACTTCCTCGCCATGGAGGATATTGCCAGCTCAGTCACGCCTTTTGTGACAGCGGTAAGTTCGGCGGCCATGGCCCTTTTCCCTCCTGCACCTGGCCGGGCGCACTGCGCATTCATGCTCCCCTGCTAACCACCCGTGATAGGCCGGCGACACTCTGAAGCACTACGTCGCCCTCGTCACTCTCGCGCTAAGTTTGGCCTTTTACAATCTCCGAACAACTCTGGTCTCCTGGTGCGGCCACGCCCAAGACTGGTATGCTGCACAACAACACCTGGCTGTCACAACCTACAGCTCTGTGGCCACATCATCGGCACAAGGCCTTGCGCGTCATTCCCGAAATTTGTGCGCTACATCGAAGCTCATTTTGGACGATTGCTCGGCCAAGGCAACGGCCTTGTCGGCGCGACTCTCCGTCGCAGCTTTGGCTCTTGCACGCCAGATGACGACAGCCTTGGTAGACAACGTGACATGGGCTACCAACAAGCTTTGGTGCCTCTGGCTTTCTCTGCGTACACTCTTCTACTATAGCCAGACGCAACTCATTGGAACATTCTGCCATCTTCAACGGCTGGCGGTAGCTTACACGAAAGCAGCCAAAGTACTGGCCATCAAAGCCTGGACCGCCCAACGCTTCGTCGGAAACAATGCAGGCGCTTGGCTGGTTGCTAATCTTGGACGGCTTCGAAACACCATCGTGTTTCTAACCGGCCGGTTCTTTGAGTATAGCGAAGCTCTTTTGCACCATTGGAGGGCTTTCGGCCATCGCTACCTGTACTGTCTACCGTTGATCTACATCGTCGTCCACCTCATCCACGCCCGACAGCGCATTCGCGAGCCACTCCACTTTCCTCGGACGCTCTTTACCTTGATTGTTTTAGTCTATCACGATTTCACTGCTCCAATGAGCCAACTTGAACACATGCACTTGGAGGTGGTCCTTCGCAATACTTTACCTGGCAGCTACGTCTACGATCTCGCCAAGTCCAAACAGTGGCCCCGGATCCACGACTTCAGCAGCACACTACAAACGCACAGGTATGCTACCCATACAGTCCCACCTACCAAACCACTCTCGCAACTGACAGTCTTCCTTAGACCCCGCAAGCCACTCAACTTCTTCAGCCTCCCTCCAGGCGTTCGCGCCCACATCTTCTACCTCGCTCTCACGTCCGCAACGCAATTTTCCTGGATGCCGCTCCGCCGTGTTCTCCGCCTCGACACCCCGAACATTGACTTCCACCGCATCTTGTCTGTCGCACGCTCTCTTGGCTACAACTTACCAGGAAATACCATCAACATCGACGCCTGTGCTGCGCCGCCCCCTCCGTCGCTTCCACGTCCCGCCACTTGCTTCGTGCCCCCAAAAGCCAGCGGCCGCCATCAGCTGCTCGAAATGCTGTCACGGCTCTCGCGCCCGTTTGTCGAGAGCAAGCTGTGGATGGAGAGCGTGGCTGCAAGCATGCGCGCCGGCATGCCGTGGGACATTGTCGTGAAGGAGTCGTGGTATCGTGTATGGAGCTACGATATTGGCCTGATTGTCACCGCAATATGCTCGGATTACTTTGAAGAGCTCTTCGGGAACGTTAGGGTGGAGTATCGGATCATGGTGGGCGATGATGAGAAGATGGATGTGGAAAAGAAGGAGAACAAGATTCTGGACTTGGTCAGGCAGTTGCGGGAATCAGTGCAGCTGGGATATAGAGATGAGTACCTAAAGGTCACTGTGGAGGGGTTGGAGGCTTGGGAGGGATTGATGGGTACGCATGAGTTGGAGGGTAGGCTTGTGGTGGAGGCAGTGAGGGAAGTGGTCGCAGCGATGAACAACAGGAGATGAGAGGCCATTCAAATTTGGTGTACTTGCCCTTCTATGGCTGTGCATGGAGCGTGCCGGATATACTCAAGGGTCTTAACTGCCAGGAATTTTCTGGAAGTAAAGAGCGTAAGCATGTTCCAGAGTATATAGCACAATAGCCTTTGAGGTAGGTCACTGAGCCAGTTCACTTTTTCTCAGAACATCAGCATGACTGAATTGAGGGATAGTCCATTAATCTGTCAAACAATCCAGTGCCTAACCTCGGACGTCCATCACGACTTCCGCAGAACAAGCCACCTTCCCAGCCTATCAATAAGCACCACCGCCCCCAACAGCCCCGCGACAACAGGCAGCACGGCCAAACTCCCCAGAAAATTGTAAATGAACAACCGATTCGCAGCGCCCGCCCCCAGCCCCGCCGCCACGACCACGACCACAACCACGGCCCTCGACCCCAACGCCAGCTTCTCGAACACATCCATCCTCCCCTTCCCCTTGGACGCCGACGCCGCCGACGTCGCCACGACCCAGAGGATCGCACCAAGGCACAGCATGGCGATCGGCAAACTCGCCCAGTAGTACACGTACAGCGTCAAGTACGATGCTAAGAGACTATCTCGGTAAGGGGGCGCAAGTGCCTGTCCTTGCGATGGTAAGTGGAGGAGGTGAGGGAGAAAGTAGGCTAGTGGTGCGTTGTCCTCCGACTCCACAACCCGTAGAGATCCGGGGGCTGTCGATCGTTGGGCTCTGATTGAATAGGAGCACTAAGCTAATAGGACAGCGCCTTTAGTTAGCCCAGACATGCTTGTTTTAGGTTTGGTACTAAATGCGAATAGGGCTCGTAATTCGGTTCAGGCTTGGCATGTGAGCAGCTTTGTGTTCGGTCAGTCACATGAAACCGAATCTGGAACAAGTGTGCTTTTCGACAGAGAACGGCGTCAGCGTGGATTGCAACGCAGACAACGCAGAAGGATTGAGCTCATAATAATCGATTGAAAAGGGTAAGAATGGTATATATCGTCCCAGTGCTCTTAGAGCACTCCGAAACTCCCTTTGGTAAGCACTTCGACATCCTTCATAGTGCCAAAACATACGAACACATTAGCCACCCACAGAGCCTTCTGACGCACGTATTCCTCCCTTGCCTTGAGACCACCGTCATAGGCACGAGCAGCTGCTGCTCCAAGCAGAGCTGTTTCTTCCCGAAGCACGCTCTCAGTACCGCGAAAGACGGAACCATTCGCCCAGGCTACCAAGTGAGCCATGTCCTCCTCTACATCGATGACCGCCCGAGCTGGAGAACACGGAAGAGAAATCACACCTTGAGTGCTTGGAGTAGCGAGGCGGATGTAGAGCAGGGACGTGCAACGGCCTTTCGTGAGATCGAAGTCAGCCAAGTTGCGCTGATGCGCATGGTACCCCAAAGCGAGAAGTGGGGCAAGGAGCTTCTGGTGGACGTTCGTGTCGACGGCCCATCCGTCCTGCATCCAGGTGGCAATCTCGCGGAGCAGATCCTGAGTAGTCAAATCATCCTCGGACAGACCGATCGATCGCGCAGAAGCAATGAAAGGTGGTAGGCTCAACCTTCTGGATGCTGGAGGCGAGCTGTGTGGCCTCTCTATCAGAGGAGGCGATCCTGGGATTGGAGAACCAAACAAGGGAAGTTGCACCAAACTCGTCGAACCTTTCTTTCTCAACTCCGCTTCGACCTCATTGTCTGATGCAGTGGGACTCTCGGTCTCGGCGAGTGTTCGTTTCCGTGATAGTGGTTGTGTGGGGGCGGGTGGTGTTTCCTCCACAACAGATATGCTACTCTGGCCAGGTGCATCGGGTGTTTTACGTGCACGTGATGCTTTTTCTGCTGTATCGGGGCCTTTACTCGGCTTCTCTGATGGCGGGGGCGAAGCCTTCACAACCTCTTTATAGGAAGGCGGAGCGCTTCCTTCTGCATCACTTCCATCCTGTCTCGCCACCAAAGAATTTTCCCTGCCAAGCTCCGTGGTGTTTGCATGTAGGCCGCCAAAAAGTTCCCAGGCATCCTGCTTCGCGCCACGTCCTTGGTACATGAGTTTGAGACGAAGTTGGGGCGTGCTCGCGGAACCCTCGAGCAAAGCTGCGCGAAAGTTGCCGAGGGCGATCTGTGAATAGGTATTGCGCTTGAGATAGACATCGAAACTCGTGGCCTGGGACAAAGAGCGCAGGTTGAGAAGTAGCTCACGCGGAGTTCCGAGCAGTTCATGCTTCAGTTTGATCCTTGGCATCAACACGTAGCCCGGCTTCGTGAGGTTGAATGCGAGTCGAACGGCGCACACAGCATCGCTTAGGCCAGTGGACCTGAGAACATCAAGATGCGGGTTGGGGATTTCGGATGTGGTGGCCGTGGTGATTTCAAGTGGGGCTGGAGAACTAAAAGTGTCGGGCGGGAGAACAAGGAATAAATCGGTAGGCTTCGAGGCGCTTCCAGGGCGAACACGAAGGGGTAGGTGAAAGAGCAATACGCAAGCATTCCGGTCCTCTGTCGAGTGTCCAAGCAAAAGTGAGAAATCGGCCTTTTTATTGTGAGATGACAAGCGACCAAGAGAATGAACATGATCCGGCGTGTCGTCCTCCCATGCTGCAACAACTCTGTCGGCAACAACCCACTTCAAGTCCACCCCCAGCATCTTGTTGATCTCCCCAGACTCCATCGCGTACGCGCGCTTGTCGACAACTAGGTTTCAGTCAGTAGTCAAGACGAAGACAACGAGCCCCCACTCATATGTGGGATGCCCGCCCGCCCGGGCTTTTCGCGCGGCGATGCACTGGAGCAGCCCTGACTCGGTATGGTCGAACGTCCGCACCCGTGGCTTGAGGTGGTTCGAGGCAAGCGTTGGCACGCGACCGGAACAGCTGGCGTCGGGTGGCTTCACGGTGCACTACTACACGGACGGAGCAGCGAGCGCGTCTCGAAAGACACGAGGTGCTGCTACGCGTCCGGAATAGCTCGCGCTGGCCACCACACAAAACGGGGCGCTGTTACGCAGTCGGGCCAAGCAGCGCACGGGAAGCCTCAAGCGTGCCGTGACGTGTCGATAGCTGATGATGGATCGAAGCGACCTGGTTGTCGAGATGTCGAGATGTCGGTGGTGGTGGGTGACGACGGTCGGAGTTGGGGAGGCTGGCGCGATCTCTTGACCGGAGCGCGCCGGTCGGCGGATCAAGCTTAGTCCGATTGTTCACGTGACCTAAAGCGCACGGCCCCCAACCACCAACACAGCAGTGTTCGATAGCCTCCCTCAACACACAACATTCTCTCCTCCAGCTGTGCAACAACTTCCCGTCTACAATTATCCGTCTTGGTCACGAGAACAGCGATGACAAAAATGGATACCTTTGCTTAGCGTCAATTCTTTCTCCCAACATGGCAGATGAGCAAATCCATGAAATCAAACTAATCTTCCGATCTGTCATCTCTTGCCTGATGGCTCATGGGCGAGACAGACTCTGTGACATCCAGGACACAGGCCGCGAACGAGGGTTCCCTACCGGCGCACCGCCATCCGACTTTAACAGCGAATATCTCTGCTCGTCGCCAGCACTCGAATATTGCCCAGGCTCTCCAACAGGCTTGACTTCGGACTCGGCCGCCGGCACCGACGTCTCCACAAACCTCAAGCCCCGCCCCTCGTGATCCAGCCGCACCCGCGTCCGCCGCGCAATCTCCTGCATCTCGCTCCGGGAGACGGCCGACGAGAGCCCCCGGGCGTCGTCATCATCGGCCTCTCCAGCAGTACCGCGGCGATGCCTCTCGACCATCATCCGCCCGTCCAACCCGTGAAAGAGCGGCACCAGCGCCGACGACTTCCAGCCGCCGACACGCGGGTTGCCGCGCTCCGCCTCCCACGCGCGCACGGCGGCCATCAGCGCGGCCAGGAAGCCCAGCGCGAGCGCGACCAGCGCCGCGGGCAGGGCGAGCCAGGCCCAGCGCACGCGCACGCACGTCTTGGCCACGAGCGGCGTGCCGTGTCGCCGCGCGCGCGCATGTTGGCCGTCACGGACGCCGTGAGGCCGTCCATGTACGCGCGCACCGACGCCGCGTCGGCGGTGCCGTTGCGGTACAGGTTCTCCAGCCACAGGTCGCCGACGAGCGCGGCCGGCGTCGCGTAGAACCGCAGCGTGTTGCCCGCGAACATGTTGCCGAGGTACTCCTGCAGCGAGAGCGCGGCGCCGAAGTTGTACGCCCAGATGCAGGCTTCCGGGTAGTACGTCAGGTTGTCGGTCGAGCCTCTGCTTTTGCTGGGCACGAGCGTGTTGTTGGTTGGCTCGACCGCGAAAACGTTGGAGGACGTGGGGGAGGAGGTCGTGTTGCAGCTGCGCCAGACGCCGGCTTGCAGGACCGGCTCCGTTGCGAGGGACCACATGTAGCCGTTGGTCTCGCTGCGGCTTGGGGGCAGGTTGGTGGAGGATACGAGCGTTTCGGTGTATACCGATCCGGTCACGTTGGCGCTGTAGGTCCGGAGGCAGGGGTGGAGGGAGCATCGGACCGCGAAGGGGGTTTGTGGGTAGGAGCAATCGTCTGTCGGGCTCGCCTGGTCCCCGGTCGCATGGCAGTTGCTGGCGTAGTTTAGCATCAGAGCCTCGAAGTCAAAAAGAGAGTCGTTGTAGTTCGTGTCGGCGCCAATACCGGTGGCGGTGAGTACAGTCTGGCCGGCCCAGATTCCAGACGGCAGAGTGAAGTTTGTTGGGGTCTTGTTGTCGTTCACGGAAACGGTGTCTGAGGTGTCGCTGCAGGAGTAACACATTGCCAGGGTTGAAAACGTTGCGCCATTATCAGCGGGAAAGGTGCAGTTTCCGGTTGGACAATCCACTGATATACTCGCGGAAGAGTTGTCGGGTGGACTAAGGAGACCTATGGTGATTGCCACTTGTGCCGGCCCATCGAGTGTGGCCGAGAGCGCACCGGTATGCATGCCGGCGGTCGAGTAATTGTTTGTCCTCGGTATGCTTGCAATGAGCCCAGAGGCAGGTTGCATGCAGTTATCATATTGGATGACTTGCTGCGAGAATGGATCAACTGCAAGAGCAGCCACGATGATAAAGGCCCCGAAGCTGGCGAGGTAGCTGCTATCTGTCAGCGCGAACGCCCGCAACGGAGCAAGGATGGTATTTACTGTTTGCGGGGGTCCAGAAGGAGAAACAGAGAACCCCAAGGTCCTCTACTCGCAGCGTCGAAACGTTCGAGATCAATCAGTGGTCGAGGTCCACCGAACCAATACCATTTGAGCTGGCTTATACCTGTCAGGCTGTGAGAATGTGACAATCGAATTATGGAATGGGTCCAAGTACCCTCAGCCACTGGCAAGACCAAAGCGGCCTTGAAGATGGCTGTGAATATGGAGATCATGGAGTTGATGGATATCGGGCGTGGCCAGTCCGGAAGTGGGCGACCGTTGTAGACGCCAACTGTGACTATGATGGCGGCCAAAGCAACGAGTGCCAATACGCAGCTGAAGGTCTCCATCCACCAAGACCGCAGAACGTGGGATTGAGATGCCATTGGACCGGTTCTTTTTGGGTCTTTGAGGATTATTTCATCATGGTCTGGCTGTTTGCGGGGTTGGCTCTGTCCTCGGTTGGACGAGGTGTCCTGAAGTGTCGTTGATGGTCTTTCCATTTCCTCGAAAACTGCGGTATCAGGCGTCAGCTTTGTCTTGGGCGCAGAGACCACTATTTAAAGAATTTTGCTAAATCAGGCACCCGCGTTGCACATCAATGTCTCCTGTAGGGCTTCAAGTTGGGGGGCAAGCTACACTTTGTCGCGTGATACACGGTAATACGGCATGTTGAGATCAAGCTCGTGCGACATATCTGATGGGTACAATTTTAGAGTTGCGGGTTCACTTTTCAACTGCGTCTCAAGATTATTAAGCATCGGAAGCCCTGATGTCGAAAGGGCTTTGCTTGGGATGCCGGGGAAATAGAATTTGTAGTGTGTACTCGACATGTATGCTAGGCTCATAAGGCTTGACTCTGAAAAATTATATCCTTTGTATCTTTGGGACATCAATAAATCTTCCGCTCGAGTAAATGTTCCTCCAATTTTTGGTAGTACAGATGGAACGTTGCAATCATCAAAAGTCTTCGTTGTAGTGCCCAGTCTGCTAAGTATATCGTCAGTAGGTAGCCTCAATGTCACATCCTTTGGGAGGGCCGACATACGGATATGTGAGCTGCCACATCGACAAATTCACCTTCTTGTTCGGCCTCTAATCTAGCCCTGGCCGCCTCTTCTTCTGCAACTTTCTCGATTGCCTTCTTTTCCGGACACTTTGGTAGGGAAGGGACAGATTCCTGAAGATAGCCGATGCGTTGGCCCATTCTGGAAAGCAGCGCTTGCTGTTTCTGCGCATACCAAAGTGTTCAGCATGGGCACGTAGAGGAGTCGGACAGATAGCATTACCTTCTCGGCAAGTTCGCGTATTGCTTGAACGGCACTTTTCTTGTAGTGCTCCAACTCTTTGTTCCGCTGGTTTGTGATGTCTCGGTTTTGGGAGAGACCCAGCGAATCTACCAAGTTGATGCCGGGAATGATGTACTCCCGCGAGATTTGACTGTAAAGGCGTGAGACTTCGAAAACAACACTGAAGTAGCCCTGGATCATCAGAGTCGTGTTGAGAAGGACCTGTAACCATGAGTATGCGACCGTTTCTGCTTCCTTCGTCCGTTGCGCTTACCTGTTTCTGGAAGTCCCGATAGGTAATGCCGGCAATTGCGCCTGTCTCGTCCCGGTCAATGCCTGTCTCCAGCGTTTCCAGTAGATCTCTACACGGGCCGCGAGCAGCAAACTCCACCATCGCCGATATTCCCTGAAAAAAGCGTAGCAGTGACGTGATTTGTTCTTTCAGCCCTGACAGTGCGCTGATTGAAGCTCGTAAAATGCGGACAATCTCTTCCTGCAACGAGTCAGTCTCAACGCCTTGCGATAATTGAGTTCCAGGACTGACGAGTGTTACGTTCTCGGCTTGAAGCTTGCCAATTGCGAGCTGGATGTCGGAGATTCTCTCCAAATTCTGATTGAGTCTTGTGACGCTTGCATCGTACGCCTCTCTTTGGACCTCGAGACTTGCTGTAGTGGATTCAAAAGCTGCCGAGGCCCTTTCAAGCTGCGCTCGAACTGTCGCGCACGTAAGACATCGTTCACGAAGAGGATTATGTTCATACCGATTGACTGGCTGGCTTCGTAACGCTTCTTCGACTTTGTTTTGAGGCGTGGAGGCGCCTGTCTCACTGTCAGTTGAAGCGGAATCAACACAAGGTGTCCAACTCACAGCACCGGCTGCCATGCCCTCCAGGTTATCTTTCCGTGCTTTCAACGAAGTGGCTCGAGCCTGCAGGTCTGCAACCTTTTTCTGCCACGCCTCCCGGGGTATGGGGACGCTTGAGCTGGAGATCTCTCGTTGCAATTTTGCGGCGGCCTGGGTGTCGTGTATTATCTGAAAGAATCAGCGCAACGTCCGTTCCGATGACTCTCAACAGCGTCAGTACCTCGAGCGCCTCGTGTACGATATACTTGGCGTCGTACGAATACGATCCCGGGGCAGCGTTATCGGGAAGATCGTAATCCATGATCTCTAAGAAAGTGCGGATAGTACCAGGGCTGTTGGCATCTTTTTGCGGTGTGGAAGGAAGTTCATTGCTGACAACAGATGAGAGAAGTGACAAGTATGTCAGTAGATTGTCCAAGTGCATGCACGCTGGATCATCGTGCCTGCCAGCGCCCGGCTCGGCACCCTCTGGATGATCGTGATCATCGTGGTGCTCCTTCATTAGAGTTGACTTTAGAGTATCAAAGACAGAATGGCCCAGTGCCACGTATTTGTGGGGTGTGAGCGCCGTGACCAGAGCGCCGCCAATACTGAAGACACTCTGGCTGAGCACGTCCACCACGCTCATACCAACGACATCCCAGCCTGGATCCAGCGGTCAGTACTATAGCCAGACTGGCAATATGGGGATGATTCACCGGAAGGTATGTTTTTGGAGGCCTGCTTAAAGGCGTCTTCGGCAAGGAGCATCCTCCGCTGGGCTTCGTTCACGGCATCATCTTTCCTTTTCATCTCTTTCTCGGCAAACTCCCTGTGGATCTTCTGAGAATGGACCTGGTCCTGGTTTTCGTGGCGCTTATCGATTGTGTCGTCTACGAAGTCAGCTGCATTCGACACGGAAAGGTGTTTCGGCCTACGCTCGGATTCGGTGGCGACCTGGCTCAGTTCCTGGGCCACGTCCAGCCAGGTTTCGAACCTGGCTTCGATGGCCTGCAGGTGACCCTCGCACTCGCCAACCGTGCTTTTCAATGTGACCATGCACGCGGGAAGCGTCTTTTGAGCACCTTGCTCATCATTCAGGGCATCGATGATCCTGTTGACCTGTTGCAATAAACGTCAACTCCTATGCCGCAGGCGTTGAGAGGGGGCGTATCACAGTCCCGGTCTCCGAGAAAAGATAGCGGGAATGCATGACCAGCTTGTCCATGCGGGTTTCAGTCTCGAGAAAGGTCTTGCGGCCAATGTCGACCAGGTAGACCAGATTGGCCTGCAAAGATTCGTATCTGGGCCTGGGTTTAGCTCCCGTGTAGCGTCACGCAACTGGTGCTCGGCTCACTGCAGATGAGTAAAGCCATTGTGCGGCTTTCTCAACCTAAGGCCCGAGGCGGCAGGAGACGACGCGATGACCTGGCAGGCTCCCACAAAGCTCAGGGCCAGAGGCGCGGCGCTGAGCAAGGTCCCCCAATGGTGGTTGCGGATCAAACTGTCGGATATATCTTGCGAGAACTGGGCGGCGGTCCGGGTGGCCTCCTGGTTCCGCAGCTGCTCATACTTCTCCACGTCCGTGGCCATTCTGCTTCAGATTGCGGCGTGTCTTGTCGGGAGAGTGCTGATCTGGGCGTGCGACCTCGTGACGGGGAACGGAAGGAGCAATCAGATGGCCACTGCCGCGACGGCTGGAGAGCCTCTTCAAATAGATTGTGGCGGTTTCACGTCATGCGGGTCATAGGTTCGGCATGGGAGGGGTTGGCCTGGCTCTCGGCCAATGATGCGGTCGTTGCAGAAATTCCGAAACAATTGCCAGGAGGGACGATTAGAAAGCGTCCATGCGGTGACTTCACTCCGCTCTTGCCATGCAGCCCGCCGCCACGGCTGCTTGCAGGAGCAAAGCCACAGCTCCCAAAAAAGGCGGTGAGCCGAAGTGAACACGTTTGCTCCGGTTTGCGGAGAGACTGAAAATAAAATCCCGAGCCCGCCCAATGGCAAGGCGCAGAGCACATGCGCTGTACCTCTATCGCACGGCGGACGCTGCGGCTGAGCCACGCTGGGCAGGCTCTGATGGCTGAATTCGGGGTTGTGCGAGCCTCTGTGGCTGTGGGGCCCCTGTTTCAATAGTCGTCGATCATGCCACATGATAACCTACGTGTACAAAGGGGTTTTGGCAAGGCCTGATGTACAGCTCACTGCCCGGGTGTTTGCCACCGTCCTGACCTCCTCGCATAGTAGTCCTTTTCCCGCTCTTCCCCATTGTCGATCGCCTGCCCGCTTTGTGCCGGCTCAGCTCGCCCGCCGACATGTCTTTTTCCAAGTCGTCTCACACGATAGCATTGTCATCTGATTCCTTCCTATCTGCAAAATGCCGGACCTGTGGCGGCGAGTGGCAGGACTCTTCCATCCGGCTCAACGACTTCTTGGGAAATGAAGACGGCGCCTTTCAGCTCGGAGACCGCGATTTTTCCTTGACCGCCAAAGACGCCGTGATTGAGCAAACTGAAGACTGCTGCGTCCTAAAAGCATGTTTGAGAAAGAGGGACGGCAGCTGGCAAGAAGCCTCCGTTGAGCTCGATGCCTTCATCTCCAACCAAGACGGCGAATTATGCCTGTAAGATTTTCCGGTCACGTGCTGCACAGGTGCTCCTCTGGTATCTGTTTTTGCAACCTTTCACTGACGCCACCAGCGAGATTGACGTCTTTCTTCCCTCGCTTGCCGAGGGAGTCACTGAAGAGCTGCAGGCGCTGGTCGCCAAATGCGAGGCCTCTGCCAGAGACCTCCAATCAAGCATTCGAAACAGCATCACCGAGGGAACAGCTTCGGCCTTTTCCTCCATTTCCTATGCCTTCCAAGGAATCGAAGATACGCAGCATGCCTTGAGAGATGCTCGTGTGGACATCACTCATACAATTCAACACCAAGCCATCTTCATCAATACCCTGTTCATCAAGAGCCTCAACGAATGGACCAAGGTCGAAGATGCCGTGGCCTCGAGCAGTCAAAGAGTCAAGGAGTTTCAACACACTCAGCTGCACGACGCAACAGTAGAGGTTGAGCAAACAGAAGACAGGATTTCGGCCCAGATTAAGGAAACGCAAAGGAGAAGAGCACGGACTGAAGAGCAGATTGAATCGCTGCAAAAGCAGATAGATCTGAATGAAGAAGCTCAAAAGAAGGCCGGAGAGCAGGTCGAGGCAGCGAATGGCCGGACAATCGGATTTTCAATTGTGGGTATATCCACAGTTTGCTTCCCATTTGCTCAAAGCTAACAGATCCAGGCCTCCGTGATACTCCCTTTCATATTCATCCCGCTCGCAGTGTAAGTGTCCTATTAGTTCCGTTAAACCCCTTGACTGACTAAGAACCAGTACCGCCGCAGGAGAGAGGGAAGATTGGGGCAGACGAAGAGACGGATTCCAAACCAAAATCAACCGGGCAAAAATTGCCCAAGATTCACAACGACAACTCTTGCAACGTTTGGAGGAAGGCATTGATCTAGCCAAGAAGAGCAAGGAACGGTGCTTTTCTCTTCGCCAACAAACAGAAAAACTTACCGGAGACCTCAAACTCTTCGAGGTTGGGATCCACGAGCTCAAACAGAGCTTGACGGCCTTCTCTTTGACCCTCAGACGAGCCGAGACCAGCGCCGTAACGGCTTTCCAGTACAGCCAGACCCTGGAGGAAGGAAGGGACATCCTGAACAACGCCTTGCGGCTCAAATCGGAGCTTTCTGAACGCCATAAATTGCAACGTCTGCTGGAACTCTGAGCAGGAATATCTGAGATAAGAGTCAAGATTTAAAGCAAGCGTACGATTTCCAAAGAACGGTTGGCAACCAGAGGAGAATAAGAGACCCACGCTTCGCACCCTTTATGCGAACAGCCGCACCACCACTACTATCGCAAACCTACTATCCACGACCACGAACTTTGTGAGGTTGCTTTGAGTCGGTCTGCGCAACTCGCTTCAGCCCGAGTGAGACTCCAGAGCTGCTACCTTTCGGACCCGGTATCAGACCGGAAGCACCGGAAGTGTCCAATTAGGGAAATAATAGCCTTGTAGACTGCAGTGGGTCTCTTCAAGGGTACCGGCAGTCGAACAAGAATTGGAAGTTGGCAGGGCTGAGTTTACCAGGAAGGGAATGGTGTAGTTGTCGAGATGGCGAATACGTATGTAAGGATAGTACGCTCTGAACGAGAGCTATCAGCCGCGCATTGGATAGCATACCGCACAAAGCAAAGTAAAAACGGCATTGCAATCTGATACTCAAAACGTGGGTGATTGCCCCTTTCCCCCCACAGTTGAAGCAACATGTGATCCTCGCGAAGCCAAACTTTAGTCCAATGTTGCTCATCATCATCGTCATCCACAACGCTTTTCTTTCAACACAATTCGAGCCCTTCCAACAACGCAGCGGTACCAACACCGCCATTCAATCCCAAGCTCTTCTGTCGGGTGATTTAGCAAGTGCAGCCAATAGCGTGTCTCTTATGCTTCTGGCGCTCGGCGCTGTTATCCCTACGCGCCCAGCCCTCCGGCGGGAAGACATAGTCCTCACGCTTAACAGACACGTCCCTCTTCAGCTTCGCGAGACCAGTCTCGCCCGTGGCGATGAGATCAAGCCAAGCCGCGAGGCGGTAGCCAGCTATGCACCCACAACGTCAGCATTCTTTCCTCTTCCTCTCTCTCTCTCTCTCTCTCTCTCTCTCTCTCTCAGAAAAGGAAAAAACCACTTACCTTTCGCAACCTGCAGCTTGATCGTATCGATCGAATCGTCATAGTAGGTGCCGCTCAGATCCCCGCTCTTGACCGCGCTCACGCCGTCCGGCAGCACGACCGAGCACACGTACTTGTTCGTGTCCTTCGCCCACACGAGCGCGCTGGCCTCGGCGTCGTCGACGTCCATGCTGTCGAGCCAGCCCGCGGCCTCGCTCGCGTACGCGCCCGATTTGATCGCCGTCGTCAGCGTTGTCGCCCACGACTTGGCGTCGGACAGGGCGTAGCCGCCGATGAGCTGCTCGGCCATGTTGGAGTCCCTGCGATGTCTGCGGTTAGTGTATATATTCATACACCTTGGCTATATGTTTATTTCCCCCCTCTTTAGAGGAGAGGGCGTTGTTTGAACAACTTACCAAATGTGGTGCAGGTTGGTGCTCTCGCCGTCGTACGTCACGTCGATGCTGTTGCCGCCGACATCGAGGGCCTCGTCATGCAGCGGCTGGTGGATGTCGCCGAGGAAGTGGATGATCCACTTCAGAGCCTTCTGCTTCTCCGTGCTGGAGACGCTGGAGGACTGGACGCGGGAAGTCTAGAGGGAAATAGCCGCGTCAGTCATTTTCTTTCAGAAAGTCGTGCACTCTCGCCGTCAAAGTGTCGACAATCGGAGGCCATCTGCTGTACCACCCCCGTTTTCGACTCTTCAGCGCAAACACCACCACCACGATGCCTCCAGAATCGCGCCAATCGGTCTTACAACCAACACACCACCCCTTCTCAGAGAAACAGAAAAGAAGGGAGAGAGAGAGAGAAAAAAAAAATAAAATAAAAAGAGAGACCACCACTCACATAATTCGCAATCGCGCTAATGATGCACCCGCTATCGGGACAGTCCCTCTCCAGCTCCACCCCGCAGCTGTCCGGCGGGCTGTCGTTGGCGTCGATGAAGTGGTACCCGGCCGAGAATTTGCCCTCGGCCGTGTACCGGTAGCTGTCCGCCCACGTCGCCACCGACGCCAGGTAGCTCGACGTCGACGACACGTCCAGGATGCCCTGCGCCCACGACGCCGTATCGGCCGACACGAAGTTCTGCGCGATGAACGCTACCGTCTCGTGCCCGAGCGTGCCCCACGCGCTGACGGTGGCGGGCAGCAAGGGCAGGGCTGCGGCAACGGCGGCGGCGGTGCGGAGACGGGGCATGGTTGTTTTTGGCGAAAGGGGAGATCAATTGATCGATTAGACGGATGGATGGAGGGAATGAGGGAGGAGGGGAAGTGAGTGAATGGTGTGGTGCTGCTGTTACGAAACGAAAAGAAGGCGACATCGGGGGCGCTCCCTATATACATAAGATGCCTGACAGCAGATATGGGTGGCGCGCACGGAGCAATAGAGAGATAGCACCCGGTTTTACAGCGTCGGTGAGGTCCGGCGCATGTGGAGGTGGTTGGCGATTACCTCGTAGCTGCTAACCCGGGGATAGTCGAAAAATGCCGGCGGCAGAGGGAAAGATGCGAATCGGGAAGGCGAATCAGGCGCTGCGGGCCTGACGACATGCCAGGTCCCGCCTAGCGCTCGGCGGGGAGACCTTTCCCAAAGAGGCAGCCGCTTCAACAGTCGCTTCTCGGCCGCAGAGGCCACCATAGGGTTCGGTGACCATGGTTGGCGAGGCACAAATGACAAAGGTACGGCTAATCTAGCCCCATGTTTCACGGCTTTTGCGCGCAAAAGCCAGCTCGCTGCGCGGGGAAGCTGGCCTGACACTTCTTGCTCAACCCTCCGTTTTATTCGGTATTTTTTCTTTTTCGTCGGAGACGAGAGTGTACTGACCATTGGGGAAGAAGACCCAATCATAGACGCCTTGGCTGCCGCTCCCAGCTTAGACTAATCTTACAACACAAGAAAACGCCGCAAGGGCCAAAGAAGACGGAAGACCGTGTTCGTCGTCGAAACGCGCGCCGGAGCGACCCGATGCGCCGGAAAACAAGAGAAAAGCTTATCGCCTCCTTCCCCACGTGTCATTAGAGCTTGTTACTGCTTGGTCGCCTCCTTCGCTTCGCTTGCAGGCTTGGGTGCACTCTTCTTCTCCTTGCCCTCGGCACTTGCCTCCTTTGCCTCATCTTCACTTGCCGAAACCACCGGCGGCTGCGCGCTGGCCTCATCTTCGCCCTTCTCCGCCGTCTCGGGGTTCTGGCCCTCGTAGTCAGGGTGAGGAGGGGCAACACCCTCGCCCTCCATCTCGTTGCCCGCCGCATCAACTACCCGCGTCCTCGTCTCGTAGCGCGTCTTGAAGCTAACCTTGCCCTCGAGCGCCTTGACTTGTTCCTCGTCGAGGATGTTGCCAGCCTCGTCGCGGTACTCAACCTTCTCCTCGCGTGCGAGAACGTTGCCGTCATCAGCCTGCGGCGTGACCTTCTGCTCCTTTGGCTGTTCCTGCTGAGCCGCCGGAACCTCGGCAACAGGAGTGCTAGAGGGCTTCGGCACCCACAACGGTCCATACTGGTCATACTATTTGAGGCGTTAGTTGACTTCGTTGCGAGCTGCAGCTGGAAAACTTACCGAAGTATGGAAGGTGTTGCAGTCCCAATCCCACTTGTCGAAAAGCTTGACAGCCTTGCACTGATCCTGCGTCCAGGCGTTGCCGTAGGTGAGCGGAGCGTAGAGAGTGAACACGGTGATGGACGCAGCGAGGAAAAGGACGGCGCCAGTTTGTCCAATAACGGGACGCTGCTTCAGGCCAAGTCCAGAGAAGCGGTTCACAGCAAAGTCGTAGATCTGGCAGAGACCCATAATAGCAAAATACAGAGCAGGGAAGTAGTGGTGAAGGAACAACTGGCGCTGCATGAGGTAGAAAGGGAAGTAGTGGAAGAACCATCCGAGAAGGGTCATGCCGACTTCGTAGTCAAAGCGCTTGAAAGTGACGTTGCTGTAGTCCTTGAATCCACGTTGCCAGCGAACAACTGCGAGAGCCTTGACCACCACGTAGGCAAGGACAGCCACTGTGGAAGACCACCACACAAGAGGGTTGCCGATGAGGTAGATCTGGCGGTGGTTTTGACCCCAGAAGTTGATACCACGCTTAAGGATGGGCCAGGACGGAGGACGAGAGTCCCACGCGTGGGACTCAGTGAGGCCGGCATTCGTCCTCCACATGACTTTCTGAAGCTCCCAGAACTTGCCGAAGAAACCGGGGTTTCTGTAGTTGACCTTCTCGGCATCGGGTCCGAGCTTGGGGTGGTCGTTCGACTCGATGTACCAGATGCTGTTGGGAAGAGTGCCGCCTCGGGCACATGTAACCTCCTGCTGCTCGTAGCCCCAGTCTGGAAGCTTGACCTTGTGCGAGAAAAGAGTACAGCCGGTCATGATGTGGACAAGCTTAAACTTGGTCTGGATCGTGCGAACCCGCTTCTTGGCCTTTTCGCCTTCCGACAACCAAGGAACAATTTCAACCTTGAACAAGTCGTTGGCATCACCTTCGAAGCCTTCGTAACCATACGCGGAAACCTCGTTCTGCCAGTCAGCCTCGCTGACCGGGGGACGAACATCGTGAGAGTGGAGACGGCGGTCGGTGGTAATGTGGTAAAGCTTGAGGACAGCGCCATCCTCAATCCAACTGGGGTCCAGAGCATCCCAGGCACCGGGTCCAGGAATGGTGGTGTTGTCAGGAAGCACAGGCTGGGTCTGGTTCTCAAGCAGCCAGATGTTGTTCTCATCCTTGTGCGGGTACAGAGTAATCTGCTGCTGGTTGCTTCCGGTGGGGTACATGTGCGCGTGGGAGTGCAGGTAACCGCCTTGAGTGGCGTGGTGGCGGAGGGTGATTCTGCTGCCAAATGCGACATCAGCGGCGACATCAGCCATACCCTTGTTGTTCAGAGTAGCTTGGAATTCCGAAGACATAAAGCCGTCGCCTTCACCGGGGTTGACCAAGCAGAGGAAGTGGATGGCGAACATTCCAACGTAGAAGCCGATGGGAATGATTACAAGGCAGAAGAAGCGGGCGAAGAAGTGCTTGAACCAGAGGCGCTGCAAAGTATTAGCACACCGATGGCTCACAAGAAAGGCCAAAACATACCGGAGTAACATTCTTCGAGTCACCGAGAAGAACCCACAGCTGAAGAATGGTCAAGCTCCCCACCCAAGCAATTGTGAACAATCCAACCCACTTCACGCTGGCAGTAGCTCCCAATCCCAGACCGGTGAGGGCAAGGTAGGTCCACCAGGTGGGCTTGAAAGCCTTGGAAGGCCCTTGTTCATGCTGATTCGTGAAGAGAGTCCAGCTGAGCGCGGTGAAAGCGGTGAAGATGACCAGAGGAGAGTCCAAGAGGATGAGGCGGGACTGAGTGACAAAACCGTTCTCTAAACCCTTGTTAGCTACGGTATTCACAGCGTCCATTGGCTTCATTGAAGTCCATACCAAAAATGAGCAGGCCAGCGCCGAGAGCGGCAATGTTGGTCTGGGTGCCATAAGCCTTGAGAGTCAGGAACATGGTGGGAATGGTCATGACTCCCAGAATCGCGGGGAGCAGACGCATAGCCACGTATGGAACCTTCGGCTCGATGTAGTCCTTGCCAATATCCTTGAAATCGAAATTTCCATCAAATCCGGCCAGCCATCCAGCCAATGTGATGAGAAGCTTCGCAAGCGGCGGGTGGACGTCCATGAAGAACTTGCCCTTGATGTACTTGGAGGCGAAACCACCGAAGCTACGCGAAGCGCGCCGTCAGCATGGAAAAAAAAGTGTTTCGTGGAGGTGCGGCTGAACTTACTGGACCTCATCGAAGACAACGCTGCCAGGCTGGTAGATGCGGAACAAGCGCACACCAGCGGCGACCAGCGTGAGCAGACCGAGCAGCTGCCAGTCGGAGCCGGGCAACTTGGAAATGTCATTGTCCTTTACGCCCTCGGAGGCGTAGCTGCGAATGGCAGACTTCTGATTTTTGGATCGCGCAGGAGACTTGCCCCGGCCGCCGCGCGGCGGGGGTTGCTGCTCGAGCAGCGTCTTTTCCGAGCCCATGGCGGTTGTGCCGGAATATGCGGTGACTTAGAGTTAAGCCTGATTCGCGGCCGGCATGCTACGGCTTGGCGTGGGCTGAAGAAAGACGGCGGGCAGTGGGCGCAGCGTCGCGTACGAGCGGCGAGAGGCAATTGATGGGATGCGAGGCGGAGTTGGGGGTGGAGGTGTCAGAAATGCGCGAAGGAGCGACAGGAAGAGCGGAAGAGAACACCTGGCCGCGCGGTGGGACACGGGTGATGATGAGGTTCTGGAAGGCCACAGGGGATTGGAAGATCGCCCTTGCCGCGTAGTACTGTCGATGTGGCCCTTTGTGGCCCCTGCGCAAGCTTGCGCTCCCGAAATAGCTCGAAAATGCCGCTGAGGGTCCAACGCAGCGGGGGAGCCGGCAACATGAACCACCTTGAGGCATGTGAAAGGATATGAGCTGCCTGATGATCTGCGCCTGTCCGACTTCTGGACGTATCCGCCACATGCCTCTCCGCGTTTCCGTACCTCGTTGGGGCCGGTCTCGGCGCATCGCGCGGTCGCCCCTTAGTGGTTTGCGCGCCGTTGAGTTCCAGTCTTGCTGCGCCGCACATCACATCCGTCCAACGGTCTCTGGACTCTCTACGATTGGACAATTGATCTCTTGTGATTTATCTTGTCATTCAAAAGACAGGAATCAGGCAGTTGGCGGCCAAGACAAGGAATATTCAACCGCTTGATTGCGTAGAGCTAATTGCATTGTAGGCCACTGCTGTAGAGGAGATTACACGGAAGAATGCATCAATGCGCCACGTAGCCGAGTTCTCACGGTGTATTGTGTGTTAGACGGAGAATGATACCACATATGCCGGTGTGCCTTAGCTGGCGCCGCATAGCGGGTTCCAAGACAATTGAGCCCATCCGCGTCTGTCTCATGGAGATATTGCACCATACTTATGTAGGGAGTTGAATTAGATGTGACTCTTGAACGTAAAAAGATCCGTCTATAAGTTGGACTCAGTCGCCCATGTAGGAGGAGCGTAGCGTTTTCGGTGGAACCTAGAGAGCTTAAATCTGGCGCCAAGCTTTCCGCTCTACGCTCCGCCTCCGTGAGTCTGGTTGCCCATGACGGTTCCACGCGGGCGAGCGGGCAGAGGAGAGCCTAGTGCAGGTGATAATGGAGGTTAAAGCAGTGAATGTAAAAGTTGAAATTGGTGCTTGTGAGTAGATAGAGCAGGCACGGCAGCACTCCGGCGTGCGTGGCGGACTGCTTCAGGAAGGAGCGTCGCAAAAGCAGGCGCCAAGCTTTCCGATCCGCCCTCCGCCCGGAACGGATCAAGGTAGCGGCCTTTTGGTTCTGCCCGTCCTTCGAGCTTCCTCGTCGCGCCCATGCAACCGCGAAGCGTCCTGCACCAACCACACGTCTTCCGCGCCCGACCGTCTTCGCACGCCGAACCTTCGCACGTCGACCCCGGTGCTCGCGTTCGCTACTGAAAACGCGCTGAGTCTGCCGCGATGGCAACACCTACCCCGACGAACGGGCTGGAATCAGTCGGCCAGGTGCCAACGGGGATGATTCGCCCTCCTAAGGAGCTCCACGATACAATCGAGAAGACCGCAGGCTACGTTTCCCGCAACGGTAAGGTTTTCATCGAGCGCCTTCGCGCAAACCACCGGACAAACCCGAAGTTCTCGTTCGTGTTCGAGGAAGACGCATTCCATCCTTACTTCCAGTGGCGCATTGAGGAGCACAGGAGCGGACGCGGAGTTCAACCCGGCGCGGGACAAGTGGGGGCGGATGGCGTTGTTCAGCAAGCCAAACCTTCAGGCCCCACTGAGCCACCTGAGTTCCACTACTCTGCACGTATGCCAAACATCAACGCGCAGGATCTCGACGTCATCAAACTAACCGCTCGCTTCGCTGCGAAGAACGGACGTGCATTCACTACTCAGCTTGCCCAGCGCGAGGCCAGCAACTCGCAGTTTGACTTCCTTCGCCCGCAGCACAGCTTGAACCAGTTCTTCAACCGCCTGGTTGAGCAGTACAAGGAACTTTTGACGGGCGAAAATGAGAATGAACGCAAGGCACAACTGGAGGAGAATGTGAGGAACAAGTTCAACATGCTGGAGAAGGCCAAGGCGCGTGCGGAATGGACGAAATACCAAGAGAAACAACGCCAAGAGAAGGAGCAGAAGGATGAGGACGAGCGCGTCGCCTATGCTGAGATCGACTGGCACGATTTCGTGGTTGTTGAGACAGTGCTCTTCACCGATGCCGATGAGCAGACGGAGCTCCCACCCCCAACCTCACTTAACGACCTGCAGAGCGCCTCGCTGGAGCAGAAGGCTGCCATGTCCCTTCGTCCTCACAACATGCGCATTGAGGAAGCAATGCCCGACGAGGACCTCGCTCAATGGGCCCAACCTTCGCCCGCCGTCCAGATGCCTCAGCCGCAAGTTTTGCCGTATCAACCTCAACCTCAGGCAACGTACGCGGCAGGTCACGGCCCCCAGCGCACGGCACAAGAGGAAGAGGAGGAACGTATCATTCGCGAGAGGAGGGAACACATGGAGAGGGCGCAGCAGGCCCAGGCCGCTGCCAAGGCAGGACCGCCGCAGATGAAGATCAGGAGCGACTACGTGCCGAGAGCTCAGGCCAAGCGCAAGGCTACTACACAGGTTCCCTGCCCGAACTGCAGCCAGTTGATCGACGTCGACGAACTCGAGCAGCATATGAAGAGTAAGTTTGTGTCGGTATTTCTGCAAGCCAATCCGAGTACTAATACATGTCACAGTCGAGCTCCTCGATCCTCAGTGGAAGGAACAGAAGGCGAAGGCCGATGCTCGCTTCTCCACCAGCAATCTGTCGACGCAAGATGTCGCAAACAATCTCAAGCGTCTTGCCAGCCAGCGCGACGATATCTTCGATCCGACGACAGGAGCCCGCATCACTGCCGAAGAGGAAGCCAGGAGGAAGAGGGCAGCCACTGGATACGATGGACAGCCTACGAACGCAGATGCGGCTCAGATGGCTCAGATGCAGGGTATGAACATTCAGGAACAGATCCGCCAGATCCATCAGAAGTTCAAGCAGTGAGGCAACACGGATCTAGAATTGTACAGAAACACGAAGCTATGGATTTGCGGGCGGCCAATGTAACGGGAGCATCACTGGGCGTTGGTGGGGCTAAGGACTTCTCAGGCTTGCTTTTCAGGATATCAGGCTGACAGAGCCAATTTTGGTAGTTTGGCGCAATGGTGCAATGCGCGGTACAAGTCCACCTGGTGTAGCAAAAAGTTGATAAATTGCATAAGCACTTGGGTGCACCGGGTAGTGTTGCGATTTTTGGAAATGATGAGGTGCTGAGTCCTTATCCCCGCAGATATTCCCGCACCGAGGAACGGCCAGCGAGCGAGCTTCTTTTCCATGACATAAACGCCCGGCTACACCTCTCCGCCATCGCCCGCCTGTCCCTCTCCACCACTTCGGATCAACTCGTGCACCTCTCAGCCAACATGTCCGTGGTCGCAGCAGAAACCGCATACCAAGCGCGTTCATTGGTGAGTCGCTCGTCACTGCCTGCGTTGCAATGTTTGCCCGTCGCCTCTTTTTCAAGCTCCGCGCCTCCGCAAAATCGCATTCGTCCTCGGGGTCGACTTTCGCTTGCGCATGCTTGCGTCTAAGGCGCTGCTTTGTCTTGATCACTTGCTGATTCTCTCCACCCCCCTAGTACCGCTCGCTCCTCCGCCAGGCCCGTCAGTTCGCCGCCTACAACTTCCGCGAGTATGCGTTACGCCGGACGAAAGATGCTTTCCGCGACCAGAGGCGCCTGACCGATTCGCGGGAGATACAAGATGCCATATCGAAGGGCTTGAAAGAGTTACAGGTCCTGAAGGTGCGTGTTTTCGCCTTTGCGGTCAGCCACGCTTCAAGACTTGCGCGCCTGGTATACCCGACAAATGCGCGGGATTGCATTTGTTGCATTGGTGCACCAGGCGATGACAAGATGCAGTGACTTGGTAGCTGGACGGTTTGCTCCAGCAAGCCTGCAAAGCTTTCACTCGCGTATCGGTGTTGCTCGTCCGCGGAGCACGCGGAGTATGCGGAGCTCGCCGTCGGGGCGGGCTCTGCAAATATCAACACCTACCGTTGCTGACAATGGAAACTACAGAGACAAACGGTCGTCAGCCAATTCTACCAACTAGACAAGTTAGTAGTAGAAGGCGGAAAGACTGGCAAGCAGACTGGCGGAGCCGGCGGAATTGTCAGGCAGAAGGACACAGGGTAGGTTCACATTCCATCCCAACATTACTTCCATCAGCCATCACCGCCCAGCCGGTGCATGTTTAGCTAACGTGGTGAATGCAGCTGGGACTAGAGCTGCGTTGGATTATGATGGAAAAGGCATTTCCGTAATTCGCGGGCGCGGAGGGCACTCGGCAGGGCTTGGGGCATTTACGATATCAATCTCCACTGGAACTGTAACTAGCGGATCGTGATGGGAGGCGTCATGTGTGT
Source organism: Diplodia sapinea (assembly GCA_023087385.1). Classification (NCBI taxonomy): domain Eukaryota; kingdom Fungi; phylum Ascomycota; class Dothideomycetes; order Botryosphaeriales; family Botryosphaeriaceae; genus Diplodia; species Diplodia sapinea. The sequence continues at coordinate 272,038 of JAJMYO010000014.1, read as the reverse complement.
AAATCAGCGTTAATACAGAAGCACTTGTTATTTCTCCCTTGCCCCCAACTGCAGCCTCGAGGCGGCAAAAGCGTGCAGCGCGATTTGGCTTAGTCAGCTCGCCCGCGCACGGACTCGAAGGGAAACAACACGTGCTGGTCGCCGCAAGACTCGCGACGCCTGTTGCTCTCTCACCCATCCACGCGCGCCGCGCTTACTGCCGGTGACTCGCCCATCGCTGCTCCACACTGCATTCGCTCGTGCCGCTGCGCGATCCTGATCACCATGGCGCCGGTAAGTTCACGCTCACTTTCCGTTCTCTCCACCCATCCCCCAAGTGCACGCGCGCCGCCCCGTAACCCCCGATCTGGCCCCACGCGATCTGGACCTGCAACATCCCCGAACCGGAACCTCAATGCATTCAGTGTCACTTGCATCTCAAGCATGCATTGAGCTTGCGGGCACGATGCACCATGTCGAGTCTCTCTTCATAGTTCCCAATTCAGCGCAGCGCCCTATGCGTGCGAAGGGCACCCTATGACCTCGCGTCTGCTGCGCAGTTTCGGCATCTGCTCAACCGCTTCTTTCCATCAATTCTTGGTTCACGGAGATGGCATGTTGTGCATCATTTGCTTTGCATATAGCAACCCGAAGATTGCTGGCGCATCTCAGACATGTCAACAGTCACCTTTTCTGAAAGCTTCATCTTCGTCTTTCTCCAATTTCCAGCGGCAAGCCATGCCGCGAATCACATTTTTCTTTGCCCTCTTCAGCTATACACCAGCCTTGCTTGTTCTGCGGATTGCACTCCCTGGATGAGCGAGGGCTGTCCTCTTGCCTTTTGTCCTCATTTTTTTTTTTTTTTGGTCCACTTGAGCGACGCCCACCACACACCCAGGATTCTGGGTATTGGAGCTGATCAGCCCGCCCTTCTACATCACATCTATCTCCTCTCTCGAAAGCACACGTCCCTCTTACACTAACGCCACGTTATCTTCATTTCCCACGCTCATCATAACCCAAATACACTGATGCGCTTCACAGTTCCGTCCTAGTGGCCGAAGCAACCGGTCCGGCCGTGGCCAAGTTGACCATGATGTTTTTGAAGGTCTGCCCATCCGCCAGTGGCGACAAGCAGAGACTACGATTGGCCCCGCAGTCAATCAGCACCAGCAGCCATTGTCAAAGGATGATTGGCCTGAACCTCCAATGCCACGCGACTCGCAGTTATTACCAGACCACAGCCAAACACTACTACGACACGCACGAGCTGGAAGGCTGTACAAACTGCCAACTCCACCAGAAGAAGAGGAAAAAGAGAAGGGCGAAGAGGAGGAGGAAGCCAAGGAGCCTCAAACTGGCTACACTACCAAGAAATGGGCCCAGGTTCCCCGCCATATGGAGGAACCGGAGCAGGAGTTTCTTGCTAAGAGGAGAAAAGGCTTGCCATCTGCATTTTCGGGGCAGAGCACCAACGGGCATTCCGTGCCTAGCGGACCAATGCGAGAAACCAAAGTCAAAAAAACCGACGCAGACGGGAACGTGCACATTTACAAGGTTCTGGTCCCTGAAGGGCAAACGGTGGAGGGAGAGGTTGCTGAAGAAGATGTGGAGATGAAAGAAGCCGCCCCAGAAGAGGCTCAGCCTGGAACGGTGGTCGAAGGCGTCGGTGTCGTCAACGCCGAGGGTGTTGTAGTAGCAAATCAACCAACGCCTCCAAGGCGTAGGCCGCCTCCGCCACGTAGAAAGCCCAAGAAAGGGCCCGGTAGGGGTCGGAAGAAGGTCATGTTCACTCCCGGCGAGGGTGCCAACGGCGCAACAACCGGAGCCGATGGTAGCGCCCAAGGCGGGGATCCGAACATCAAGACAGAGGGCACCCCTGCCCCAGGTGACACACCAATGGCGGAGGCAGGAGATGACGACGAGGAAGGTTCGGATAGCTCTGACGGCGAGGACGATAACGAGGAGAATCGTGAAGGGTCGCCAACCCCTGGGGTAAACACGCCGTTGCCAAAGACCGAAGAATCGGCCACTCCAGCTCCGGCAACAGGTCCCACCAAGTCAGCTTCTGCGTCCGTCCCGCCTGAGGAAGCGCAGGCACCGGTCGCCACTACCGAAGCTCTTCCCGCTGCTCCCGAGCAGGTCATTCCCAAGAAACGACGTGCCGAGCCCGATGAGCGGGATGCGTCGACCTCACCAGACCTCCCGCTCGCAGGAGCCACTGACAGCAACAACAGCCGTCCGGTCTCAGAGCAGCGCAAGACGAGGACGCCGACGCCTCCAGTGAAGAAATCAGCAACTCCGACTCAGACCACCGAGACCAAAGAAGAACCCGAACCAGCAGATCAGCCGATCTCAGCTGCAGAGGCTACCGCACCAGAAGAAAAGTCCGAACAGCCCCAAAAACCTCCAAAAGAAAAGACACCTGAACAAAAAGAAGAGGTGCCACTGGAACAACAACCCCCACAACCGGCAGGGCCGGAGCCTATCGAGCCGCAATCCACCGAGCAGCAACCGGAGCCGGAACAGATGGACATCGATACCACAGCTGAGCAGCCCGCGGCCAAGCTTGAGGGCCAACCTGAGGCGCAACGTGAGGCTCAATCTGAGATGCGACATGAGACACAATCAGAGGCTCAGCTGGCGGCACCAGCTGAGAATCAAGCGGTCGAGAGCGAGGTGGACATTTTTGGGAGTTTGGAGCAACAGTTGGAGAATGAGGGGAAGAGCTGAGGTGCTTGCTGAGACTCCTGTGGAATTCGAGTAACGTATGGATTGTGTTGGTTTGAGATCCGAATGGGCTATTGAGTATGGTTTCCTATGGTAGAAGTAAGAGGTGTTTCCGTGTGTAAAACAGTTGTTTTAATCGTATCTTTTTGATTAGATAAGTGCTCGTGGTTTCTGTAAAGGACGTTGTCAATGAGCCAATCTTATTTCCCGGTTTCTCCCGCATCCACCTGCGGACGAGTCGGTATGGTCTCCCACAGCCATGGTAAGTTTTATTGGCATTATTGGCACGGAGCATGGACAGCCCTTTAGATTGCCCAGATAGGCTACTGGTGGAAGTCGAGTTCAAACACGTCAGCCCTATTGATGCTGTTCATTCCCGCCAGCAGACACGACCACGTCAAGCCCCCATCTCAGAGTCATTGACCAATGATGCCTTGCTGCTATCTACCTCGGTTATAAGCTTAAACCTGCACAGCCAATCGCACGCAGCGGTTGAGGAAAGAGCAGGTCTATAGGTGGGATGCTTGGCTGTGATGCATACAAGCCAGGAGCGAATAAGATGCTAAGAATAGCGTGATTAATGCGTGCAGTGTTAGCGCAGTCTAGCAGTGAGGTGGCGACTAACGCGTTTGCCGCCGACAACGCCGCCATGGCCGCCCCCACCCCGAGGTGTTTGAGCAGCCATCACGTGGGCGGCCTGGAATCAGATAAGGGTTGTGGTGAGGGCGCCTGAAGCAATGCATGTCGTGTCACTTGCCGGGCTTGTGAATGGCAGGATGTCGTGCAGCATGATCGTTGGGAGATCCCGCCCTCCCGCGCTCTCTTTACCCGAGGCTGCACCTGTTCGCCCGCTACAGGGATCGCTGCCAGCGCAAGTGGGGAGTGGCTGCTGGGCCAGTGGGGACGGCAGCCAACACTAAAGTGGAACTCAGCTGACGAGAGAAAGGCCGAGACTATTGACTGCATACATGCAGACGCGCGCTTCCCCTCTGGTTCATTCTCCTCCTTGTTCTTGCTTTTTCTGCTCCATCGCTATGTATCGGCAGGACTCCCCGCTGGCCTTTGACGACGACGCCAGCTCGTGGTATTTGGAGCAGACGCCGGCCGGTTCCAAGGACCTCTGTGATAGGTGCGAGGAGGTGCTCAGCCTCACTGCGTCCGACTCGACCTGCAAGGCCTCCGTCCACCACCGATGTGCCGGGAGCTTCTTCAAGGCCGCCGACGCATCTTGTCTGATCTGTAGCTATCTCTGCGCCAAGATCCCATGGAAAGCCGAATTCTTCCCGGATGAGATCCTGGAGGCCGTCGTCCCCGGCGCACCTTTCTCAACCTACTCGGTGCATCGGACCCGGCTGGAGATTCGCCTGGAGTGGGTGGGCGAGTCGTACGATCCGGGCAAAGGCTTGATATGGTCACTTCCCTATCCACTGAACCGGAATGCACCTCCATCGTTTGTCTCGGATCGGCCGACATACAATCTAGATTTCCGGGCTTCCGACTGTAGGCCTCTCCCGGCTTTGCCGCCCGAAAACTCATTAACGAACTCGCAGGCAAACGCTCAAGCATTGAACGGCAGGCAATACCCTCCGCCATTGGACTTGCGGAAAGGATACCGCAGATAAAGTCCTGGCTTGATGAATGTGATGGCCAGCACTCGATATGTCGTTCCCTCAGCCGCTCTTCCGGGTACATTCCGACGCGGTTACTGGACCTGGGCTTGCCCGATGACCCTTACGTGCGCCTGGTAGATTCCCATGAGTGCCTCGCTCCTTGCCGCTATGTCACCCTGAGCCATTGCTGGGGTGCCACCAGAATGGATGGCCCGCTCCGACTACTGCAAGCAAACTACGCTACCATGCGTGCCGGCATCGCCAATCTCCCCAGAACATTCCTCGAAGCCGTCCAGGTCGCACGGCATCTGCAAGTGCGCTACCTCTGGATCGACAGCCTGTGCATCATCCAAGACTCGCCGCACGACTGGCAGACCGAAGTCTCCCGGATGGACCAGATATACAGCTCCTCGCACTGCAACATCGCCGCGGCTGGCTCCCGAAACACCGCCGCCGGGCTCTACCTCGAGCAGAACCCGCGGCTCCAGCCACCCTGGCGGCTCTACTTGCGCGACGCCCACTCGCAGGCCGCGAAGCTGATGGAGCTCTCGGCGCCGTCCGCCCCCATCGGCGACGAGTTTGCAGCGGCGGCGCTAACCTCGCGCGCCTGGGCGCTGCAGGAGCGGCTCCTCGCCCCGCGCACCCTGCACTTTGGTCGGCAGCGTATCTACTGGGACTGCGGCCACTGCTTCACGTGGGAAGGTTCGAGTGCGCCCCGGACTGCGGATCAGCTGTCCAGTTCCTCCTACCGCCCGTCGTGGGTGACGCCGCTCACGGACGCGAAGATGTCGCTCGCGTTGTTGCTCTACCAGAGCCGGCAGCACGCTGCGTTGGCGGTGCAGCCGCCGCACGATGATGGCAAGGTGATATCGCCGGCTGGCTCGGACAACGACGACGGACCGAACGCCAGCATGGTCGCCATGATCCATACGCAGTGGACAGCCATTGTGGCGCACTACACAACGCTCTCTCTAGCCAAACGGACGGACAAGCTGCACGCGTTGACTGGTTTGGCGAAGCTTTTCCAGTCTTTGCTTGACGCTGCTTCATCTCCGTCTCCGTCTCCGTCTCCCTCCTCCTCGCCCCTTTCCTCCTCGCCTTCCTCCCTCTCCCCTCCACCACCACCATCACCGCCACCCTCCTACCTTGCCGGCATCTTCTTCACCCCGTCCTCCCAACCTTCCTCTTCTGCAGCAGCAGCAACGACACCACCCACCCCCCTATCAACCCACCACCAACTCCTCTGGCGCCGCGCCCGCTCCGCCCCCACCAACCCCCTCCGCGACACCGACGCCATCATCGCGCCCACCTGGTCATGGGCGAGTCTAGAAAACACGCCGATCGTCCATCCCGGCAGCAGTATCGGCAGCAACAGCGCAGCAGCATGGCCGCCAAGCAGAAGCGGAACCTGCGACTACCGCGCCGCCATAGCAGCAGCAGCCCCCTCTCCTTCCGTCGTCGTCGTTCCCGCCAAAGCCACACCACCAACAACAACAGCGCCGGCGGCGGCGGCTTTCCTTGCTGCCACCACCGCCGCCGCCGTCTCCAAACCACCGCAAAAAAGCGCTTCCCCCTCCTCCCCGACGACGGCCGCCCTCCACGTCCACGGCAAGCTCGAGCGCTCCTTCTGGCGCCACACGGCCGGCATGGAGCGCCCCCACCTCGGCGGCGGCCACCGCCGCGCCTCGTCCAGCTCCGGCGCGTCAACGAGCGGGCGGCGGCGGCGGTGGGATTTCGTGCACGTCGAGCAGCAGGGTGGTAGCGGCGGCACGAAACGGCAGCGGCGGACGGAGCTGCGCGTGGACATGGACGCGGACGAGGGGGCGTCCGGCGGCGGCGGCGGGAGCGGATACGGGTCCGGTAGCGATGACGATGATGACGCCGACGGCGGCGTGTTTGGGGGGGAGTTGATGTTCCTGGCGCTGGTGGCGTACAAGGTGCGGGACGACTGCTCGCCGATGCGCAGGGACGCGCGGGTCGTCGAGGGGCTGGTGGTGGAGCGCGCGTATACGTCGAGGGTCCGGGACTCGTGGCAGCGGGTGGGCGTGTTTGCGTGCGAGTATGCCGGTGTGGTGGCGGATCCGTTTGGTGGCGGCGGCGGTGTGGTTGGAGGAGGGGCGGCGGGGTGGGGAGGGATCGGCGGGGTGGTGCAGGCCGGTGCGGGTGGTGCTGTTGGCGCTGATGCGAAGGCGGAGGATGTCGGGAAGGGGAGTGCGGAGGAGCTGTATCGGAACTTCCTGGCGTTGCCGGACAAGTCGGTGCGGCTGGTATGACGAAGGTTATATGGTGATTGCGAGCAACGAAAAAAAAGAGGATCCTCGACCGAAGAAGAGGCAAAACTGAAACCTTCGTCAGCCCGGAAAGGGAACGGTCAGTATGGACGGAAAGACTATGGGTGCCGTATTTTTTTGACTTTGGTAAATAGTGACTTGACATTATGTACCACCATTTCGAGGCGCAACCTCTACAAGGACTCGAGCGGATAATAGCATACTATATACGGATTTAATTCTCATTGACCCCGATCAGATAACTGTGTCAATGATTACAAAAAACTTAAAGTCCACGAACGTAGGCGGTAGAAGTATATATTCGAACGTATGTAATTTTCTAAGCCCCCTGTATAGGCAGTTGGAGCAAGTATCCGGACGCAGATGTAAGTGTTGAGACTCTTCATAAGCGTGCAGACATGGACTCCAGCTGCCCGCGTAAGTATGATGGACTCATTTCTTGTACGACGCTGTGACGCTTCCACGAAGACGAAGAAGGCTCTGCCTGACTGAACTCCCAATCACGCCTTCGCCAAAAACGCCAACGCACCACCCGCATACCCATCAATCCCATACCTCAACGCCTCCAGCTTCGGCGCAAAGAACGGCGAATGATTGATCGGCACGCCCTCCCTAACCGCATCCTCGCCACCCTCCCTCTCCAACCGATCCCACAACTCAGGATCCGTCCCGCCCCACGTGAAGAACACGCCAGGCTTCCCCACGCTCGTGGCCAGGATGCCGCAGTCCTCGCTTCCGCCCAGCTTCGGCGCATCGGGATCGTAGTCGTCGCCGAAATGCGCGGCGAACGCGTCCTCGACCGTGGCCGTCGCCAGCTCGTCGTTGACCAGGAACGGGAACGTGCGCGTCTCGACGAGGGCGGGGACGCGCGGGGCGCCCGCCGCCAGGCTCTCGGCGTCGACGACGCGGCGCACGGCGGCGAGCACGCGGGCGCGCGTGGCGGGCAGGAAGGTGCGCACGTCGATGCCGAGGTCGGCCGACGCCGGGATGATGTTGACGGCGTCGCCCGCGCGCACGTAGCCGACCGAGACGACGGCGGCGTCCTGCGGGTCGACCTCGCGCGCCGCGATGGTCTGGAGCCGCGTGATGGTGTGCGCGGCCGTGACGATGGGGTCGCATGTGAGGTGCGGTTGCGAGGCGTGGCCGCCGCGGCCGTGGATGGTGAGGCTGTTGGAGGGGGGCAATTGTCAGTAAGGTCAAAGGGAAAGGAGGGGAAATGGGCCATCGTACGTACTTGTATGAGTCTGCGGCTGAAGCCACCAGCCCGCGTCTTGTGCCAATTGTCCCTGTACGTGGCCACCAGCACGGTCAGCTTTTTTTCTCCACTCAACAACCACCATGCCCCACTACTACACCACCACCAACCATCCTTCTCCTCCGTCCCTCTTGATCCACATAAACCTCACACAAGAACTCACCAGCCTTCTGAAACATGACATGCCCACCCACAACCACATCCGGCACGGGCACGCGATCGTACAGCCCGCCCTCGACCATGGCCTGCGCGCCCTTGCCCAGCTCCTCGGCGGGCTGGAAGCACAGCACGACGGTGCCCTTCCACTCGGCGCTGGCCGCGCACAGCAGCTCCGCCGCCGCCAGCAGCGCCGCCATGTGCATGTCGTGGCCGCACGCGTGCATCACCGGCTTCTCCGCCCCCGTGTCCAGCGCCCGCATCGTCTTGGTGCTCGCGTACGGCAGCCCCGTGGCCTCCCGCACCGGCAGCCCGTCCATGTCGGCGCGCAGTAGTACGATTGGGGTGTCCGCCGCGTTGCGGATCGTGGCCGCGAGGCCGTGGCCGCCAATGTCCGTGTGGATGGCGGTGCTGAGGTGCGGGAAGCGCTCGAAGAGGGCCGAGAGGTGGTCGTGCATCTTGGCGGCCGTCTCGCGCTCTTGGAAGGAGAGCTCGGGCGTTTGGTGCAGGTGCTTGTAGAGCGCTTCGTACGGCGCGAGGGCGGGCCGGTGGGCGGTGATTATTTGGCTGATTTTGGACATTTTCGGTGGTGCGGAAATTGTTCTGCTAGGTCAATTGAAGAAAAGAATATACTGTAGAGGATGGGTAAGATTAGTTGGGTTGAGCAAGGAAAATAAAGGGTGCTTGAAGAGAGAAGAAATGCCATGTGAATGACTCTTACAGCGGATGCCATGAGAATGACTGTTTGACGTAAGTGGGGGCGGAGGATTGCGGGGTCCAATGCCGATGGACAAGGATCCACTCCAGGGTCCACCCATTCACGGTAAGTCACTCGTTATGACCAAAGAGTCACCCAATGGCAACAGGATTCTTCTTCCTGGTTTGTCCCTCTGCGTGCTTGAGCTGACTGCATGATCAATTAAGCCCTGAGGTTCAAGGTCCTTGTAATTGCTGCTCCTCAGAAAAAATCTATTTAGGATCGTCCCCACTTGGAGTCTTCTACAGCATACCTGACCGCCTCATACACATCCCTGACGATGGTCGTCGGCTTCCACGCGGGTTCCGATCCTGCTTGGTAGACGCCCGTCTGGACAAGGACCGACTTCCAGTCCGTCCCGAGGGGGCTCTCGTACATGTTTGCGCCACGGATATCCGACTCTGCGACGACGTTAGCCGACTCCATGGGTACTCGGATCGCATATACATACCCGGGTTGTCCCCGACCATGTATACCCGCTTCAATGGCTCTAGCTTCGCTCCCGCAAACATCTTACTCCGGTAGCTGTTCAGCAGATTCTCCGCATACTCGTACGTCGGACGGAACGGCTTTCCAAACACCTCCTTCTTCAGCTCCACGCCTTGCCTATCGCCTCCCGTCACAGCCGCCCAGATACCCTCCATCGCCTCTCTGAACCCGCCCTGGCCTAGACGCGACAGGTGGTACTTGGCCGCCCACCACAGGTCCGGGTTGCTGTAGTACAGCGGCGGCTGGCCATCCTGCAAGTACCCCCTGTTCGGTAGGCTCCTGTCGCCATTTTTCGGCGATATTGTTCCCATGATGCCTTGATGCGAGAGCAGCACGTCCATGATGATTGCAGCATCGAGGCCCCAGTCGCGGGGATCATTGTACACGAAGACCGCGTCGATCTTGAGCGAGGCGGACGGGTTCGCGGCGTCAATGGGGCGGGGGAGCGGGCGCGCAAAGGAGCGGTAGTAGTCGAGGAAGTTCTTGGAGAAGGGCCAGATCTCCGGGTAGGCGGCGTAGATGTCGCCGGGCGTGACAACGGTCTTGTAGCCGTACCTGTTTCCCGCTTAGCTTGTCTGCAAAATGTAGCGCTGGGTCGGAGACGCGTTGGCTTACTTCTCAGCGACGTCCCGACACTTGGCGCCGTCGCCTCCGCACACCAAGACTGTCTTGTCCTTGTAGTGGTCCATCCCTGCGAACGGTGTGTGGCTTTGCAGGAAGTTGGAAGTGGAGAGTGGCAGCGACAGCTTCTCGCTTATCTCGGCCACGCGCTCCGACTCATGCTTGCCGCCGCCATTGGTGAGGAGGATGAACGGGATGTGTTGATTCTGGAGGTAGGTGAGCGCTTTGGTCGCGCCAGGAATCGGGTCGGCGCTGCGGAGGAGAACACCATCAATGCTGTTACCTGTTAGCTATCATGGGAGTTCTCGCTTTTAAAGGGGGAAGGCTTTGCGTGGGGTTGAAGGAAAGGGCGGCAGGACGTCAAGGTGTCGGTCGGCGAAGCGGGGCAGCTCCGCATCTGGGTGCTGAAAGCGCCTCGTTCCTGAGAGCTTTCTCCTGAAGCACTTGCACAACCGCATGTCTTGCCCGGATTTTCTCCTCCCAACCCAATTGTATATGTTTGACGTACTCGAATGCGAAGGCGAAGTCTGGTATCCGCGACGGCGCGGCGGTTGTCTGGAGACGCCGGCGTTGCCCCACGCACTCAGGTCGCCGGACAAAGACGAACGAATGAGCGGAGGCGGGCCAACGCGGCGCTGAGCTGCGCAGAAATCTCGCAAGGACGGGTGCGGGAGAGGCGAATATCTGCATATCGTCGATGGCGTTCGGGGTGGAGTGGGCTGCTGGAGTGCTGGCTGAGGCTCTGCTGTGACGCAGCCGACGGACGCGCCCCACTGATGCGCGCCAAGAGGCGTGTGCACGCTGCTGCCATGACGATGTTCCTAACTCCGCCGATATCACCTCAATTCATCTGGGCCATTGTTGATGACTGATTTTTTGCCTAGGAACCGTGGGACCTAGGAGATCTCCGATCAAGCACCCTGCTGACAGCCGTGACCTGTGGACCCTTACTTATGCAATTGCCGAGGGATCGTTGCCTCGCCAATGTTCAACATTCTTGGATAGTGCATCTGAGCTCACTCGATTGTCTTGAAGATCATCTCAATTTTCAGAGCTAAACCGCTCGGCCTATAGATCCACTTTGCAGTCCTCCAATACGTCCACTCGAAAGCATTCCCAGACTCCGACTACCAGAAACGACAACAGTCTAACACTCGTCCCAGATGACAGAGGTCAAGTTGCCAGGGATCGAAATGTTGGCGATCTCGTCTCCGATAACGCCGGTCTGAATGTCACGCTTCTTGATCACCAGCTTGCTGTCGTACTGCAGGGCTACCGCAATCAAATCTCCGTTTTCGTTGAGCGAGAAGTGACGTGGGAATGAGCCGCCAGCCGGCGCAAGGTGCTCGAACACGAGCGAGCCGTTGGGCTGGATCGAGAACGTCGTCAGTGAGTCTGAGTACTTCTTGGTGCCGTTGTAAGCGCTGGAAATTTCAAATGACGAATCGTTGCGGTTCGAGACGACTAAGAATCTGTTGTCGGGCTGATTGTCGTTAGCATTACTGTCCTGATCGTCTCTATTAGAGCGTTCTCAAACTTACCGACACCTCAATCTCAGCAGCAGCTGCTCCCTCCGGTTCCGGAGCATCGCCAAAGGAGGTCGTCTTGGAAACTTCCGTAAAAGAGATGCCGCCTGCGGCAGGGTATGTGACAGCATAGGTGGTCACCGAGTTGTCGAGCTCGCCCACCAGGTAGAAGAAAGTAGAGTTGCCGTAGTATGAATGACCCGTCCAGAAGGCAGCATGACGCGGACCAGTGCCAGCCTCCGTCTCAAGAGACTTCTCCTCGGTCAGCGCGCCAGCACTGTCGTAGCTGAAGACGCGCACCAAATCGGCGCCGAGATCCGGAACGATGATGAACTGTCCAGTCGGGTCCAGAATGGCCTCATGCTCGTGCGGCGCATCTTGGCGGTCAGGAACCGCGCCAGGCTCGGCCAGAGTGTAAGGAAACCTTTCTTCGGGAATAAGAGAGCCGTTCTTCGGAGCGCCCCAAGTGGAGACAGCACTGCCGGAGTAGTGGGCTACTGCGAGGTGACGTGCGCTGGGGCTGCCGTAAAGTACACTGCTGACGGGGCCGGAGATGGACTGCTGGGAGGTCACCAGGGTGAGCCCACCATTGTCGTTGACGCGCAGGGAGTTGATGGTGCCATTGGTGCTTGTAAGGCCCTCGTCCAAGCAGTAGAGAATGCCGCGCTCCGAATCCAAAGTCAGCCAGGACGGACTGGCACCGCAACCGGTGCTGGAGTAAGCCACATCAAGCGAGTAAGAGCCGTCGTCGGCGCTATCAAGGGTGACAGTACTGAGAGTGCCGCCGTAGGAAGTCACAAACAAGTTCGAGGCGGAGCAGCTGGCCGCGGATGCGGAGAGAAGGAAAGGAATGTTGACCATGATGGCAGTTGAAGGGAAAGTTTCCTGCGCTAGCAACGAGACACAGCAACGGCGGGCTAGGGATTTATAGCAGTGAGTGACCAGAGGCTCAATAAGCGGACTCCACGGGCCGGCGTAGAGCGCAATTTGAGCGTGAAAAGAGGGAGCGACGTCGCAACGGGCTTGGAAAATGACGGTAAGGACCGACATCAAATGGGGCGGTCCTAAGACTTATCATGGCAGCATCCGGGAACGCTTGGGCGCGACTCATCAAGGTTAGCTACTTGGCGGGCGCAGGCTGCCGCGCCGAGAAAGGGTCGCTAGGGCATCGGGGTGCGCATGACACGTCTTTAGCCGGGCCACAGCAGGCGGTGGTAAGCGCTGAACCAATTGCAGCAAGGCACCAGGCGGCTCACCTGCAAGTCACACAGGCGGCATCGCTGGCTTGACGGGACAAGGGCGTGGGTGTCAAAACGAAATGATGGGGGGTGATGGCGCGGGGTGGCATGGCTGGGCGTCAGTCGCCGCTGTTTCACCCAAACCTTCCTTGGCCGTTTCGCCAAGCGTGCGCGAGAGCGACTGGTTTGGCGCCCGCCAACGCAACCTCCTACATATTCGTCGTTGCTGTCTCTCCATCCGCACGACCAACCTCATCAGCTGCCGCGATGCTGCTACTGCCACGCGTCGGCGCGCAGCCCGTCATCCATGGTGCAAAGCGCTCTGCCCACCTCAGCCTGAGCAGCACTCATCGGTTTCTACCGGCACACAGACGCATTGTGGCATGAGCACACCCGCTCACTTCTTCCACGCTGTAACCGAACCGGACCTGGAGACTCTCCATCCGACGTCTCTCCCCGACGTCCCGCCGTCTCCGCCTTTTCTCCAAACGTATATCTGGCCCGGTGCCCAAAGCTTTCCCCTCCCCCACGACTTCCGGCAGACGTGATTGTGGTTCCTTCCTCGCGTGACGCGGGAGATGCCTCCGTCGGCCAGAGAGCCCGTCTCTCAGATGCTGGATACGCCTGGCTCTGGAAGGTCGCCCAATCCAATGGGCATCAGCTGTAAGTCCTGCAAGTCATGTTTCCCGCCAAACCGATTTTGCGGTGGTCGTTGCGACTACATCTCCCTAAGCGGCCTCGCTTCCTTGCAGCCCGACGGAACTCCGTGCAGGCATTTCCCCGGCAAGTATCGAGAGCGCAACTCCGCCCGCGGCACTTACTGCCACCACTTGCTTCGTGATCATTATTGGCATCGGAAGTGCTTAGCGCATGGGCAAGGTTGATTCGCAAACTATTGCAAGCGAAAGGGCGGGCAGTTGAGCGTCATGAAGCAGATATGTTGTGCATTCAACTCACCTTGTTGCGATACTAAGCGAACAGACCCCGGACATAGACGAATCCATGGCCGCTCAACATGTACTACTGGATTACGGTGTGAGTATCAGAAGCGAACTGGACAAGTTCGCCTGGGCCTATCGCCCGGAAAGCTCCGAAATTCCAGTTCTATACTGATGCAATTGTTTTCTCGTATCTTTGACTTTCGAAATTATAAAGATGATATTTTCGGACATTGGTCCGCAGCCTCCTGTTGCAGATGCTCAAAGTCGCTCTCTTACTCCATTCGACCAGCCCCTTCTTTTTGAAGACCATTCCTTCAAGGTGTCATATTCTACAGCTATCACTGAACCCTCGGTCATGACCAAACCCACGCTCTTCTTCAACACGTTCTTCGCAGCTGCTACTTACCTGACAAGAGCGCCAAAACACTCAAGACGTCTTCAAAACTAGTACCACACAATAGCAGTTACCAACAACCAGCAGGTGCTGCCACCAGCTCGGTGTACATCTCACTCGACACATTTGCCGTCGCCACTTGAACGAGTATTTTGGGCTCACCTCACTACCATCGCCTCTACTCACACGGCCTCTCAGGTCTAACATGAGGTGAAAGTACCACAAAAAGGATGGCCGCGAACGATATTCCTTTTGGCTCTCTGGGGGAAACGCATTGGCCTCTCGCCATCTACCGAATTGACACTGAGGTCAAGCTGCTCGAGAAGCAGCTGCGTGCTCTCGAAGATGGCCCGTGGGACATATGGAACAGAGCCCATTCCAATTTAGAGAAAGATATTCAATTGAGACTTGAAGGACAAAAGGAGAGATGAGATCTTTCGTTACCACTCACACCGGTCTCAGATCGCTATACCGCCTTTCGGATCAAGTCAGGACGAATTTGACAGTAGTCCGATGCCTTCATCGCAAGGCTCAACTTCTTCCGCAGGAACCTTCAGCTCCCAGGAGTCGCAAATACCAGCTCAAGATGCAGGACGCCTCATCCCATTCAACAAGCTTGGTCGGGAACGGTCAGCTCATCTGGGAGAATGGGAAAGTCCGATCCACTCAAGAGCCATCGAAGGGCTTGAAGACTACTTCTCGAAAGACGAGGACTCGACTCTGCCGGCTAGCTCTCAGGACTCTTCTAATGGTTTAGATGATATTGATGGCCTCGCAAGCAGGATTCCGCGTTGCTTCATGAAGCAGAGCACTCAAGACATGCCCCACGAAGATAAGGAAAGGCTGCAGCACCTCCTGGATAATATGGCTGCCCAAGCCATTCCCGAGAATGAACAGGAAGAATGTTGTTGGCTGTACGAAGGCGTGGAAGCGGACCGTGGTGGTATAGGCACGGTGGAGATACCTTTCAAGTGGAAGGACGAATGCTTTCCTGGGAGGAAAAAAAGAAGGCACCTCCGAACACAAGTAGGGACATGGCGCATGATCGTCGAAGGCACCATGACACTAGAATAGCAGTACGGCTGGATTTATGAGGGCTGGCACCTCTCGCATCTTTGCAGCAATTGGAGATGCATTAATCCCGCTCATCACACCATAGAGCCGGCTGAAATCAATTGGGACAGGAAAACTTGCCACCATGGGTACCGGCCTCTCCATACATGTGAACATTCTCCGGGATGTCTATTCCGCAGCAAAGATGGCAAGCCTAAAGAGATTAAGGCACTGAAATCTCAGGTTGGGCCGCCCAAGAAAATACCACCAGCAAAAGATCGGGTTGACACATGGCTTTAAGTTCACGAATCTCAGGCCAACCACAGGCACGGCCAAATGGATGAATGCCAGGAACCGTCGTCGAAAGAATGAGAAGGGTTTCGGTAAAGACAGGGCTAGAAGGCTAAAGCAACAGAGGATCGACTTCGAAAAGCAGAACACGACTCCTTTACAAGGTGAGCTACCATTTGATCCTGAGGCCATGACCTGGTTTCCCCTTTCGTCGATAAACTCTAAGGCCTCAACCAGACACATGAAAGCCCGATTCCGATCCCACGCATCACTGAATGGAGTTAGCCTTGAGCAGTCCCAAGACTCTGAGACTCCATCATCCGCCTCGCCAAATGGCGTTACTGAGCACGACCATTTTGCTTGGCTGTCGGCATACATTCCATACCAGACATGATTTCCTCGACACCCAAGGGAAATCTGCAACTTTTTCTTCTGACCAAGCGCAGACCCCTTCTTGACCCGCTACAATCAACAGTAAAATGACGGACAACGGTGGGGAAGGCTTGGAGATTGGATCCCTACAAAATCTTTGACAGCATAGCACCAGAACATGAGGTGCGTTTTTTTCCATCTTGGTCTACATTCCAAGTTCCCATGGCTCTGCGGACAATAAAGAGACATTAAATACATATTAATGAGAGCTGGCTGAAGAATGGGAGCCAAGGGCAGACTACATTTCGACATAGGTAAAAAGTATCACAGTATTTGAATGCTCAAGCTACTGCTTGAAGACATCATGGATCTATTGTGAAGAGTGAACTGTCTTCTTTCTCATTCATACGCTGATTCGAATATCCACGTACGAAGCTTGCGGAATCCTCTACGGGGAGCAACGGGCTCAAATGTCTGTAACACGCCGGGGTGGAGCATTCGGAGCGGCATGCTTCCAGAACGTTGCCTTTCTTGGGTAGCGCTTTGTCGGAACACAAACAAAAGGTTGCACCGGCGACAGGCGGGCGCGAACTTTGACTCAACGTCATCGAACAACATCATCATCTCGAACGGGACATAACATACCCTATGGTATCCCTAATGCCCAGACCCTACGCATCCCACGGCGATGACCTAATGCCGAAGATGAGCTGATCTCTATTCCCTGCGATAAAACGATGGTTGCACGGCGGTCACCGCCCGTTTGACGCCTTTACCGCCTGAAAACATCAAACGGCGCATCCACGGCTGATAACATGCTAATTTGATGTCAGACGGACAATTGTTCTCTTCCGTACATCGCGCTGGAAAGACCTGCGCCAAACTAGGAAGTAAGCGTCGCTATGCCGCAGGATTAGACTACCAGGAATATTTTGGCCACTTTTCAGATTGCAAGAAGCAGCATTGCCTAAGCAGGTCCAACGAATTGCCAACAGACAATGAAGTTGTTTTTGTTTCCGGGTCCGCTTCTCCTTTTCTTCATTAGACTGCTAGCGTTTGCTCCCAATGTCCGGGGCATGGTGACGGTGAATACAATTCTCTGTCTCGTGCATGCCGCGGTGCATCCCCGGCTGCAGGCACCCGCTGACGCATTGGATCAACATCGCGAAAAGTGCGGTGTCTGGCAGGTACTTTGCGACTTGTAAGGCTTTGGTGCGGTACTGACACGCAAGGCAGGTGCACTGCGGGAGGCAGCAGGGCGCGCCTTCCTCATGCGTGGGCAGGCAGTATCAGGCGGGCTCGCGGCGCATGTCGCCGCGTCTGTGTCTCTCCTTCCCGCAACATCCGCACCTTCAAGGCTACGCGCAGCGAAACGCCCTCCCGAAGGCCTCAATTTCATATATTGCAAGCTCAGCAGCTGTCTTCTCTGTTTCAACCTGGCGTCGCAAGGCCAGCAGCCGGGGACCGGCGGCAATAGTCGTCGCCGTGAGTAGATCTTCTTGCTCACCGGACGACGCCGCGCCCTGAGTTAACCCAGCTTCCTCGATAGGTCGCGGTGGTCGCAACCGCAGGCAGGATCCCGCACAGTCCTTCGCCCACATCCAGGTCGTCCGCCGCGAGGACGAACGCCGCCAACCCCGCGACAACCACAGCGACGCGCCCACCACAGACGTTTCTTCTCCCTCTTTTCGCCGCGCAGGCTCAGAGACCGACATCACCAGCCTCCGCACTACCCTCACGCGAGACACGTCTTTAAGCTCCGTCGTTGCGCCTGGTCACACCTTCGCAGACATGGCGCGCACCGGTGGCTCCAAGAAGAACGACCCTTTCGCTGTGCGACCCAGTGCTGCCGCCGCTGGTCTCATGAAGCTCAAGCAAAAGGCAAAGAACAAGTCCACCTGGAAGCCCTTCGACTTGAATGAGGCAGAGAGTACGCCTCCGCTTGTTCCACCCCTCCACTGCGACGCGTGCCGAGCACCACTTCATCTTGCTCGCGGCTACTCTTTGCTAACTTGACATAGCATCAGATGCGTCCGCAAGCCCGGCCCCGGCAGAGACGGAGACTTCCCCAGATGAAGAAGATACCTGTTCAGCCGCGAGCGGCTCTCATGTCATGGCGCCCATTCGCGCTCCACTCGGACCTCCAATTGATATGGCGGGCTCAAATGCCAAAGAGGGAAAGGATGAGATCATGGAAGAATTCGGTCACAAACTTGCAGAGCCTGTCTGGTTACGTGCCAACACGGGAAAGCAAGACGGCGAGCTCCGATTCATTCAGCACCCCAATCGTGATGTTACTGCCCATATCTGGTCGGACGAACAGTTTGAATGGGTGCAGATTGGCCTCTACTCGAACGCCCGGAAGTTTGTTGAGGGACTCATTACGACTGACAAATTTCTCGAGTTCCTGGGCATGAAGGGTCGACGTGCCACCTCGCTGGCTTACTTCATTGAGCTTTCCAAAGGCTATCCTCGCTTCCATGCAACCCACCCAGCAGTCACCGTGCCTCCGGTGTCATCCATGCAACCGACACATACTGTCCAACAGCGCCCCACTTTCCACCACCAGCCTCCAGCATCCGAAGCGGCTCGTTACGACTCCCCGTCAACCGTCCCTGACTCTCTCAATGACAACCGATTCCCGACGCTGGGTTCGCTCACTTTGCGAGATCGTCCTGCCGCAGTGCCCCGACCTGTTGCCACTCGTGGTCCTTCTGCTCCTCAAGGCCTTGGCACTCCAGCTGATGATCCCTTCGCCGCCGATGCACAGATCTCACCCAAGAGTGAGGTACCCTCTGCCGTATGGCCTATCAATCTTCGCAAGCCAATTACGGAACGCGATCCAGGAAAGATGGATTTTGCTTTCCGCTTCCCTTCCGGCATTAATGGCCTGCAGCGTAGAGAAATTGCCTCGAACGTTGACGACAGTGACCGTAAGGCTTTCTTCGCCGAGCAGGAGCGTAGCCGTGCCGAGAAGATGCGTCAGAACCTCGCGCCCATCGACCGCTCTGACCGTACAGATGCGCTTCAGCCTAAGACAAACAACACTTCTTTGCTGGGAATGGCACAATTCGCCCCCAGGATCCCCTCTTCAGAGCGTGGACCTTCTTTCCCCGGTCTTGGCCATGGTACCAATGTCGCTTTGTCTTCTAGACCGACTACCTCCGTAGCTCCGGCTACGAACATCCCGAGTGGCTCGCTGAGCATGAATCATGTTCAGCAATTGGAACAGCCGAACGAGAGCCGCGCCCGCATGCTTGATTACCTCAACCGAGTTGGTGACGAACAGCTCTTGACACTGCCTCCGGCTCAAGACCTTCGTGTACTTCCGTACATTGATTCGGCAAAGAAGAACCTGAAGACTGCCGGCCAGCTGGTGCCGTATGAAAAGCCTACATCCTCAGGGTCGCAGGTCTCGCGTAGCGCTTTACATACAAGTGACCCGGAGCCCGCAAACTACGAGAACCGCAATTCGAATGTCTGCAATTCACTTGGGCTCGGCGGCCCTACACCACAGAAGTTCAATGGACCCTTCTTCCAGGACGACATTCCTACTCAGAACAACCCTGGGGCACACCGCTTCACTCGTAAGTCACGCGAGGATGAGTTGGATGAGTGGTGGAAGTCAGGCTTGCGCACTCAGCGTCACGATGACTTCATGAAGACGTTGACTCGACCTGCAATCTCAGGATCCAGCAAGGATGACTCTCAGATCACCGATCGTCTGTTGGTTCCGCTGTACGAGACGCTTGCATCGTACGTTCGTGTACCCGGTGAAGTTCCCAAGGGTCGGGACTACTTCTCACGTTTTGCACCTCCGCCTGAGTGGGCCATCGATCGTAGCCGCGATGGAGACAAGAGCTTCTTTGGTGAGGATTGGGGAGAGACGCCCCGTCGCATTGGCCGTGACCCCAGGTTCCAGCCCAGCTTTGGTCTACCCAAGTTCACCGTGTTCGAGGAACAGCACGATGACTCCGCCATGCGATTCCCGCAGGGAATGCGCGGTAGTCAGCCTTCTCCGGCGTATCCGCAGTCTCCTTTCTACACGCGCAAGTTCTGATGATATCGCTGGGTACGGCTCTTGATGATGGCACTTTTCCAGAGGATACTCTGACTTGCTGGAAGCTTAGGTGCACAATTGCTTCTTGTTCTGGTCATTCTTGTCATTTGCTTTTCAACAGGCCTTTGAAAACTTTTCTCCTTACACTAATGCTGAGCAATAGTTGAAGATCTTCGCCTCTCGAGATGGGAGAGGCGACACGGGAATGGGTATCAGACAAAGACAACAGAAAACGTAGGAAAAAAAAAAAAATGAATACTGTATTATAATGTTAGCCACGAGTCTATGCGCTGTATGTGATGATGACTTTGTGAGTGTTGCTTGGCACTGTAAAGTTCAGAAGTCTCGGAAACTCCTCTCACCCAATGGCGGATCAAGAAAGTTTAGAGTGAGGGGTTTAGCATCTCCCGATGGGGACTATGTAAGACAGTAAGCAGCGAGCTCTTCCATCCCTAAAATTCACCGAGCGGAGCGTGTAGAGAAACAGCGCTTTAATAAATTAGCAATATCCCAGAATTGCGCTTCCTATCTAATGTATAAACCCCAAAACAAAATATTATCTATTCCTCCATCTGATGCTTTCCATTTTAAAAAAGGTGATTCTGTGGTTCTGCGGTGACGTAGTGTTGCCGGTGCCGTGGTTCGCCTGCAGTTTTGACTGCACAACGGCACACACACTTCGAACCAAATACAAACACACCACACAGACGGCCATTCCAGCTCTTTGCACCAACAAAGATGTCGACCCTCCGCAACGCCAACACCACTACCAACGCGTTTGCGGCCTGGTGGCCTGCAGAAGCGGCCTCCTCCGCCCATATCTCCACGCTCGAGGACAGCTTCAACGACTTGAGCCTCGACCGCTCACCACCGTCATGGCCGCCTCACTCTTGCGACCTCTCCAACCTTTCCGCCCAACTTTCGCGCTCCCTCAACATCGACAACGACAAAGACAACGACAACAACAACATCAGCAACGACAACAACACCACCCAAAGCGCTGTTCACCCCATCGCCCCTCCGCCACCCCAGCTCCGGCCCCGCTCACAGTTCATGTTGCCCCCGATACCCTCACTGTCCTCACTGCCCCCGTCGACCTCCTCCCTCACTCTCCGCTCCAAGACGAGACCCAAGGCCAACAGAGCCAAGGTCGCCAAACATCGAAAGGATGGAAAGGAAGGGAAGGCCGCGGCGGGCGTGACCAAGAAGAAGAAGAAGAGGGAGGAGGAGGGCGGACCTCTTCATAATCAGGGGCTGAGCAAGTCGGCCATACGGCGGTGGATTGCGGAGATGAGGTCGCAGCGGCGGGCGAGGGATGAGGGTATGTCGCGGGCTGGGGTGGATGGGGATGGGGGTGAGGATATGGCTGTTGATTAGGAAGAGGAGGAGCGAATGAGGGGGGATTCGGTCATGAGGGAGGATTGATGCACACGCGGTTCTCGGCATCGACACCTGGACTCTTGCGCTCGAGAGGCACTACAACCGCCACGAGACCGGGGAGGCCATCCTGTACAACACGTACCAAGCCTACCTCAAATCGACGCCTGGAAAGCTAGCGCACCACCTCGCAGATGCACAGAAGCATGGCTCAAGATTCGGCTTGATTTCGCTTGTCGACGCCCGCCTCTTCTTCCTTTTTGTCTCCTTGAGGACGGACGCCGCGACCGAATCTGATTTTGGGGCGGTTTCCGCCATCCCGGTAGATGCCGGTCTGAGCATGCGGGTAGAGGAGAGTTGCGGGGAATTTCGCGTCCTGGTCAAAGTACGCTTTCCATAGGAGCTGGTGCTGCTTCATGCCTACTAGGTCTACGAAATGACAGGCGTGTTGCCAGGTGACCAGAAAGTTGACTGATTTGATATGGTCTCTTGATAGTCTCACCATACATGAATGAATTGGAAAGACTTGATTACCAGGCGCAGTCAAACCGCTATGAAACTTCACAAGGTCATCCTGACTCTCTACTGCAATGCCACGTTAATGCAATTTTTGATTGGATCGGAAAATGAGCCAAACCCTTTGCTACAAGGCGAAAGGCTAAAGGAAGCTCGTTAGCCACTGTCTTTTATCCCGCAGGTATACGTCTATCGTCAATGGAAAGGATATTGTAGAAGGCCTGCTTCCAATTCGCATAGAAACGGTAGTGTGGCGTGCATCGTGGCATCCCCAGTAACTAGCCAGCGCAGGCATTAGCGGCGAAATATTTGTTTAGCCGACGCCTACCATGCCCTACGTCGAGGGCCAAGGGGGCTTATAATAGCCGCAAAGACAGGGACGAGGACGGTAAAATGTCCGCGATGCGTAGATCCGGGGTTCGCACGAGCGAAATGACGTTCTCAGGAAAAGACGACGCTTTAGAAGTGGTACGGAATCCAGTATTTTGGGCCGTAAGACCAGGTATTTGGGTGTCTCTGGCGCCGGTGTCGAGTACTTTCTTGGGACCGTCAAAGGCGCTAGAAATGTCAAATAGGTTTCTAGCGCTTTGCTCCGCCTCGTCTGCCCGAAACCCGGTGTTGGATTCCGGAGCGTGCCCATCCCTTTCCTTGGGAGATGGATGCTCAGCCTCATCGCTTCTTGTATGTACTTGCCATTTTTGGAGTAGATTATCCCTTCGTGCCGGGGATGAAGTCCCACTCAAGGCCGTTGATGGAAATCGAAGGGTCCGCCTTCTAGAAGGGTTGCTAAGCCAGTTATTAGAATCGTAGGCCATACCTGGGTCCACACCTGCCCTAAAGAGCCGCATGAATGAATGAGCCAAGCGAATCAGAAGTAGGAGGGTGCCCTGCCATCAAGCTAGTGGCGACGAAGGAAAGCGCGGGCTGGACTGTTTATATAGTAATGGATCTTTACTTTGCCTGGACAACTGGAAAAGTTTGAGCCTAGCACTATATAGTGTGTGAGTGAGCATAAGCGGGAAATGTGGATGTGGCGCTCGGATGGCGTTTGACGCGCGAAGAAGACTAGCGAGAAACTGCTCTCTTCACCAAGGTTTTGCGCATTGTCCTAATGGAGCCGGCCGACCTAGCATCTGGTTTTTTTTTTTTTTTTTCGAGAGATCAGTGGCTGGCTTGTATCTGCATGTTGGATGGCGAAGAGTGGTGGAAGGCCTGATATCAACAAACAAATGAGGTGCAGATAAGCAGCAGGGTGCTGTGGCTGGAATTAGCTCTGTGCGGCTAAGGCGTCGGCACTGACAGAAAGCCACCGACAGCAGAGCAGGGTTGGGTTGAGCGGTTGTGCGGAGCGAGAGTAGTGGAGAAAGGGCGTCAGTGGACGGAAAAACGAGGATGAAACACACGTTTCTCTGCCGATCTCTCGCTCTCCTCAACACCACCGCTCAGTCAGCTCCATCCAGCACCACACTTCGCCTGTTCACCTGCCTGCAATGGAGGCTCGTCGTCCAGGTCGGCCGCAGTCAAGATAGGAAGGCCCAGCGCCGGATGCAGGCACCCAGCAGTTTCTCCGGGCTTTGATGAATTCTGGAGAGCGGGTGATGATCGCCTGTTCGCCTGCGTCCGCTCCGCAGATTGATTACCCCGGTCGCCTGAATCTCCACCCGTGTTGCCATCTTTCTCCTGTCGGATGCATTCATATAAACATGGCTGAGTGGCCCGTCACCCGGCGCGCCCCTCCCTTCGCCGGCCACTACTTTCTTGTCTCTCGCTCTTTTCCACCACCACGCCGCAGCGATGGTGTCCAGTCTTTCCCTCGCCCTCGCGGCCTTTTCCTCTCTTTCGCACGCTTTGCAGCCCTACAATGGCCCGGCGCCTGATCTCCCCGACCGCAAGCCTTTCGGCTTCGGCGCGGCCGCTACTGGTGGCGGCACGCCCACGGCGAACAACACGTACGTGGTCGACAACATGCCCGACCTGCGCACCGTCCTGAAAATGGAAACCCCGCGCACCGTCTACGTCAAGGGCGAGATCAAGGGCAGCGAGATCAACGAGACCACGACTGGCGACTGCCAGTTCTACATTGACAGCAGCAACAACCCCAAGTTCAACTTCACCCTCTACATCCAGGGCATGAACGAGACCTACACCGGCCTGATCCAGGACGCCGCCGACGCCGGCCAGCGGTTCGAGGGCCAAAACGCCACCGAGTTGCTCGACCTGATCATGCGCCAGAATGTCAGTAGGCACTCACCCTTCTTGCCCTCGCCCGTGTAATTGACTTGTTTCTCAGGGCTGGCGCAGCCCAGTGCAAAACGTGCAAAAGTCGTGGGAGTCCATCGATGCGGCCGGCAACCTCACGCTGATCGGCTGGGACTCGTCGGCTTACCTGCACGGCGTCAACCTCAACTTCAACACGCGCTCTAACATAATCATGCGCAACATCCGCATCTCGTCGCCGCGCGACTGCTTCCCGTCGCCCGAGACGTACCCGAGCAGCTGGAACGCTCGCTACGACGCCGTGTCCATGGTGTCGTCGAACACGGTGTGGTTCGACGGCAACGTCTTCGAGGACGGGCCGACGGCCGTCGCGCCCGACGACTTCCTGTGGGGCTGGAAGGTGGACCGGTACGACGGCCTGTTCGACGCCGAGGACGGCACCGACAACGTGACCTTCTCGCACAACGTCGTCGCCAACCACCACAAGTCGCTGCTGTGGGGCGGCGGCGAGAAGGAAGGCTCGCGCGACCTGGGCAAGATGCGCTTCACCGTCTTCGCCAACCACTTCAGCAACAGCATGAGCCGCAACCCGCTCATGCGCTTCGGCACCTTCTACATCGTCGCCAACCTGTTCGAGAACTACGCTGAGCAGGCGCCGCTCTTCGACGACGACAGCGTGTCGTCGTCCTCCTCCAACACCACAGCCAAGTCCGCTGCCGCCGTAGCAAACTCGACGACGGCGTACAAGCCCAACTTCCAGTACAACCTCGGCGTGTACAACGCCTCGACCGTCCTCGTCGCCGCCAACGCCTTCGTCCAGTCCGGCGCCCACGCCGACGACTCGTCCCGCATCTTCTCCTTCTCCGACCTGTCCACCCCGCAGCTGCCCGCGACGCTCTGCTCGCCCGCCGACAACAACAGTGCCAGCTCCTCCTCCACCCTGGACGGCCTGAGGATCAAGAGCACCTTCAACGGCGCCCTCGTCGACCTGGTGCGCAACGCCGAGAACACGTGGGCCTACGTTCGGCGGGAGGACGACGACGGCGAGTTCGTCGACGGCGGCTTCGTGACGGGCTGCGACGGCTTGGCCGCGCAGGAGGTGCCGGTGGACGCGTTTGGCGCCGATTCCGCCGCGGTGGAGGCGTATGTCAGGAAGAATGCGGGGCAGGTTTGAGGTTGTAGTAGACCGTTGGAAGTGTAACGAGGGTGCCGAAGCGGGAAAGCCGTAAAGGCTGTTCTTTCGCGTGCGGGGGAGGGTGGGGTTCGGTGGAGAAAGAAAGCTTGGATGGTTAGAGAACAAGGGGGGAGAGGAATGCGGGATTTCGCCGTTGGCATGCGGCAGGCCGGGGGGGTTTTGTTTTTCCTTCTCCCTTGTGTCACCGTCAACTTTTTCATGCATATACTTGTCGCCCAGATCCGTGGCATCGGGTCGGGTCTGACTATTACTTTCCGCTTCGGCGGGGATATTTGGCTTGTACATATCATATTTCAACGCCCTTTATGGCGAACGGATGAGCCTCCGTGACGGACTCAATTCCATCTACCCTCCCATGGCTTTCCCACCGTCCACTTTCCACCACTACGAAAAGAACGCAGCTCCCGAAAACAGCAATTGCCGCTTTCAATGCCTTTCTACCCAATCGTGAAGTCGTTTTCATGAGTTCCAACAACTCTCAAGGAGCGAGCAGCCTTTTCCGTATGCGCGATATATGCGTCCCGTTCCCCAGGCCTCGCGACGGAAATTGAACGAGATGCCTAGCTCGGTGTTCGTAAGACCAATGATATTTTGAAAAAAAAAAAAAAAAAAAAAATCAACAACCCCAATGTTCATCGAGAGGACAGCGGGTGGATCCCAGCGCCTCGGGAAATCCCAATGCGGCAACTCCCAACCTCTTCATACGAATGTGAGGGAATTCCTTTTCTATTCCTGCGCGGGAGCGGATCTCGTGTTTTCCGAAGCTTTCGCAAACGCCGACTCGGCACAATGCATCTTCCTACCCTCGTCACGGTGGTGGAGGAGCGGCGGATCTGAGCTCCAGGCGAAAGGTCCGTTAGTGGCTTTTGTGGCGAACGCCGAAGAAATATTTGGGAAATTTCCGTAGCTGTGGATGTCCTTGTCGTCATCGTTTGCCCGTGGAGCAGGCCAATCGATGCCAGGTGTGGACGCTCCGCCTTGCGCTATACCATCTCCGGCGAACTAAGCAGCTGGAAGGGGTTTCGCGACCATGTCACTGGCAGCCCTGATACGATGCCCTCCTCGGTAGGTAACATTATTGACAAGTTGTGAAAGAAGGGTTTGCAACGCTTAGTTACTAAAATAGCTATTAGCGCAGCTTGAGGTTCCAAGTTAAGTCAGAAGTGATTTTTGGTTATGTAATTTCCATTCCCTTAAGCGCATTGCAATGGAGAAATAGTATCTAGAAATCTGTTAATCACCAAAGTCAATTGGAATACGTGTATGTAGTAGAATGTTCATTGAACTGATCTATGATCTATGGAGCTTCTAATCGTATCTTACAATGCAAGTAAATCTCAGTGCTACTCCGAATAAATGCCAATCCGAAACAAATAATTTCCAAAACAGTACTTATCGCAAAATGATCGTCAATCCACCATTTGGGGGGGTATATGCAATGATAGAAAGGAGAGTGTGTGGTATTTAGCTGTTTATAGTACAGTGCTTGCGCTCCAAGGGACAAAGGAAAATTCTGATCAAGCGAGACAGAACTAGGAAGTGTAGCTGAGGCCCTGCTGCTTGGCGAAGCCGACGCGGGGAGGGGTGGTGCTCTGGTCGTAGACGACGAACTGAGACTTGATGAAGATCGTGCCGAGGATGGCGACGCCGATGTTGTCGCTGGACTGGAGGCCGCCGTAGCAGTTGCCGTTGTAGTCAATGGGGCCGTAGGTCATCAGGCTGCCGGGGATGGTCTGGGCGACGTTGTTGACGATCAGGTTAAGGTTGGGCAGGGTGGCGGAGCAAGGGTAGACCCACGCGCCGTAGTCGCTCCAGTAGGAAGAGTTAGCGACCTTGGCGTAGTAAGCGTTGACGATGGTGCCGGGAAGGACCATGAGAGTAGTGCCAGTGTCGACAACCGCGGCGAAGGTCGTGGAGACGGCGGCGCCGGAGCCGACGCTGTAGCCGCCGGCGTTGAACTGCCACCAACCGTTGGAGGTGTCAACGTTGGCGTAGGTGATGGAGCCAGTGTACTTGCTGCTGTCGATGTATCCAAAGTCAAACGAGCCCGGGGCGTTGTGCTTGAGCAAGGAGGTGAAGAGAGGAGAGGGCAGCTGGCTCTTGATGCTGTTGAAGAGGGTCTTCTGCTGGACAGGCTTGACGGTGTTGAGAGAGTCGAAAGCCAGGCCAAGCATGCCGTCGTAAGCCGCTTCAACGAATGCATCAGAGGCCGACGAGGCTGCCTCGATTGCCTGTCCCGGGAAGTTCATGTTGCCCAGCCCGACGGTGTCGTTGTAGACGAGGCCGCTGGCAGTGCTGCCGTCGAGGTAGGTGACATTCCAGGAGTAGCCCTGCTTCAGGTTCGACGACGCGGGCTTGTAGATGTTGTGGCCCGAGGTCTGGCTGCTAGGCTGCAGGTTGGACAGGACCCAGAGGTCAGAGGAGCCGGTGTCAAGATCAACGTAGACGGTGGTGCCGCCGACCTTGATGGGGATCATGTAGGCAGTGTCGAACTCGTTGACAGGAGTCGCAGCTGCGGATCCAGATTGCTTCGTGGAGGTCGATGAAGTCTTGGAAGAGGTGGAGCTCGAAGTGCTCGTGGTCTTGATGGAGCTGGAGGTGGAGGTGGTCTTGATGGAGCTGGTAGAAGTGGAGGACGACGGCTTAGGCTTGCCCGCTGTGGCGGCGGCGGCGGCGGCCGAGGTCGTGCTCACAGCTCTCTTGATCTTGTTGAGCATGTCGGGAGCTTGCGACTCGGTTGCAACAGCAAAGGCAGCGGAGACCTCTTCGGGCATGTCCCTCTCCACCTTCTTGTACAGGTTTCCGAGGGCGATGGGACCGTTCACAAGGCGCTTGCCATGCGACTGCTGCTGGAGGGAGAAACCGACATTCTGGCGGACCTCAATGGGGTTCGCCTCAGCTTGAGGGAACCAGATAGCAGCCAGGGCTGCGATGAGGGCGGTGGAGGTGTGCATGATGATTGCTGGTTGCTGATTGCTAATTGCTGATTGTCGATTGTTGTTTGGTGATTGTTGTTTGGTGATTGTTGTTTGGTGATTGTTGTTTGGTGATTGTTGGTTGCTGGTGGCTGATTGTTTATTGTACTGTAGAGTGGAGTGTGGGGGAGTAGTGGAGTGGAGGAGTGATGGTGAGCTGGATGATTATTTTCCGGAGGATCAACTGGCCATCTTATACATTTGGAACGAAGCGTTGACACTCATAGAATTCCAAAGATCCAGGCCTCCAACTCGGTAGTTTCGCAGTAACGGCGCGGCGAACGCCTTCGATGGAATGCTGCCAGGGCCAGGGTCTGCGGGCCCAGATGCGGCTTGGAACTGGCCCAAGGCTGTGGGTAACAGGAACAGGTCCGCATAGCCGGTTGTGCAATAGTGCACGGTTTACTGTCATGTTGTGCCATGGTGCTGAGATGGTTGGAGGTGGGGAAGGAAGGGAGCATTCATCGCCGCATGCAGACATGCATTTCCGTTTGCGGACAACAACTGTAGACGAGCATATGCTTAGCACCGCGTAGGTGCGCTAGTGACTCATTCTGGCCTGGGGCGCGGGGGCACTAGTGGAAACGATAGTTGACAGCGGGAGCATCTCCCAAAGAGGCAGTCAGCCATGGGGGAGCGCAAGGATGCCTGCCTTCTGATACGCCACAGCATAGACAGCCAGAGGAACGATGTCACAGAAAAGTTAGTCTGTAGGTCAAGAAGAAGCGCCGGGAGACTATACCGGAGCGTGACTAGCGGCAGCTACCCTAAAGTAGAGGCAGCTCTGGAGGCAGTCGTAGGCGAAGCACCCAGGTCTCGAGCATCGGCCTCCGACCACTCTGGGCTACACAGCCTTGGAGACCACGGTCATCGGGCCAAGCCAAATGCTCGTTGATTACTCAGTTTGCAGGCTTCCAGAGGCAACGTAGAAGAATTACGCGTGCTAACCATGCGCATGGTGTCCTGGTGCTTGGGATGCCGTTATTCCAGATGAACTGCAGGACGCCTATTGGCTCAACCTCGGCGGTGGAATTCCCGGCGTGTAAGGCAACTCGGGAGGCTCCGACTCCAGACCAGGATGAGAAGATGCGTCTGTGGCAGGCTACAGCGGTGAACGGCAAGTAGAGAGGCAAGGGAGCCAAGCTTGCCGAAGCAATGGCCAAGGTGCGAGATGCGAATAGGCCGAGCAGGCCGAGCGCTGGTGAATGACGAGGGGGCGAGATGTGATGCGATGGTGTAGAGAGAGGTGCAGCTGCATCTGCCGTGAGACGCGCCGGGCCCTGCCTGCCTGCCTGCCTGCCTGCCTGCCTGGTCGATCAACGCCACCAGATCCTCCAGTCTTGGCAGCCACAACCCCTCACCCTCCATTTTGGCTCCACCATTGCGCAGCCACCTCATCACCGGAAACACTCTCCGGCAGTGCCTGCCAAGTCTTGGACATCATGGACCCTACCACGGGAGCCTCCGCTCCCACCAAGGGCGTGCTCGCCCTCACTCTGCTGGCCATCATCGCCGCTCTGCTGCTGCGATTCCTCCGTGTTGATCACGATCCCCGCGAGCCACCTCTGGTCCCTACCAAGATCCCGCTGTTCGGCCATGTGATCGGCCTCTACAAATATGGGAAGCAATACTACCAGAAGATGGAGTAGCTGCGCCTCCGCCTAGCCGAGTCCGCCAGTCCTGCTGACCAATTATTCTCCAGGGACGAATATGGTTACGACATGTACACCCTCGCCCTCCCTGGCATTAAACAGTATGTCATCACCTCTCCCGCCTTGTCCGCCGCCGTGAGCCGGCAATCCAAGATCATCTCCTTCCGCCCCTTCATCATCAACTTTGTGAGGAAATTGATGCTCTTCGACGACGCATCCCACGCCATCAATGAGAAGAACCTCTTCGATGAAGACGGCCAAGGTGTTATCACCGCCAGTCATGACGTCTTCTACAACAACCTACCCACCGGGCCCGTCCTGGAAGAGATCAGCCAAGTGCTGCTGGGCGACGCCGCCGCCGTCTTCAACAAGCTCTCCTCCACCAAAGATGATGAGATCAACACCGGCCTCACCGACTTCTGCAAGAATGTCATTGGCTACCCCACCATGAACGCCTTCTGGGGCCCCGAAAACATCATGGCCAAGGACCCCACCCTCCTCTCCGCCTTCTGGGACATGGACGCCGGCCAGGTGCAGCTAGGCATCGGCATCCTGCCCTCGCTGACGGCCCGCAAGGCGCACCTCGGCCGCGCCCGCCTGCAAGCCGCCATGACCGAGTACTACGAGAGCGGCGCCTGGCTGCGGGCTTCGACGCTGATCCGGCAGCGCGCGCAGGCCCACTTCGACCACGGCTACACGAAGCGCATGTTCGCCCGCTCCGACACGGGGCTGCTCGTCGGCGCGTTGCCCAACTCGACCTTCACCACCTTCTGGCTGCTCGCCCACCTCCTCGCCGACCGCGCCCTGCTCGCCGCCGTCCGCGCCGAGCTGACCGAGTCAGGCGCCGTAGCCCGCGACGAGGACGACGATGGCAAGGTCGTCGTCATCGACGTCCCCCGCCTCCACACCCGCTGCCCGCTATTCGCCTCCGCCTTCCGCGAAACCCTCCGCCTCGGCATGCCCACCTCCTCCGTCCGCACCGTGCGCGAGGACGTCATGCTGGCAGACCGCTACCTCCTGCGCAAAGGCTCCATCGTCCTCATCGACGCCGGCGTCATGCACACCAAACCCGCCATCTGGGGCGACGATGCCGCCGAGTTCAACCCGCGGCGCTTCGTCGACAGCCCGGCCGGCGAGTTCGGTGGCGAGAGCGGCCGCAAAGTGCATCCTGCCGCCTTCCGCGCCTTCGGCGGCGGCGAGGTCTTTTGTCCCGGCAGGAATCTGGCGCTTATTGAGGTCGTGGGCGTGGTGACGCCGTTGGTGTGCGGGTGGGACCTCGTGGGCGACGAGTTGAAGGTGCCGCCGCCGCTGGATGATGTCATGCCGGTGGGCGTGTGGAAGCCGAGGGAGGATGTGGCGGTGCGGTTGAAGCGGAGAGAGGGGTGGGAGGGCCTGAGATGGGAGTACAAGGTCTGAAGTGCGCTTGAGGCTGCGCGAACGGGTGTTTGTTTCTTTTCGAGCGGACTTTTGCGAGCTTGCGGCTTATCATTATTCGGTGCTTTTCTTCCCAGGGCTGAGAAGCAGTATCACCTCACCTTCTCGAAAGCGAAAGTGGTATTTCGAATCATTGCTGCACCCCCCTGCTTCTGCCGATTGCTCAGGTTCTATACCATATCAGTCTTTGAACCGACGATAACACAGTTGGCCACGAAGAAGATGGACCTTTTCGAAGCCTGTAGAGCACATTGCATTCTTCCTCCATTGGAGTCCACGAGTAGTATGTCTGGACGTAAACACAGTTTGGAGTACCCAACAGCATTCTGGTTCTACTCCCAACTCGAAATACTACAGCCGTGCATCTGTACTTACACAGGCAGATGGTACCAAAAAGAAAAAGAAAGAGGGTATCGATAAGTAAGCAAGATCGGCCCGTAGTGCATCTACATCGGATTAGTATCATACTCGACACTTAGATAAGTTTGGCATACTTTCGAAACCCATTAAGAAAATGCCGTCCTTCTATGCCGCTCTCAAGTCTTCGTGGCGCTTTGGGTGACCGGTACTGC
The DNA here is from genome assembly GCA_023087385.1 of Diplodia sapinea. Classification (NCBI taxonomy): domain Eukaryota; kingdom Fungi; phylum Ascomycota; class Dothideomycetes; order Botryosphaeriales; family Botryosphaeriaceae; genus Diplodia; species Diplodia sapinea. The sequence goes on along the minus strand of JAJMYO010000014.1, from coordinate 240,337 downwards.
TGTGGCTCAAGCTCAACCAAAGAAAATATTTCCCATCGCTACCACCACTGACACGCCCGTGACTGCCAGGCAACAGCCAGCCCACAAACCAGAATACCACAAAGATCTTAAGTTCGAAAGTGTTCGAGGGAAGAAAGTCCAAAAAGAATAGAAAAAGAAGAAAAGAAAGAGGAGTAGAAGATAAAAGAAGAGCAGTGCGGCCATAGAAAGAGCAAAAATACAGGGCCCCCGCAGAAATCTCCCTCTTCCCCGACCGTAGGGGCATCGTCGGCGAGATTTTTTGCGATCCAGTAAGTTCCACCCGTGGGTGCAGACGCGGTGCCGAGCCCGGGACTCGACCCGCGTCTCTCCAGGCTCCCCCCCGGGAGGGGACCCTGGGTATCCGCCAGCGCCCACCCCACTCGGCCACGCCGAGCGGATAGTAGGGAGCTGCAGGGATTAATTATATGGATGGTGTCCGCGCAGTGCTGCAGCAAGCGGCAATTTTACTTCATGCTGCGCTGCCCTTTCGGATTGGAAGGATGATAGTCATTCAGAAATGCTGATTAGATAGATTTCAGACATTCCAGCCAATCTGCGATGCAGGCCACCGTATCCAAGGCTTGTAGTCGTCGTGGATGTGGTGGACGATACCTGCCATGATATGTTCCGGCCAATCCTCGATGAACCACTGATGACGTGAGGCGTGCAGCATCACCACAAAGTAGGAAAGAATAACAAGGGCAAGAGGCTGATGTTGTTGGAGACAGAGAATGAAGTTCTCTTCCAAGCAGTAGATCCACGAGAACAGGAAGGTCGCCGCGTTCTGGCGTCTTCCGTCATCGGATTCGTCAAGTAGCGCTTTCAGCGTGCGCACGAGACGGTCCCAGGCCTGCAAGTAGGTTGTTGTATTAGGCTCACTGACGGCCAATCCGACCAGGTACCGACGGAAGTCGCGTGTGTGTTCGTTGATCTCTGGATTGGGGCCCTCGGCGAAGGCGGAGCGGAGGGTGCGACCGGCTGTTCGAAAGATGATTGAGAGGCGCCCCGTCCACAGCGCGTCTTTCTGTAGTTCATGGATGGAGCGTGTCCCTCGATTCATTATCATCCATTCCGACGCGCCTCGGTCACTGATCATGAGGTAGTCTCCCGGAGCTGGGCCTTTTGCGAAAGATAGCGAACAGATCAATATCGAAGCGACATAAAGTAGATCGACGTTCTCCGCATTCAAGTTTGGAAGAAGGCTTGTCACCGTTTGGACCGCAGCATGCTGATAGTCATCAGCCAAGCTGCGGAGAAAGTCTGAGCGCTCCGGCTCACGGCGGGCAATGTCGTAGGCTGAGAACGCGAGCAAGAGTTGCAATACGTAGTGATGAGAGAAGCCCAACTGAGGGATTGTTTTTTGCCAAACCCAAAGGTACGAGCTACCGAGACTCGCGTAAGTGTTGGTGAGGTAGTTTTGCAGGAGTTCGAGCTCGATCAGGTCGAGACCGGAAACTGGTTCTTGGGAAGGCGGAGACTCGACAGATGAGGGAGAAGGCACAGCTGGAGAAAAGGCGGCAGGACTGAGAACATAGCCGAGACTTGGGGCGCTGGAAACATCGGATGGAGGAGCAGGTGCGAAGTCGCAGCGAATTGAATGGTGGACACAGTTAGTGCAAGAAGGCCGTTCCTCATCGCACTACGTGTCACAGGGAAGTCAGCATGGATCATACTTAGGCGAGAGGGAAGACAGTCAGACCTTGATTCTCCGCCTCTTGCAGTTAGCGCAGCCCAGACGAGACTTGCGGTGGGTTCTCCTGGATGTGACGGGAGCTCGGCCACTTCTGCAAGGGGTACTCATATCTCAAGTGCCACGGATGGCGTGGAATATGCGTGTGAGAGGGCGGTGATGGAAAGGAGATGATAGGTGGACGGTGGCGGGCTGAGGCGGAGCACGTTTCCCTCGGGCGCACTCAACCCGAGGATGGAAGTCTTCAAGCCTGACTTTGGGCGGAGTGCAGATGGGACAGCAGATGGAATGCGATCGTGGAGTGGAGGGGCGCTGCGGCACGGACGTCAGCGGCAATCAAGAACAGAAAGAACGATGGATACGAGCACACCTTCCTCTTAAGACCATTACAGTGGTGGAAATTCCAGCGCAAAACCCCCGAAAATTGCGATCCTCTCGACTGATGCGGTTGGTACTGCATAAATAGCTTACAACGGCGGCAAATGCGCCGCGCTTGGCAGGGAGGGGGCTGCAGTAGCGCGTAGGGCTGGACACGAGTACGATGAAATACGAGATTGATCGGCCCGTGGACGTTTCGAGGACCACAGCCTCACCAGAAGCGGCATCTCTGCAACAGATGCACGCAACAACATGATGAGCTCCTCGGAGTTGGCAGTGGTGCTCTGTCCTCTTGACTCTGGGTGTCGGTGGAGCGTTGCTTGCAATGAACAATGAACTTGGAGTTGCGAAGCCTTGTGCTCTCACTTCTTGGAAGTTCGCACTTGATTGTTTCGATGGAGCAAGCAATGAGCCGATACATCTGAAGCATATAGTTTGCCGGATGCAAAAGCACTCCCAGACGCGCATGGTGTTGAGTCTGGAGTGAAAGTGTCGATAAGAGTACGACACTCACGTGCGACGTATTCGTGTCGTATTTGTACGTGAGTACTCGCATCGCCGTACACTACTGCAAAAGAAGCGCCAGCCGTTTCTATAAACAAAGATGGAGTCCATACAAGTAGGCTCTGTCAGCCCCGACCATCTTGAATATCCTACTGCTCATCTCTCACACCAGACGCTGCAAAGCATCATTTTATCCTTCCTGCCCTTCAACACCAAGTTCCGATTCCAAAATGGCTACAGACGACTCCCCCGGCGGCTACAAGCTGTATAACTACTCGCCCAACTTGGCTGCCGCTATCATCTTCGTCATTGCTTTTGCTCTTACCACTTCTTTCCACGCTTTTCAATTGATCAAGCACAAGACCTGGTACATGCTTGCCTTTCTGATAGGCGGCTTTTGTACGTTAGCTCTTCATTAAAGATTCAAAGGCTTCCAACTGACAAATCCATCCCAACAGTCGAGATCATTGGATACATCGGTCGCGCGGCCTCTGCAACCGAAGATAACGGCAAGTGGACGGTCGGCCCGTACGTTCTCCAAAGCGTCTTCCTCCTCGTCGCACCCGCCCTTTTCGCCGCATCAATCTACATGATCCTCGGGAAAATCATCCTCCTCACCGATGGCGAGAGCCATGCCATCATCAAGAGGCGGTGGCTCACAAAGTTCTTCGTCTTCGGCGATGTCTTCTCCTTCCTGTTGCAATCAAGTGGTGAGTACTACGAGCACAGCTTTAAGAGTACGGTCCGCTAATCCGACGGCAGGTGGCGGTCTGATGGCCAAGGGAACCTCCGACCCCGACTCAATCACGATGGCTCAAGAAATCATCATTGGCGGTCTCATCCTTCAGCTTGTTTTCTTCGGCTTCTTCATCATCGTCGCTGGAATATTCCACATGCGCATGAACTCGGTCCCCACGGTCAAGTCGGAGCAGCCTGAAATCCGCTGGCGTCATTATCTTACTGCACTCTACGCTGTCAGTGTCTTCATCATGGTCCGATGCATCTTCCGTGCCGTCGAGTACATCCAAGGCCACGACGGATACTTGCTGCAAAAAGAGGTCTACATCTACATCTTCGATGCGCTTCTCATGTTCTTGGTCATGGCTTACATGAACTGGCAACATCCCGCGGAGATCGGACACCTGCTCCGTGGAGAACGTCCATCCGCCAGCAGTTTCACAATGGAAACTGTTGACCCGAACAAGGAGGATCACCTTCTTGGTCCTCGGGAGATGGTTTGATCAGATGTGGTAGGCGTTTTAAAGCATTCGAGATGGGACAAGCTTCGTGATTGGTTGGCACTAGGGTTGAGCGCTCAGAAGCGGTGTATGAAAAATTCTTTCTGGTTTAGCGCCGTGCTCTCGTTTTACGTATTCCCTTGCCTTTTTTTCTCGTATTTAGCGGTGGATAATGCAGACACATAGGCGGGGTATCAGGGGAAGAGACATCCGCATCTTATGATCGAGAGGTTCCCTGATCCGCATGTTAGATGCGATGGTGGCAGAATTTCTTATAGCAGTTAGAGAACAGTGTCCAAACGGAAGGAATCTTGGCCGTAGCAACTGTTTGACACGAATTGCAAGTGTATCCGGCCAGATAAGTCGCTGATCCGTTTCAGGAGTGCGAAGATAGGCGCGTGTGCAGACTTTGGGGGAGTGGAATGTGCCGAATGTCCTTTTTGACGATGGTGCGCCTGGGATGCTCGAGGGTGGCTTAGATGAGAAGGTGCTCGAGGAGAGTGAGGGTGAAAGTGGTGGCCGCGGGAAAGCGGGCAGGGTGCGGCGAATTCGCGGCGAAAGTGGACCCGAGCTCGCCCGTTTCGCGCTATCCCGCGCGGGCTGCGCCTCCTTGTAGTGGCTACAAGACCCAGCAGCCCCTCTGTTCTACCTTCCTTGACGACGCCCTATTGCAACATCACCGGCGTGACTCGCCCGAACCAGTGAGCACCGCTTACTCTGCCAGTCCTCTCAAGTGCCTGGTCATGTGATCATGGCCGAGCAGCAGCCGGCGCAGAACAACAAAGCGCCCACAGCGTCGCGGCGATCCCACCGGAAATCCCGTCTCGGTTGTCAGAACTGTAAGCGCCGCAGGATCAAGGTGAGTGGTCTCTGATATGTTTGCCCCTATCCGACGAGCACGTCTCTGTGAGTCTATCTCTACTCCGTACTCGCATAACCCCACTGCTGCCACTCCAGTTCTGATATCTACCCCACAGTGCGATGAAAAGAGGCCCGAATGCACCAATTGCGTTCGACACTCGATTCAGTGTGACTTTACGCCCGCCGTGAACTCGTCCCATTCAGCAGCTTCCAGTCCAGCAAGCCATCTTAGCCCTCGGGATGCCCTGCGGATAGGTGCAAGAACCCCATCTGGGCCGGGTGGGGCCCCCAGCCCTTTCTCCGGCTACGAGAGTGGCTCAACTCCCGTACCTGTGGTTCGGCCTGCAGCTCTCTCCAATGTGGCCGACCTTGAGCTCTTGCACAACTATTCCACCTCGACTGCATACACCATCTCAAACGTTACCGATATGCAAGACTTCTATCGAATCAATGTCCCCCAGCTGGGCTTCTCCCATCCTTTCGTTCTCCACGTTCTCATGGCCTTCTCTGCCCGCCATCTCGCCCATTTCCGATCATCAAAGCGTGCCTACTACACCACCAAAGCCGACCAACACTGGGAAATTGGCCTGCGCGCAACCACCGCGCTCATCCCGTGCGTCAACGACAACAACGCATCCGCCCTTTACATCTTCGCCATCATTTCCTCTTTCTACACGCTCGCCAAGGGGCCCAAGCCACGCGACTTCCTCATCTTCAGCGACAATGGACTCGCCGAATGGCTCGTCCTCTTCCGCGGTGTGCGCGCCATCATGGAAACCACCAACCACAGCATCCGCCACGGCCCGCTATCCCCCCTCTTCAACACCTCCATCGCGTGCGTGCAGAAATTCTACGCCCACGACCCGTCCGCCGGCGCCGAACATGCGCGCGTGGCGGAGCTCCGTCAGCTCGTCACCGATCTCGCGGGCGACAGCCCCAACCTGCCAACGTACCTCGCCGCCATCGACGACGTCTCGCGCTGCTTCGCCTGCATATTCGACGACGGTGGTGACAAGTCGGGTCCGTCGTCGGCTTCGACGTTCTCGCAGACCATTTTCATCTGGTTGTACCACGTCTCGGATGACTTCGTCCTGTGTCTGCAGCAGCGCCAGCCCGTCGCTCTGACCATCTTCGCTTACTTCGTCGTGCTGCTGAACGAGCTCGGCAATCAGTGGTGGATGCAGGGCTGGATCTACCACCTCCTCTCCGGCATTCATGATGCATTGGACGACGGAAGTAGGCCGTGGATTAGGTGGCCGATGGAGAAGCTGGGGTGGATACCGGATTCGTGACAATTGGAGGTGTAGGGGCCTGGGGGAGTTCAATGCGGACATTTTGCGAGGCGAAGCGTGCATACGGTTCTGGTTGACATAGCGACCTAGGTTTATCTGGGTAAGCGGCGTCATGGGTATCATTAGGGAAGAGCGCACACCTCAGTGCAAAAGTTCAAGCGGCACGGCGGACGGCGAAACAGGTTTCTCTTCTCAAACCCGCCGCAGAAGAGGTATTGCATCCTGCTTGGGTACTTGAGCTACCTCTGGTTGTTCTTGAAAACTCTCGAGTGCCGCCTCTATATCCGCATTTGCTTCAAATGCTTATGTAGGAAATTTTTATACTGTTTACTTCCAAGTTCGAGTCTCGCCAAACCCCGGGGAAATCGGACTGGTCGGACTGCAACTTGCTGCATACTTCTCACTCGCAACTGCGGCGTATCAAGGCGGTCCGGAACGAGGAAGAGGACTGAACCTCAAGATGCCCTCTTATGGGAAGCTCGTCGATTTGCCATACCTGCCACGAGTAGTGATGAGTACTTTCCAAACTTCCGCTCCATCTAGTCGAGGACTTGCACCATCGGAACGCAAACAATCACGGATCCACTTCAACTCACCATGCAGAGAAAATTCGCAGTGTTTCCAAATCTTCAATTCGAACCCAGCGAGGTTCAGCAGCGGAACAAGACCCACCACTATCTACAACCACCCACGAAGCATTCATCTACACGGGTTTCCTCCCCGCTACCCTCCTCCCCTCCACCGATTCATTCCCAGGAAACCAAAAGAATCCCCCAATCAACCCCACCTCCTCCTGATCTCCCTGTCCTCCCCACCTCCCTCCCGATACTCCCTCTCCCACGCCCTCCGCCGCACGCCCGCGACCCGCCTATCCACATCGTCCGCCGACTCGCCCGGCACCCCGCACGAGCAGAAAGTCGACCATCGCCTGGTCGCCAGCTTCGAGGGCGGCGTCGATGGCCGGGCGAGCCAGGCACGTGTGGCGAGGCAGGTCGGGGGTGGCGGCGGCCGCGGCGTCGGGCAGCGGCAGCAGCGGCGGGTTCCACTGCCCGTGGATGCCCACGCCACAGGCGATGAGGAAGGTGATCAGGTCGGGGTGGGCGTGGCGGGCCGCGTGGAGGAGGGCCGCGTAGGCGGCCGTGTAGTCGGGGGTGTCGGCGTTGGTGAGGTCGAAGTGGGAGAGGCATTCGTGCCAGGTGGGGAGGTGCGCCGTGGCGGCGGGGTGGGTGAGGATGTTGAAGGTGTCGTCGTCCCACGGTGGGGTGTACTTCGTGGTGCCGTGGTACAGGAGGGCGTTGACGAGGTCGGGGCTTTGGTGGCCGATGGCTACCTCGATGGCGCGCCATTGGCTTGGCCAGCCCGCGAAGTTCGGGTCTGCGCCGTGGGAGAGGAGGAGGTTGAGGCAGACCGGTCTGCGGTGGACGACGGCGTTTTGTAGGGGGGTTGAGAAGGAGTGGGAGCCGAAGAGGTGGTTGAAGTCGGACCATGCCCGCGTGTTCGGGTCTACGCCGCGCATGAGGAGGAGTTTGATGATGTCGCTCGCTTGGTCTTCTTCGTCGGCGTGGAGGACGCTCTCGAGCTCCATCTTGAGCGCAGTGATGACGTAGGGATCGGTGAGAAGCCAAAAGAGAGGGAGATGTCTCGTGTCTTGGGCGTAGGAGCCAAGTCCAGGGCTACAGACCAGAAGATCTCTGCCTCAATCTCTTGGCTGAAAGCGTCTATCAAGTTGAGCTCTGTGGATTTCTGGTTCGGTAGAACCTGGGGGCTTTGCGAGCGCTGCTATAACTCACGAGACACCAAGTGGGCATTGAGCGCCTTCGGAACGTCCTCGACGACGAAGCGCATGATATTTTGGAAGACTTCCGGCGGCAGGTCCAGTAACTCCATGGGGGGGTAGCCGGCAGTCCCCTCACACGACGCGATCTGCGGAGTGGGGTATTGGACTGCGTCTTGGACCGCTTGACAGGTGGTTCGCCAGCTGTTTGGCCCGCGCGGCGCTTCTTGGAGGTGGGAGGCATGGTTCAAAGAGGTGGAGGTGGTGGATGTTCGAGGCAAGTCACGGCTGTCGTCGAAGAGTGCGAGGCTGGGATTGGCGTCCGAGTGGCGGTAGTGTAGGCCTGGTTGGAGGAGTAAGAGAGTCGAACGTAAACACAGTCAGGGACAGTGAATGTGCTAAATTTTCAGAGCTTTTGGTGTGCGTGTTTAGGTCGCGCCCGCCGGGCCGCTCCTCCCTGCTTAAAACGCGTCGCCGCCCGCTCCTCCCTCTTCCGCCCACCATCAACTTCTCTTCTCCGTCGCTCGGGAAACGTCTACCTCTACATCCATCCATCTGATCGCACCAACTCCTTAGCTCCTACGGATCGCTCCTCTTGCGCTCGCCAACGATAGCTTCACCGTCACCCGCGTTTCGCCCAACGACCTTGTCTTCGTCAATATCGCACAGCGCTTCCTCTCAACCCAGCCACCATGAAAGAGGAGAACAAACCCAAGCTCTTGTTCTGGATCTGTGCCGTCCAGTTCGTCTTTTCGTCCATGGTTCTGGCCATGAACATTCCTGCCAGGATGTTCGTCCGTCAGCACAGTGACCCCGACGAGCATCTTGACGGCACCTTCACCCAGAGGCGCAGGTTCGCCGATTCCGGCTTTCTCCTTCACCTATGGTCGGTGGAGATTGCTTGCTGCTCCGGTGGCATTGGTATTCTAGTCTTTTTGGCCTTGTTGGCCACCGTCTGCCGGATCGGCTGGACACGTCTCATCCGCAAAATCCGCAATCCGACTTCCTTAGTAAGCCAGTCTCGCAAGGCTTGCGCTCTTTAAACTGACAAACTCCAGACTTCGAAGGAATGCCATTTGATGCGCCACGTGCCGGCTAGGATGGTCTTCTTTCACCCGCGTGTCATCATCAGTTTCTGCCTCTGGACCAACCTGGTAAGACCTGAGATTGTTCCGAATTTCGCTTGGTACTGATACACTCGTAGTTCTTTGCTGCTGCTGCGTGCATAACCGTCTACGTCAGCAATGGTATCTCGGACCACGTAGACATAAATGGTAGCGGCGCCAGGTTCCTGGGCGAGTTTGACATCGAGGTCTACCTCTGCGAGGTCCTGCCGTGGATGCTGAGAGATGACTCTCAAGTGGCCCTCATGATGACCCGCGAACGCTGCATGTTAGCGCAGTCGGCTCGCTGGATGCTCCTTTTCTCAGCCATCTTCAGCTTCTTCCAGTTCTTCCTTTGCGTCTGGGTCGTCGACAGCATCTCTCGGCCCCTAAGCTCCGCAGGTGAGAAGCGGAAGATCCGTCAGTGGCAGAACCAGCGTGCCAAAGGTTATCCCGAACGTGCGGCGTCCAGCGCCATCGAAGACGTGCCGGAAGTGAGTCGTGTTGCTGGCAAGCTATGAGGTGACGGGTCTTCTCCGTAATCTCGGTGTCCAATGCGGGGGATCGACACGGCACCAATTAACCCGCTTGCGTCCTCGGTACAACATCTCCCGTAGCTTTCCCTTTTTTGGCAAATGCCCCTGGCTAGTTCTGCGAGATGGTAGTGGAGGGAAAGCTTGACATATTGGACGTGAGAAGGATTTAAAAGACTACGGAAAGGGTCATTGTTCTTGTTTTTTCTTTCAAATCACCCACGCCCAATCCACCCCATTTACTTCCCTTTGATTTCCAAACCCTTATGGTCTCAGAAGCTCGGCCGAACTTCTTCAATTCTTACAGCAAGCAGTGCCTGGCAGTATGCCGCTTAGCATAGTAGAAGCAACATGGGCTTTTCTTTATCTCTTGACATCATACACGGTGCTCGCGCAGTCCTGCTGGAGAGACACTGTGTGCGACGGCCCTGTTGAAGCCGCCTTTCCAGGCCCATGGGACGCTAATATCTACGCGCCATCCTCGCGCACCGTCCAACCTAGCTCTATCCTCTCCCTCGCTAATGCCTCCATCGTTTCTTCATACCCAGGCGCAGCCACACTTCAAGGAAACGCCTCGGCACTCGTGTTCGACTTCGGCCGGGAGGTGGGCGGGATAGTACACCTTTCCTACACCGCAGCCGGTTCGGGCACCCTCGGCCTGGCCTTCAGCGAAGCGAAGAATTGGATCGGACTCATATCAGATTCATCCAATGGCCTCTTTCAAGCGGGTGATGGCGCCATCTATGACACTTCGTTCAACACCGACTCTGCGAGCAACCGCTCCTATGTCATGCCTGACGAGAAGCTGCGTGGAGGATTCCGATATCTGACACTCTTTCTGCTCACCAACTCCACCTCCGCAACGATAGATATTGGTAGGATAGACTTGGAACTCGCCTTCCAGCCTACGTGGGCGAACCTACGTGCCTACCAGGGCTACTTCCATAGCAGCGATGAGCTACTCAACCGGATCTGGTATGCAGGTGCGTACACGCTACAGACCAATGCGGTGCCGGTAAATACGGGCCGCGCATGGCCCGCCTTGAGCGCCGGTTGGGCCAACAACGGCACTCTCTCGAACGGCAGCACGGTTATTGTGGATGGCGCGAAGAGAGACCGGGCCGTTTGGCCTGGTGATATGGGTGTCGCGGTGCCAGCAGCGTATGTGAGCACCGGGCAGTTGGAGAGCGTGAGGAATGCGCTGGAAGTGATGTATGCTTATCAGGTACGTTTCATGGCAGACTGAGATGGTTCTCAATCGACTGAATGCGGGCTCTCAATTGACTGAAGACTATAGGCAGCCGATGGCGCCATCCCGGAGGCGGGCCCGCCACTGCTGCAGAAGGGAAGTGATACGTACCACATGTGGACCATGATCGGAACGTACAACTACGTACTCTACAGCGGCGACCTTGATTTCCTGGGGCTGGTTTGGGAGCGATACCTCAAAGCCATGGACTACGTGTACGGCAAAGTCGACGACTCCGGGCTCCTCAACGTCACCGGTACCCGCGACTGGGCGCGATGGCAACAAGGCTGGAACAACACCGAGGCAAACATGATGTAAGGTCTTCCCCGTCCACACAAAACACTTCCCGCTAACCGCCGCCACTCCACCCCCAGCCTCTACCACACCCTCACCACCGCCGCCACTCTCGCCGACTGGCAAACCAACACCACCAACTCCACCCTCAGCACGACCTACCTCGCCCGCGCCTCGGCCCTGCGCACCGCCATCAACACGCACACCTGGGACGCCGCGGCCTCGCTCTACCGCGACAACGCGACCCTCACCGCGCTGCACCCGCAAGACGCCAACGCGCTCTCTCTCTACTTCGGCGTCGCGCCCGCCAACGCCAGCACCACCGCCGCCATCTCGGCCGCCCTCACCGCCAACTGGACCCCGCTGGGCGCCGAGCCGCCCGAGCTCCCCGGCAACATCTCGCCCTTCGTCTCGTCGCTCGAGCTGCGCGCCCACGTCGCCGCCGCCGCCCCGCAGCGCGCCCTCGACCTCGTCCGCCGCTCGTGGGGCTGGTACGCCGACCACCCCGACGGCACCGGATCCACCGTCATCGAGGGCTACCGCACCGACGGCAGCTTCGGGTACCGCGCCGAGAGGGGCTATGCGTACGACGAGAGCTACGTCAGCCATGCGCACGGCTGGAGCGCGGGGCCGACGGGCGTGCTGACGGAGGGGATTGTCGGGTTGGGTGTTAGGGATCTCGCGGGGAGGAAGTGGGGATTGACGCCGCGGTGGGGCGATTTGGGGTTTGCGAGGGCGGGGTTTAGTACGCCGTTGGGGAAGTTTGAGGCTGGGTGGGAGAGGGGCGGGAATGGGTCGGCGACGGTGGTGTGGTGGAGTGCGCCCGAGGGGACGGAGGGGGTGGTTGTGGTGGGGGATTTGGGGGAGGTGGCGGATGTGACGGTGGAGGTTGATGGAGAGGATGTTGAAGGCGTTGAGGTTGGGGAGGATGGAAGCGTGAGCGTGAGCGTGGAGGTGGTAGCTACGGGTGGAAATTACACGATGACTGTGACGTGATGTCTCGTGCGGGTAGGATTCGGGATCGATATATTCTGTACTCTGGCCTGGAGGACGCTGCGGGTTTCTCTACCTCCTGTGGCTGTCCTCGGCAGAATACGGCATTGTTCTCGGTCTTTAAGTATAACTGTTTTTAGACACCGAAAATTGAGAGAATTCTGTGTATTCTTTGAAGAGATGAGTGTACCAGACATCCCTTCACGCCTTTTCATCGACAGCACTTTGTTATTGATCATGGCCCGAAAACACCATACATGGCAGAAATCAACGTGAAAGTCTGATCTATGCGGCGCAGGAAACTGCTACAACTGGTTCAGTACGAACAAAAGATGCAAGTAGTCCCGGCACACTGTTACCAGCCTTTGGCAAAAATCCAATGCGGATGGAGGTCTCAAGATCCGTCCTGGTCGCTGTCTCCGATTTCGTTTGAGCAAGACGTACCACAGCCGAACCCACTGTGGTATCCGCTGCATAATCTTGGCATGCCACTAGTATCCGTTTGCGCCAGCGAGACTGCGGGCGAGGACATTCTGTTGCGGCTTCGCGCTCCCGATTCGGTTCGGGCGTTTTTAACAGGCGTTGTCGCTCGTGCTGGATCGGAGTGTGGTTGATCTTTCTAACGGCCTTGCAGGACTCCGCTCTGCAATGCGCATCACGCGCGGATACATCATGGCAGTCCCGCAGCAATGTTTCCAGTTCGTATTGCACCTATTCGGCATCAGGCAGCGAGATATCCAGCTTCCTGGATGAGATCATATCCGGAAATATCTTGAGTAGCTGGGGGCGTAGCATCATTAACGGGAGGGTGAACGATTCCAGATCATTACTCACGAACGACAACTCGTCGGAGCCAGCATACTGGAGACTAGCGATACTAAAACTGCGCACCGCATGATTTTCGAAACCGTGGACTTCAGACAATATCCGTGTCAGAGCTTCAATTGGCCGCGGGTGAGGTATTGTTCCGGTGTGGACAGACAATGCCGGTTCTCTTACGAGACTGGACGTTCTGAAATTGTTGAGCTGGTTCTTGGTCTCTGCTATTGAGACCTTGATCTCTCCAAGTCGATCGTTCAAGTCTGAACATGCTCGCGAGAGACTTTGATTAGCGCATTGAACCTCAGCACGGATGGAAAGCTCGTTCTTCCTGTTCATTTGTTGGAATCGCCTCAACTCTTGACCGTGGCACGTCTGACCACTTGCCTGCCGACTAGGCTCAACCTGCTGTCGATTTCGTTTCTCAATCGCAGCATTTGACGTCGCGCCCAGGAGATCTCTTCTTGCGACATGACCCAACCGGCACTGTTATTGAACCATCTGAACCAGCTATCCATCTCAGAGCTCGTCGCGTCATTGGATTTCTTCTGAAGCCAATCGAAATTCTTCTTACAATGCTTGAGTAACTCATGAAGCCATGGTACGATTTCTTTGTTATCTGCGGAGAAGTCGGAGCTCTCGAAATCCCTCAGAAACAACAGCACAGGCAAAACATAGTTTTCAATGTCCTTGATTTCATCAGTCAGCCCACCAATCTCTTTTGGCGCTCGTTGGATCTTAACGAGTGTTTGAAAGACCTCCTGGCCGCATTTGAAGACAAGCTCGGCAAAGGAAAGCGTTGAAAAGACATTTGCAGTGGTAGAGAGAGTATCTTCGGATGCCGTGACGAAGGCAATCTACCAGATGAGGTTGTTGTGGGTGCCAGACGAATATACAGAAGGCTGGAGCTGAGGCTGCTGATGCGGGGCTGTGCATGATAACACAGCCTCAATCCGGTGTGTGCTCATGCTGCGAAGCCTTGCAGCATGCGTTCGACGTGTTCAACGGCACTGCTGATAGGCTGTGAATAGAAGGAGAGCTCCGAAACTTTTCTCGGAATGTGCGGTGGATGACCTGATCGGTTTCATCTACTGCCGATTCCTTGAATTCCGTGTTTGTAATACTGACCCAGCACTCTTGTGGGTTTGGACTCCGCTCTTGCACCGCCCTCTCAAGCAAGCCTGAGTTAATGCGCCATGTGAATTTTGCGCTGGCTTGACACTTCCGACTCGATTTTGTTCCTCTTTTCTTCTTTCCCATTTCAGCAGCGAGCAGCACATCTGTAAGAAGCAAGATGCAAATTGCGGCCCAACTGAATAAACATTCGTGAAAGCTATTGAACAGCTAAAGAATTCAAATAGCCATCAAACGATATCACTTGAGGATCCGAGATTTATTGCGATCATTCCCAGAGACTTGCCACACCCATGAGAAAGAAGTCATCCACGTCCATACCGTGCACCCAAGCTTCCCTCAAAACGGAAGACTGTTCCAGAAAAATCTCCGCCAAATCCCCTAACTGATCAATATCCCAGGCCCTGATGAGCTTCTTGTAATCCGGTAGTCTCCAGAGATTGTTGAAAAGGCCCGGCGAAACGTCTTCCAGAGATTTTCCATCTGCACAATGTGCCTCACCCAATTGAAATCCTGCCCTATTAACAGCTACTACCCACAAGAGCGACGTCTTCTTGGTACGAAGTGCATAATCCGTTACTGTAAGCTGATCTCCGTCCATATAATCAATCGATACCCCAATTTTCAGAAGCTCGACGATGTAGGAAGGCGCATTTGTTGTGAATCTGAAACACTTATACGAGGATTTATTAATCCAAAGAGACAATACCGAACCAAGGCTCTCTAATTTCGGAAGCTTGATATCCAGTAGTTCGTAAAAGCGAGATATGGATTTAAGTGGAAAGTTCGTTCTGAGAAATTTCACAGGTAGAACGAGAATAGGACCAACTTGTAGCACATCAGTGCATGACGTGTTGATAGAGTTGTCGATGGCGAGTTGCATAGTGGATTTGAGGCAAGAGACCAGCTCCGCATCAGAGAAGTTAAAGCCCCAACCTTCCACATTCGGATTTACAGCGATATAAAATGGAAATAGGCCGTCCCAAGCTAGCACATTAACTTCGGCCAAGAAGTCGGGTACGTGCTTTGGAAGTGACGAATATATGTGGTAGAGCTTCGGAAGGTCGCTTTTGGGGCGTGATCGATATTCCCGATCCAAGTTAAGATCGACCGATTCCATTTCGGATAGGCCAGCTCCTTGCTCGAGGAGTAACTTGAAGGCTCCAACGCTCATGGTCTTCATGGCCTCGGCGACAAGAGAGTACCCGTCTGACGTGCGATCAAATGGTGAGGCTATACCAGCCTCGAAAAGCCCCGTCAATGCGTACACATCATCAGCTGCTGCTGCGGCGAATGCTGGCGAGTCATAAGGTATGATGTTCCATATACGGATGGTAGGTGGGATATGCTGACGAGCGAAAGGGAGGCAACGCGCGAAGTTGGCTGATATACCGGGCAATCAGAACTGCTCTGAGGGGCAGAAAGTAATGGCCAAGGATTCTAGTTCTGTGTCCTCCGGATCTTCCTCTGTGCTATTGAAGCGGATAACTGTCAAGTTCAAGCATCCGAGTGGCGTCTCCAGGGATTCGCGTTGATAGAAGATCGACTGGCGGCTTGCAGGTTTTGAAACTCCTCGGGAAACGACACTGCATGCTGACGATGAATGCATGACAGCCTGTTGGCGCCACGGCTTCTGATTGGGAGCTGTAGAGAGACCTTTTGCCGCTCTTGAACGTGAGGCATTCGCCGAGAGTTCGAAGCTTGCCGTGCGAACCGTCTCGAATTGCCGTTGTATCCATACAGCTTCGGACGGCGACACTCTGATCTTCTTGTGAGACTGAAAGGCTGGAAGGTGTTTGACGAGTTCCGAGTGTAGAAGCTCGAGTGGCAGCGTCACCAACTCAAGATTAGTCCCCTCAAAAATGAAGGCAGTTTCCCCCGCCTGGGTGAGGTTCAAGGATGCAAAGCTTTGCGTCATGTTTGCGTTGACTTCTTCAAGCTTGTTCAACATCTTTCGGGTCCCCGAGCGCTGCTTGCGTGCCTGGTCCCTCCTCGATTGCCTCATGCTTTGGGACATGGTGTGGATGTCTCGTCGAACTGCATCCACTCCGCCGCGAATGTTGTTCTGCAAAGCTGAACACTGGACGCCTGAGCTGTCCGTAGCCGAGTCCAGTTTCTGTAGAACTTGAACATTTCCGGACTTTGTTGCTCCTTGCGTATCAAGCAAGAGATCCTTCATGCCGCCGAGTTGCGCGTTGTTGCCTTGGAAGAAGGTGTCCATAGTCGCTGAAATGGTGTGAACCCCATTCTCGATGGAGGACGCAGTGTTGCTTAGATCCGAAACAGCCGTCTTCGAGTCGGAGGTTGCCTGAGCAATATCGGACCGGGTGCTTGCGACCTCTGCGTAGATCCAAACGTCATTTGCCCTTAGACTTGTAAGCGCTTGCCTCATGGTCACTGCTTTGCACGTCTGGGCATGGGTCTCTTACCTCCCAGCTAAGGTCAATGTCGACTCCAACTCTCTCCTCCATCGCTCCAGTTGGCGCCGCGCCAAGGTGATGTCCTGTTCGTCCCACACCCACTTCGCATTCTTCCTAAGCTTCTTCAACCAGCCATCTTGCTTGGACAACGTGGATTCGGATACGGATTTGTTTATGAGGACCAGCTCCTCGTGGCAGTGGAAGAGCAGCGCTTCGACAGGAGCTGTGAAATCTTTGCTGCGCTGCGGCAAGCTCAACTGTGCGAGGTCTTCAAAGTGGGTCTTGACACGGGCAGCATGCTCCTTGACGCTTTCAATCTCGACGAGGAGCTCCTTGATCTCGTTTGGCACGTTGTGGAGCTTTGAGAGTGTCTCGCACACCTCGCGGCCGTACTTGAAGACAATGTCAGCCAACCCGACTACTGAGAAGACGTTGGCGGCGGTCGAAAAGCCATCGGACGGATCCATGAGATATGTTAAAAGAGAGGGTTCGAAACGAGAAGTGTGGCAAAACGGGTCGGAAACGGGTGCCTTGGGGCGCGACGATGCTGATATATGACAACTCACGAGGCCGAAGTCTTCGCGGTGGGGCTATGCACGAGAAGTCAGGCATTTCAGCTGTCACGATTGGACCACCGCCGCATGGGGGAAGAGCCTGCAGGCTGTAGCCAATAGAACGCGAAATCCGATGACACAGTGGCTGAGGTGCTGAGCGTCAGTGTAACCAGTAAACCAAGAGCCAGCTTGCATGCACCCTCGCGCGGCACTGCGCACCCGCTGCAGGCTGTGTTGCATCCGATGGGGCATACGACAATAAATCAGCCAGCCTATCATCTAATCTTCACAATATTTCGATTCAAAACGCCCCAAAACCCATCTCATAGTATTTGATTTGCTATGGAAGCACCATGGGAATGAGCCAAGGGAGTACCTACCTGCTGAGCGAGCTACCAAGTTGTGTGCTAGCTATATATGCATGGAGCCAGCAGAAACACCCACCTTTCGCGATATAGCCGTTTTCTGTACGAATAACCTATTGCCGTACGGATAAGTGACTGCCCTCCTATTCCGACTGCTCAAGAACCTCCATCTGCTCTGCCAACGGCTCCGGGTAATCGTACTCGCCCCAGATCTCCAAATACTTCGACAAGTCCTTCTGACCGAAGACATCGCAGGCCACGGCGAGGATCATGTTGAGCGTGGTGCGCGTGTTGGCGTTGGCGTTGGGTTTCTCGGTTTCCTCCTGCTGGTCCGAAACAGAGTCCTCCTTCTTGAAAGCAGGTTCCTGAGACTCGGCCGTATCCTGCTTCAGGCCGGGCTTCTTTTCTTCTTCCTCATCTTCGTCGCTGCTGGCGTCTCTGGGCGACAAGCCGAAGGCCTCGCGCTTGCTCAGCATGCGAGGCATCTCTTCAACACGTTTCTTAAGCTCTTCCTTCTTCATGAGAAGCTCCTTCTTCTCCTCCAGAGCCTTCCTCAGAGCAGCATCTCCGTATTCGTCTCCTTCTTTTTGCTTCTTGACCTGCCTGGGATCCGCGTCCACATGTTCAAAGAAGTCCTGGTCCTCAGTGTAGTACTGGGGAACCTTGTCTTCAAGCTCCGCAATGTGCTCTCCTGTGAAAGTGACGCGTACCATGAGCGCCCTGAGAGCCATTTCACGGACAATGCTGGCTTCGTCGCAGTAAATCGGAATGACCTCGCAAAGCCTAGCAAGGAGAGCGAATATCCAGAGGCTTATGTTCTCTTCAACATCCTTGAAGCATTCGAGCTTGCGCTTGAGAATGTCAAGCAGCTTCAACACGCAGTAAGAGTCCATCTGTGCGACCTGAACCGGGTGGGGTGGCATATCAGTGAAAACACTAAGCCAGCGGCGGACGGCTTGGCGCATGACCTTGGGTGGGCTCCTCGGGAAAGTGCAATAACGAGACCTGTCGAGAGACTCCTGCTGACCCTCAGTCGGAGTCTGAGCCATGAGATTGCGGTAACCCTCGAAGCGAAGAAGCAACCGATTGTGGTATTCCTGCTGAACATCAACCCTATTGGAACAAGCGTTAGCGTGAGTTCGATTATATTACGGCACCATTTGCTTACCATTCAACGAACTCTTCATCATCCATGTACTGATCCTCATCCTCATATTCTTCTTCTTCTTCCTCGTCAAAGGCCTCAGACGCAGCGAAGCCAGGCGGCATCACGGGCCCGATGAGGCGAGGGCGGGCGACATAGGCGCCATCATCGTAGAAGCCCCGCATATCACCGACAGCGGTGTTGTAAATCGCACGAGAGTCACTGGGTTCGGTGCCTCTGAAGGTTATGGGAAGACCATTGGCTTCGAGCCTGTATACTCACCATCAGTAGATCATAAACTGTAGGTGCGCATCGTGAGGAGCGTGGAATTCTCGTTCGTCCTGGAAGGAGAAAAGTGCAAGTCTCCAGGCAGGTCAACAAGAGCAGCTTCAAGAGCAAAGAGTCTGTGAACGTACCTGACTCCTTTGAGATAGCGCATCGCTTCGACACCCTCGCCGTTGTCACTGGCAGAGTCATTGAGTTCCAGAGCAGACGCCTGGCCATATCTGAGATCCTTCTGGTTTGCCCTCTTCTTGTTCTTGCCCTTGGACTCGTCATTGTTCTGCTCGCCCTTTGGCTTCTTGTAAAGCACCTTGCCCTGTCCCATGGGCGTGAAAGTCGCGAAGTGCGTCTCGGGTGCATCAACCGGTGAGCCAGGAGCCTCAGGTTCCGAGGCTTTGTCGTCGCTCTTCTTGTTGCCCATGCCGTCGTTGCGTGCGCCTTCGTCTTTGGTGTCTTCACTCTTCACCTTAGCCACCGGCTCCACCTTGACCTCACTCGTCTCGGTCTTGATCGTCGAAGTCGGAGTCGGAGTCGGAGTCGGCTCATCCTGAGCAGCCTTAAGCGGCTTCGTGCCGTTAGCAAATCCCCTGTTGCTTTGGTCGCGCGTGGTCGGATTGTTGCCTGGACCGTCCTTGGTCCACCTCCACAAATTGGGCTTCTGTTTGGTCACAGTCTTCTTCTTCTTCTTCTTCTTCTTCTTCTTCTTCTTGTCCTCTTCCTCCACATTCTCCTCCTCGTGTTTGGCGGTGGTGTTTCCAGGCTTGCTCACATTGGGGTGGCGCGACGGCGGGGCCGGAGCCGGCAGCGCGGCGTAGTTGTCTGGACGCTGGCGCTTGTTGTACTGGGCGCCGTCGGCCGTGACAGCCATGTTCTTGCGCTTTGCGGGCGGTGTGGACATCGTGTCGGTCGCAGGGTTGCAGGTCCAAGAGTCGAGGTGTGGAGGAGAGAAATGGGGTGAAGAAGAGTTGGGGCCTGCGCAAGACGAAGTGACGCGATGGGGACAATACTTAGTTGTGGCAGATCATTATCGATAAGACTGACTCGCGCGCGGCCTGCCGTGCCTGCTGCCTCGTCAAGCTCATTCACCAAAGCAGTTTCCGGTTTCTGACCCCGATGTTCCAAGCTACTTGATCTCTCATATCTTAGCCTGAACGATATAACAACAACACCGTAATGCACCCAAGCCCAATCGCGGTAATGCTCCATCCGACCACCCGAAACGCCATTGCTTGAGGGCTCACAATACACCTAAGTTCAACCGTTCCTGTACAGCTGTAATTCCAAATACAGTTACTCCTTTCAATGCGCCTTTGTTTACTCCAAGAACACCTTACCGAGGCTTTTCGTGTCAATGGGGAAATACATTGTATATCGAGAAGCCGACAGAGCTGTGCATTACGGCACTTCATCGTCCTTGTCGGGCGCTTTAGAGATAAAAGAGTAGAGGTGTCAATCTTCCATGGTCCACACACCGACTACCTTATTCTCCAATTCGGGATTGTCCGCTTTCCTTCTGTTGAAGCTGTCGTCCATAGTGTCGATAAGACGCCTCATCTCATCCGCATCGTCAACGTGCCACAGCGCAGACATGGATACCCTGATGATTCGCAAGTTTGGTATTGTGCCATCTTGGATGGCATCGGCGAGGTCGCCTGCCTTGAGGACCTCATCAGGGTCAAGCGACCAGCCCATGTTCCCGGAATCTGTGAGATCTAGCCTCTCCAAAGGATGGTTGAGGAACCGCGCCTCATCCTCCTGGTCGCGGTAAACGAACATGAAGGTGACGTAGTCTAAAGACACCCTGAGCAGTTTCAAACGTGGGCAGAAGTCCAGGACACGATCCATGGCATTGGCGCGAAGCCCGCGGATACTCTCGACCGTCAGCGCCTCCAGCTGCGGGCCGACAGCGCGGACAAGCGAAGTGAGATCGTGGGTGGCAAGACGCGGACAGTGGGTGATTGAAAGCGTCTTCAGGGAAGCCGGAAGGCGGCACGACAATAGGTCGTCCTTGAGGAGACGCCTGATGAAATGGTTCTCAATGCTGCCGCTCAAGTAAAGCCTCTCGATGGGTGGCCAGGCAATGGTGGAGGCATCGAAGGAAGCGCTATCGCTGGACGAGCGGGGGAAGTAGAGGGTGTTGAGATTCGGAAGCTTCTGGAGCGTCTGCGCAAGGGTAGAGAAGCTGACGGCCTCGAAGATCAGCGACAGGTCCAGGACACGAAGGTTTGTGCACTTTGACAGGGCGGCAAAGCAGTTGATGGCAAAAGCGGATTGAGGGGCAATGAAGGTCTCGAGACTGGACTTGGTGCGACCGAGAAGGCGAGCAGTGGTGGCTTTGTTGCTCTGGTGGACGATGTGCTTGAGATTCAGGACACGGACGAGGCCGGCGAGCTCGCTATTCTTGACGTGAAGATTCCTGGACGGGCAGATGGTTTTGACGAAGGGGTCAAAGTTGGAGCCCTCCAGCCACGGGTCCTCGTACAGGCGGGAGATGGCGACATCGTACCACTGGCGCTTGACGAGGCAGAAAGCCCAGAGCACAGGCTGCGACTCCTTGGTGCGCGGGATGTGAGACAGGATCTCGAGGACGATCTCATCGGGCAAATGCTCTGCCTGCTTGTGGTCGGCGGGCGGAAGCTGGGCAGGGCGGCTTGCCAGCCTCATTGCGCCGGGGAGGATCCAGAAGCGGTGTCACACGCGGGGCCTTGTCGACATGGGCGAAGCGGAAGATGGAGAAGCGCAGAGCAGTCTGGGGTGTTGGATGCGTGGGAGCGTCGCGGCGCCGGCGGCGAATGACGACAGATGGCCTGTGCTCACAAAGACCCTTATTTAGCTCCACCTCTCTTCAACTCTTCAACCACAGGGAAAAAACCATGTGGCGCCACGCAATACCCCGCGGCCACAATCAAAGGCCGCCCAGCTGAGAGGGACAGCCTTACTAGAGCCAACGCAACACTGCGTTCGAAGGTGCTGGTATCACAAGACATTGCCCGCACATTGGTACGGTTGAAGAAGGATGAGAAAATGGACATGGCTACTTCATTTGGCCATTCATAAACTAGTTTGTACCAATGCAGTACAACAAACTGAACAGCTGGTTGTAGCTGCCGCACCGCAAGAGCTCGAGTTTAGACTCGCTGGGGATGCCCTGCTTAAGCTACGAAGGTCTGTCCTTCATGCTAACCCAGCCAGGGGGAGCAGTGCTATGATACTCCAGCGGCTGCTTAACGCTCTGCCTCTCGGCAATCGTTGGGTGATCCCAACTTGGAGGCATATACGGTTCTTCCCAAGTGCCATTACGACGCCACTGGTTTGCGCTCCCCGTGAATTGTTCGCCTGGGACCCACATTTTCAGGGAATCCTTCTCGGCAGGATAGTCTTTGCGCTTTTCGATAGGCATGTTTGTATTGGTAAAGGTGGTTTCTCGCACTGTAGGTTTGGAAGATTTGGCTGCTGTTCTTGCTTTCCACTTGTTGTGCCGTGAAGGAGGTATAACTCACAGAACTATTTATACTGCCCTTGGTGCCTACCTGCTTGCACCGGACCTCGCCAGTCCATGAAAGATTGAGCACACATGGCTTCTGTTGCTGTACTGCTATTTCATACACTAACGATTTCAGCAAAGGAAACAGATATCGTGGCCATTACCACTACCTGTCTGCCTGTGCTTGTTCGCAACCTACGTACAGTCTTTGTTACCCTAAACAAAACATAGAAACGGCTTCACAAGATATATGAAAGCTCTCAAAGGAATCGTCGGAATCAAGAAAGCAACCCACGGGAGCGTGCACGCGTCGATAGTGAACGCGTTGTTAGAGTGGCGTGCATTGTGCGAAGCTGCAATTGCGATGTGCCTGGTGCAGGTCAAAAACATCCACACTCTCGTGCCACATGCCTACCGGTGTTTGGTCTTCCACATGATCTCTTTCTCTTCTCTCACTCTCACCACCACGCGTGGCTTACAACCTCCCGTGTTACAACAGAACAACATGGTCATTAGTGCCGCCTCCACCGTGTGTGTTTGTAGGGGAACCTCCGCGTATCAGTGCAAGCCTAAAAGAATTCCTTTGATATTTCATAGGGTTAATTGCTTGACATGTAACCTGATCTCAAGACTAGAGCTCCTGTTCTGCTACATTCATTTGTGCTGGGTCCCACTAACGTGTCCCAGCGGGGATACCGCTTCGGGTAGTGACCGACATTGCCGATCTTGCGCCTCAACAACACGAATCGAACGGGGCCGCCAGTACTCAGTGGCATCACAAAACTTCCAATCGGCCTTCGATAATGCTTTCGCAAGCCAAGGATGTCACATCACGGCGGGACAGGGCTTGGGGTTGCATGAGGAGGTAGCAGCGGTGATAAGCGGCACGGTGACAGGGTTGTAAGCCGGGCTTGCGGGGAGTGGGGGAAATGATCAGCATCCCTGGAATGAGGTACAAAACCAAACGCGCCAGTGCCTCTCGCGTCACCGCTAGACCGCAACCATGAGGAATTTTGCGGTACTCCTGTCCGCGGCATCGCTTGCCTGCGGGCTTCAATTGCTTCCACCCGCGAGTTCGATACCAGACGACACATTGGCCGGCGGATCCTTCGACCTCGTATCAGCCCCAAAGTCCATCTATATCGACAGTACCTTTGCTCCGGTTGCAGACTCCCAGGGGCTGACCTTGATTCCACCTTCCGCTCTCGATTTCGCAGAGACGTTCCAACACGAACTGTATGAACTTTTCGGCGCCAATTGGACTCTGCAAAAAGTCAACGGCATCCCCAGCAATGGTAGCGGCATCTTTCTTGGCGCGTTTACCGGCAACAGCTCGCAGTTGACGTACGAGGATGGAACGCCCACGGAAGAAGGCTACGAGCTCGCCATATCCGGTAATCGTGTCTACATCGGCGGCGCAGGAGCCCGGGGCATGTGGTGGGGAACGCGTACCCTCCTCCAGCAGCTGCTTCTCTCCAACGGCACCATTCCTGCCACCAATATCGTCGACGCTCCGGCGTACGCCACTCGGGGCTTCATGCTGGATGCAGGCCGAAAGTATTATGCGCCATCGTTTTTGAAAGAGCTGTGTACATATGCGTCTTTCTTCAAGCTCTCCGAGTTCCACTATCACCTGAGCGACAACTACCCACTAAACCGTGGCCACAATGAGACCTGGAACGAAGTGTACTCGCATTTCTCGCTTCTGCCCGAGGACGAGTCCTTGCACGGCATCATCGAGCGGCCCAACGAGACACTTTCGCGCACGGATTTCTCAGACTTCCAGCAGCATTGCGCCTCCCACGGAGTCACAGTGATCCCGGAAATCGAAGCGCCTGGCCACTGCCTGTATCTGACCAAGTGGAAGCCTGAAATGGCGCTCGACAAGAAGGACCTACTCAACCTATCCCATCCGGAAGCCGTCCCAACAGTCAAGCGCATCTGGTCCGAATTCCTGCCATGGTTCCAGACGAAAGAGGTGCACATCGGCGCCGACGAGTACGACTCGACCCTCGCAGACGACTACATCGGTTTCGTCAACGAAATGTCCTCCTTCATCCAATCCACGTCCAACAAGACGATCCGGATCTGGGGCACCGAGGAGCCTTCAGAGAACCTCACCATCTCCAAGGACGTCATCATCCAACACTGGCAATACGGCCAATCCGACCCGGTCCAGCTTCACTCCGACGGCTACTCCCTCATCAACTCGGAAGACTGGTGGGCCTACATGTCCCTCAAAAACGACCACATGCCCATCAGCCCGGCGCCCTACCCGCAGCTCTTCAACGCCACCCGCGTCCTCAACTTCGCCGACGAACCCAACTGGCAATGGACGCCCGCCGACTACAACCCGGTCAACACGACGCAGCAGCTCCGCCCCGGCGCACGCGGCAACAAAGGCGCCATCCTCGCCGCCTGGAACGACAACGGGCCCGACGCCACCACCCAACTGGAAGCCTACTACGCGATGCGGCAGGGCATCCCTCTCGTCGGCGCGCGCGCGTGGAGCGGCTCGCGCGGGGCCAACATCACCAACGACCCCTCCGCCCTCTCCGCCACCGTCGACGCCCTCGCCCCGCGCATCCCGGGCCAGAACCTCGACCGCCGCATCAAGCCCTCCTCCTCAAGCAGCACCAACGCCTCCTCCGCGGCGCTCTTCTCCTGGACCCGCGGCGCCAACTCCACGGCCGCGGCGGTGATCGCCCTCAACGCCGGCGGATCGGGCAGCGTCGGCCTCCCCCACACCCTCCGCCTCGCCGCCACCGGCCCCTTCGCCCTGCGCGGCCCCGACACCGCGCTCGCCCTCACCGCCGACGGCTCCCTCGTCTACACCACCGCCGACGGCTGGCCCTATCCTCTCCGCAGCGTTTCCGCCGAGTCCGCGCTCGACCTCGATCCGGGGCAGCCGGGGCGCATCTGGGTCAACGACACGACGTCGACGCACGAGCCGGTGAGCATCGACGGGATTGGGGATGGGGAAGAAGTGGAGATTGTGGTGGCGACGGATGCGGTGGGAGGAGGGAGTAGGGTGTGGGTGGATGGGGCGTTTGTGGGTAGGTTCGAGGTTTTTGTGTTTGGGGGCAGGAATTTGCAGCATAGTTGGAGCCAGATGGCGTTTGTGGCGCCGGTGGGGGAGGTGGTTGGGAGCGGGTTGGTGGGGATGAGGGTGGAGGAGGGGGTGAGGGTCCCTGGTGGGCGGGGGGACTGAGCGGGTGTGCGCGATGGCAGAGGAGTGGTGATGAGGAGAGCGGAGATAAAACCAAGTGGGTTCGTGAAGTTAAGTAGGTTGCTCTGTCAGCGTCGCGCAGAAGATGTCTTGGGCTTCGAAACGCGTAACTTCAAGGCTGGAGGACACCGCTTACTGCCTTATGGGCCTCTTCAATGTCAATATGCCAATGCTCTATGGAGAGGGTGAAAAGGCCTTCACCCGGCTGCAAGAAGAGATTATGAAGGAGACGGATGACGAAAGCTTGTTCGCGTGGCTCGACAAGGACGCGTTGCCCTGGTCTTCGTCCGGCCTGCTTGTGAAGAGTCCCGCCAACTTTGCCGAGTCAGGCGATATCGAGTCTTACTCCCAGTTTGAGCATCTCGAGCCGTTCTTCAAGACCAACAAAGGCTTGCGCATATCGTTGTATCTTAAAAGTATAGGCAGAGGATTCTGGACTGCAGCTATTGGCTGTTCATGCCCACACAAAGGATACGGACTACTAGCGGTGCATCTCAAGCAACTCGACGACACTAAGCGGGATGGGATAGTTTTCTTGCAGCAGTATGCTCGCATTGATGCGCACATGTGGCACGAGTACCCAGGGGCCGGAGGTGGGGACCTGTGTACTCTATACGTCCGTCAAGATGCGCACTCTTACCAACGTCGTTACCTGGAGCATGTTCTGCAATTGAACTCAGGACCAGATCATCGGCTTTTCAAGAAAGGGATGTGCAACTGGATGATCACTGGAGTGTTCTCCACTATATCGCAAGAATTTGTGCCCCCAAGGCTGTATAACGGCAAATGCGAATGGCTACCGGAAGAAACAGTGAGCACCTTTTCTTTCGCAAAGAAAAAGGAAACTGGGGTCATAGCCGTCGTATTCATCTTGAGAGGTTGTGACATGACAACCTTCACGTTGCTCCTTGGCTACACTCAAAGCGGCATCGGCATTGGTGTGCTACCCTCGTCGAATCGGGAAAAGGACATATGGGATGCTGTTGAGGCATTCAAACCAAAAGGAACGGGTATCATCATAGACACGGGGAAAGAATTTGTAAAGGTGAATGTGCCCACGTATGATTATCTGGGTAAGGAGTATCACTTGGTGAACATCCATCTTTGGGACAAGCAGAATAGGACATGATATTCAATAAGAGTGGTGTTCCTTTTCGACCATTACCCAGCAAATCAAGCCAGCAAAAGTGCTCGTCCCAAGAGTCGAGAGCCCATACACCTTAACCACTTTTACAACACTACAAAAGCTCATTGTCATCCTCACTCGCCTCTTTTTCCATATCCCTCCTCTCCCTCTCCATCCGTCGCGTCTCCTTCCCCTTCTTCCAGTTCTTCCCCCTCTCATGCTTCAACTTCGCCTTATCCTTCTTGCTCAACTTCGTCTTCTCCTCGTCCCTCACGGCGCTCGCCATGATCTTGCCCGTGGCCACGGGTCCGGCCTCGTCTTTCCTGCCCAGCCGCACAGTGCGCGGCACCCGCGTCGCCGCACCCAGCGCCCACAGGTCGCCCCACCGGCTCTTGCGGGCGTCGCGATACGCCTGCCGCCCGAAGCTGCGCGGCACCGTCCAGCGCTCGAGGCGGCCGGCGGGCGTGCAGACGTCGAGGATGACGTGGCCGCGGCGCTTGAGCGGCGGCAGGATCATGCGCGGGAGGGAGAGGGTGAGGCTTGTCGCCTCGCCGTAGTCTTCCTCTACGACTTGCTCCTCTTGCGCGATCGCTGGTTCGATCTCGCTCACCGTAGCAGCAGCAGCTTCGGACTCGCTTGCCTCGGCGCCCGCGGCAACCTCGAGCTCCGCATCGTCGACCTCGTCCAACTCCTCCAACGGATTGCGATGCCGATCGCCCAAGCCTTCGAAGGCCCTCAGCGTCCCTTCCTCGCCCTGTAGCACGGGATCCTCTCCTCTCCTCATGTCGTCACCCCTCCGTACAGCGAGATAACTGAACTGCACATCCTCATGATTCCTATCCTTCGCGCCCAGCAGTCTCTGCAAGTACGGCGGCCTGATGAACCTCTGCTTGAAGTAGCAAAAGTCCTTCCTGTTCCTGCTGATTCCCGGGATCGTGTACATCGGGCAGCCGGCATGGTTCGTGCACGGCGCGACGATCATGCCCTCTTCTTTCTTCGAAACGCGGGCCTTGTTCGTCGGGTCGAGGTGGTTCAGGGGCTGCGTCTCAACGTGCGTGGCGCCAGGGCTGGCAATGTGATTGTCGAGCAGTAGCGCGCGGGCGCCGGCGATGACTTCGAAGCCGCGCGGAAGGCCCTTCTCCATGAGGATCAGAATGCCACCGTGCGGGTTCAGGAGGGACCAATATTTCTGGACAGCGGCCTTGCGCAAGTAGTCTTCCTTTATCGACCACAGCGAATGCGGCGCTATGACGATGTCGTAGACCTTGCGTGCTTTGGGGCCGACTTTCTCACCGGGGAGGATGGGGTCGGGCAAGCGGGGGAGGAAGGTCGTGTTCTCGAGGAAGCGAGAGACGCGGCGGCGCATCGTATCGGAGCCGGTGACGACTGATGCCTTTCCAGTTGGAGCGGCCGTTGGGGACGAGCCGGAAGCTTCTTGCATCCGCTCCCACTCTGCCTTGAGGATCTCACGCAAAGCCACAACGCCAGCACCGCCAGAGCTAACGTCGAGGATAAGAGGACCATGTTCCTTCTTGAGGAGACCCTCAATCCACTCAGTACCAAGACGCTTGCGAACCTCGACGAGAATGCTCGTGATAGCGGCATACGTGCCGGGCATGACAGCCGCCAGATACGAATCTCCCTCCATCGGCGACATGCTAAGCTGCGACGGCTCCAACGGTATAGGCTTCTGCACCAGCTCGCCGCCCATTGGCCGCGGCGTCGCCGTTGAATGCGGTAGCCTATGGCCCCCGAACACCCGTGACGACACTTCTGCCAGATGCTTGTTATTTGCCGCCGCCAGGATGTCCGACACAGGCTCAATGAACTCCTTCTTCGGCAGCTGCAGCGTGGTCGGTCTGGTGGCAAACCTCCCAATCAACGTCAACGGATGCGTCCTGATCTGATCCGCCGTCGGCCCATCATCCTCCTCTTCTTCCTCTTCCTCTCCCTCCATTTCCAACGCCTCCATCTGCTCCGCCAACACCTCATCCTCGTTCAGCACCTCCGCCGCCTTTGCGCCCTCCGCCGCCCCATAATAGTACTCCACCTCCTCCAGCTTCCCGCCCTTGCCCTCCACCCAAAGCGTATCCGGCATCCTCTCGCCCTCGAGGACGAGCTCCGGGCGCTGCAGCCGCTCCGCCTCGGCCTCGGCCTCAGCCCTCAGCACCTCCTCGGGCGCTATCCGCAGCGGCGCGCCGTACAGGCGCTCATACACAACAAACTCCTCCTGCGACAGCAAGGCTTCGGGAAGCGCCTCGCCGAATGCTTGGCGCGCCTGGCGCGCCGCCGTCTCGAGCTGCGCGTACGTCGGCTTCGCGTGCTCTGTTTCCTCCGCCTCGCCTTCCTCTTGTTGGGCCCGCTGTTGCTGCTGTTCGCTATTATTCGCACCGATATCCTCATCTCCTTCTGCTACGTTCGTTTCTCCTTGTTCGTTCGGCTCGGTGGCGTCGGCGGCGGCGTCATCGTGGTTGTTCTTGTCGGCGCTCGTCGAAGAGGACTGTTCGTTGCGATCTCGAGTCGAAGCGGAGAAGTGGCGGCGATGATGTGGCGAGCAGGAGTGCGTTGGCGGGGGAGCGCTGAGTCGTATGCGCTTGTGCAGGCTCGCCCTGCTGCTCGCGGACCATGTTGCGGTGGCGCCGGTGCGCAGCTTCGAACGGCAGGCGGTGCAGATGGACTGCAGCGGGCGTGTTGAGAGCATTGCTGCTTCTTGTCCTGTGGCGGAGGACCGAATTGGCCTGAAGGATGGGCAATCTGAGCGCCAGATCGAGGAAGAATGGGTCTTCCAGCAGCGTTGTTGGCCGAGATCGGCAGAGGTGAGGTTGGCCGGGTTCTTTTTGGGATCCCAAATCAACGTGCGAGTTTTGTTAAGCTTTTTGAGTCAGCCAGTACATCGTCCGCCAGCTACAGTCACGGCACATGAATCGCGCCTTTTACCCCTACGTGCTAATTGTCCGGAGGCGCTAAATTTAAGGGCGCAACGGCTCGGACGGTCTTTTCAACGGTTCTGCATCTCGGACCTTTTTCGTCACATGTCACCGTGCATCACACATTTTAGAAAGAAACCCGATTCTGTGATTGACTAAAGAGAGCATTGTGAGTAACCGTTTCCTTCTGTGACAGCTCTTAAACAGGCCGGTCTTTCCTCAGCGTCGCTCAACTGTTTTTCCGCCCAGGCACTAACTTGTGCCGGTTGGTATCAGCCATGCTAGCATTTGGTCTGGGCCAAACCCGCTTGTGCTTCTCTCCATCTCCTCCGTCCCAGGCTTTCAAGGTAGCCCAAACCTGTCTTTCAATTTGATGTTGTGATCGTCCCCTGATGTAAACTCAAAACCTCCCCACAAGCAGACACTGTGCCGGAAATTTGTAGACCATCGAACCAGAAAAGCATAAAGGAAAGAGAAAAAAAGCCCAAGGAAAGAGTGCAAAGGAAAATTAGTCGAGCTGCAGTCAAGGCAGGAAAAAAGAGATGAGTGCAATCTGAGAATCCCATAGCAGGATATGACCAGTGTCGTGTTGGCAGTCCGTCCGACGGTGGGAGTCGTCTGTTTCCGAGCTTGTCGAGAGCGTAACTCGCCTTCTGCCAGATGAACCATCCTTACGGATCCCCGTGCAATACCTTCCCACTGCCGCTGATGCGAGCGTGCATGATTACTATGCCAAAGACCCGGCCGGCGCACCCGAAGCGTGGAGCACCAAGACCGACCGGGGTGCCTTTGCCAGGTAGGATGCTGACGGGCCGAAATTGAGCAGAGGTCGAGATCGGTCTAATAAGAGCAAACCGAACAAACAAGAGATAGGAGTTGAGAGTGAACAAAAGTCTCCGCCGTCCATTGATGCGGACATTAAAGAACGGCGAGGCCGCGTTTCCCGATGTTGACTGCTGTGCCATCAGAGTAACCGCGCCTTCCGACTGATGTCACGAAAAGAGATGATGATTGATGATGCCTAGCCCGGGCTGTCTCAGTCATTCATCAGTAGCCGGCCTGGTACTGATCAGCACCGCCACGCTTGGAAGAACGCAGTTGCCTATCATGCCTGTGTTAGTAATGAAATTGATACACCCCCCGCGCCAGGCGTCTTCGCACTAAAGCCGCAGAGGAAAGAGCCCTTACAAGGATGGATAATATCGTTAAACTCACATTCCGGTGCCACCTTCGCGAGGGTTGACGGGGCCACGGCGCTTGTCGGTAACGGCACCGGTAGCGGCTGTCTGACCGGCGGTGGCGGCAGCGGTGTTGGTAACGTGACGTCCACGGGCCTTGTCATCATCCTCGGGACCGGCCTGGTTTCCAGCGGCCTGGGCAATGGCCTGGGCGTTCTTCTGGTACTTGTAGACGGTCCAGTCGAAGACGTAGTCGTACTGGAAGCCCTCACGGACAAACAGGTCGCGGAAGATCTTGCGGAGGTACGAGTAGTCCGGCTTGTCATCGAAGCGGAGAGACCTGGTGTAGTTCAGGTAGATGGCAAACTCGTTGGGGAAGCCACGGCAAAGGACCTCGGTGGGGGTGGTCATCTTCTTCTCCATGATGCGGTCGTACTTCTGCTTCTTGGTAGCAGCCTTCAGACCCTGCCACGGGAGGGAGCCACGGCAGAAGTACAGCATAACGTATCCAAGGGACTCCATGTCATCACGACGGGACTGCTCAACACCCAGGTGAGTGTTGATGGAAGCGTAACGGGCAGTACCGGTAAGGTTCTTGTTCTCCCTGTACGGAATGTGGAAGTGAGTCTTCGGGTCGCGGTACTTCTTGGCCAGACCAAAGTCAATAACGTTGACCTGGTTGCCGCGCTTGCCAATGCCCATCAGGAAGTTGTCAGGCTTGATATCGCGGTGGATGAACGACTTGGCGTGGATGTACTCGATGCGGGAGATGAGCTGGTCGGCGAGGAGCAGGACGGTCTTCAGCGAGAACTTGCGGTTGCAGAAGTTGAACAGGTCCTCCAAACTGGGGCCGAGGAGGTCCAGGACCATTGCGTTGTAGTCGCACTCGGTGCCAAACCAGCGGACAAAGGGGATGCCGACGCCACCGGCGAGCGACTTGTAGACGCGAGCCTCATATTCGAGCTGGGGGTGCTTGGCCTTGACGCTCTCGAGCTTGATGGCGATCTCCTCGCCCGAGATGATGTTGGTACCTAGCACGGAGTCAGACAGGAGTAGAGCGGCGGGGGGCGGCGAGGAAACGCACCGAGGTAGATGTCACCGAAAGAACCGCTACCGATCTTACGGCCAATGCGGTACTTGTTACCGACGCGAAGATCCTGCAACGAGGTTGTTAGGCGCGTTCAGAGTTTTGCCCGGGTGGCAAGCTGCAGGGTGAGGCTCGGGCTGGCTGGGCGTGCGGAGCGCGCTGCAGCGGACGGAGTGATCTGATCAGGTTGCAGGGACAGGGGGGGGGGGCTCTTACCATGGTCGTCATTGTTCGTTGCGACTACTTGCCAGACAAAGCAGTCGGGTGGGATGGTGTGGTGGAGGGGGAGGGTTGGCGGTTGGCGATGGTCGTGGGGTTAAGTCCAGCCTGTTGCGGACGAGAAAGCCGGTCAGCAAGGCTTTGCCAGCTAGGCGGTGTGCGTAGGGCCGAGCAGGTGACGGTGGAGCGAGATGAGGGGGCGGGAAGGTAGCGCGCCGGGCGGCAGTGCGAACGAGCGAGGAGCTTTTGCAGTGCTGGGCTTGGGCGGGCGGCTACGGAGTGGGAGCCTCAGCGGGGGAGTCACTTACTGACGCGGTTTGCGTCGTGTTTGCGAGTGGGGACAGTGGTATTGAAGCCCGACCGGGCGAGAAGGCAGCACGTGTGTTGGGGCGGGCGTGAGGAGACGGGGGCGGCGAAGAAAGAAAGCCGCAGGTGCAGCGTTGTACACAGTCGATGGGCAAGTCCCAAGAAGGAAGTGTAGAGAGAAAGGGCGAGGAGGTGGACCGCTCACATAGGCAGTCGCTTTGGCCGGCGCGTCAGGTGGTGCAGCACTAGAGCGCCGCGGAAGGCCAGAGGGAATAAGCGCGGCTGCACGCACAGGGCGCAAAAGTGACAACGGCCAAGAGCCTGTGCCCCGGCAAATGCAAAAAGGACGCCTACTTGCGCCCTGCACCGTGGGTAGGCGTTGGGACGTTCATGCCCCATCCCGGCCACTGCTCCCCTGTTGGGGCTTCGTTCGTGCGAGTAATCTCTCGCCGCCCAGCGCAGCGCGCCATGGCGGTGTCGTCGGGCTGCGCTGGCCGCTGCGCCCGGCTGCCCGGGCGGCTGGATCTGGCTGGCGTCTCGGTGTGCCTTGTTCGCACAGCCGTGAAAAACAGGCGCAGACGGCCAAAATTCGTCATCCGCGCCGCGCAGTGATTGCCGCTCCACCCACCGCGCGGACGGCGGCCTTCCCTTGCCGCCGCCCCCAGCTCAGCTCAGATTCGCGTCAGCCCGCCATGCACGCCGTCGCTGCATGCCCCATTCGGATCCCTTTTTATAGAAGCTGTCCGCCCGCCGGCCCCTTAAACGCAGAAGCTTATCCACGGAGGTGATTCGAAACTACCTACCGTCTCCCGTTTTCGGCCGCACCACAAAGCCGACCTGCTCTCCCGCAGCCGGCCACCAGTCCCGGCCTTCTACGCCACCCCACAAACCAACCTTCCAGAAGCCCAACCATGACAGCCGTGCCTAAGGGTCCCGCACGGCCTCCGCGTGATTTCCGGTGCCGGGTAGCACAAATAACGAGCGCCTGATAATGAGCGGACGGCCTGCTGATTCCGTATCCAGAATCGGGAGCTTGAATGTAGATTACTGCACAGATGTCATGCGCTCTGCGACGTCGCTTCGCCGACGGCATGAAGACCGCAGCAACCAAAACTGCACAGGCGGACTGGATCTAACGTGCGTCACAGCTCCGATCGCACACAAGCCCCGTTCTTGGCGTAGCCTGCAGCGGAGCGTGTCTCAGCCATCGGCCATGTCTTTAAGCAATCTCTTTGCCGGCCGGCCGTCGTTCGATTACCGGATCACGCACGGCACGTCGGCATCTTCTCAGGCGTCAAAAGCAAAACAACACCCAGTCAATTTGCCGAGTTACGCGCGCTGCTCTTTTGAACTAGTGCCTGGTGATCGAGCGAGGTGATATTGATACTTCATCGCCGATGTCTATACCTGCTATCGTGACTTTCCGCTTCTGGCGCCCGCAGCCACAAGCGCGCGAATCATTCCCCACTTTCGCTACTCCAGTCGTATATTGATCGCACTGTCCATCTGCCTATATCCAGCCTCTGATCTGATCAAGCCACCATCGCTCGGCTGCTCCAGATGGTGTCCGCTCGAGCCGCTGCTGTACACGTCACACGTGCCCATTCCCCAGAGCCATTCATGACCGCGCATGCCCAAATACCCGACCGCCTCCACAATCCGGCCCCGAATTACTCGCGCCAAGATCGGCGAACAGCTTGGCTGCCGCCGTAGCAACCGCGTCTGCGCATGTCACGGAACGGCCCTCGCCCAATTCGAAGGCTGGGAAGCGCAGACCACTGACCATCAGCCACGCCGCGTATCCTCACAGGTCGGCTACCCGGATTATGGATTTGCTTTGTGCGCCTTGGGACTGTTACGGGTACCAGGGATCGGGGTTCAATGAAGAAATCAGGTAGCGCCCGGGGTCGCAGAACCAGTCTGCATGAACTTGAGAGTTCGAGATCTCAACGTTCCGCCAATCGTCGTCGGTCAAAGGCCGATGTTCAGAGGGTCCACGTTTTGAGGACCGCAGCTTGCATGCATATTATGGGCCATGCCGCTCGCCGCCGTTTGCAAGTCAAGTTTCACAAGTTGCCTGGCCCCTCGTCGACCGCGGAGCATGATCAGGGATGGAACCGGCGGTGAAAGCAAATGGAGAGAATGAGGTGATCAGGATGAGGCGGAGCACACGAGTATGCGGGGAGCGGGGAACTTCTTACAAGCTGCCGAGCACAACAGTATGACGATGGCCTATGTATGGACCTATCTCCGGTCTCGGCAGAAACAACCAAAGGTACAAAATAGTTCCAGAAGCTGTTCAGAAGAGTCTCTATTGCTCTCTGACTATTTGTCTAGCCGCGATGCGACCGTGGGCTTCAATATAGGGCCATTTTCTCCATCTAGTATGGGTATTATACACCCCCTCAACCCGCCGATATTGTTGCTCAGTCGATCTAGTGGGCAGCCTTGACACCGTTGCGGGGGTCGTTCTTGAACTCGTCGGCTGCGGGTTCCATCAGGTTAGCCGATAGCTCCTCTCATTGGAGTAGTGGGAAAGGCCGAGGCGGCTTAGGGGAACCCTGAGACAAAACCAGAGCGCAGAGCACAATGCGCTGGTTTCAACGGGAAAGCAAAGAAGATACGCACTGTTACGCATGGTGTTCGCGAAAGAGTTGACGCCGTAGAGGATGATCACGCCTATGATATCCAGATTAGCAGCCATTCTGCTAAGTCTCCAGTTCGCGCTTGTCCGAATTCTCGCGATCTTCAAGTCGTCTTCGGTCGCGATCGGTTTCGGTCGGTTCTGATGGGCTTCAATGCTTACCGGCAGCGTAGAACGGAGCCATGGGCTTGGCTATTGATGGGTTCATGTTAGCATTGGTGGTTTCGCGACAATTGACAGCCTGCGGTTGCTGTGAGAGTAGAGCGGTGATGACGTACCGACGGGCGTAGGCCACTTCTTGCCGAGGAGGGACATTTTGACGGATGGCGGTGGTGGCGCGGTGGTTTCGAAAGGGTTGGCGGATGGACGAGCTTGACTTTTGCTGGGTCGGCGGGCGATGAGGTCGAAGTCGGCGCTGTTGCGCCAAGAACCTTCGCACGCGCGGAAGGGAAAAGCCAATGCCGCTTTTGGTGCTAGTCCTCGCTGCTTTTACAGCGGGGAACGACGACCGCCACAGCTGCGGAAAGTAAACACCACCAAGAAAACAAGTGCAATCAAACTCGTCACAGTCAGACCACCACGCAACATCGAAGAAAACGTCGCATACCTGTTTGCATCTGGGATCATGGCAAGTCCTCTTCAGGGCTGTGTCTCGTCGCTTCGATCCAGCATACAGCTGCTGGACTCATCAATCTCCATCCTTGACACCGGAGTCAACGACTTTCCCCGCATGTCCAAAGTTCTTCATGCCACTCGTGTACGGCCTCTCTACCTATGCGCTACTGGTTACTTTGTTTCTCGCTACACACATCAAACCGTCTGACCCTTCGCACAGCACTTCGAACTGATCTCTGAGCCCGACCTACACAACGCGCAACGCTCGCTGCTTTCCGAAATCCGGCCCGAAGTCGAGAATCTTCTTTCCCGCGTGTCCAATCACCTTGATAAACTCGAACGCCGCGAGCAGTCTCTCATTGCCAAGTGTGAACTCAATGAAGGTCGCCTGTCGCAGTACAACAACGAACCCTCGGCGTCGCGATCCCGAAGCACAAGCAGAGCAGGAACTAGGGCATCAGCAGCCGATGGATTGGCGCCTGGAGAGGAGCTCAAAGTGAAGCAGCTGCGGCAGAAGAAGGAGAGATTGAGCTACGCTGTGGACCGGTTGCAGCTGCAGGCGCAACAGCGGGAGAGGCAGCTGAGGATGAGCATGGCAGCGCCGCACCAGTTCAACCTTTGAGATGCAAGTGTGAGCGTGCAAACTCAGAAGGAATATGGAGCTATGGAGTTATTTGGGGGCTATGTGGGACATGATACCCTGTTGATTTACTGTATTGTTGCCGTAGGGGTATTTTCCGGGGTAAAAGAGCAAAAGGCAAACATTTCCTCGAAGCCAAGTTTAACCGGGCTCTTCGTAGGGTTCTGCATGTGGCTACTTTGGTTTGCCATAGCGTTGTGGCTCAGTGGTGGATCTACGGGACCAGTCTTACATCGCTGGCGCACAAGTAGTCACCAACGGAGCTGAAGGCAGTACAGGTTCAGCTTGCTAAAGCTTAAATTGCTCGACCTACCCCAAGAAAACAACTAGGCAGTAGCGAGCGACTTTCGCTAAGAATCACTGTGGAAAAGTGATGGCATCCCTTCTGGGCGACTAATTTGAGATGGGATTTACATTTCCTGCACGCCTACATTCGGTATTCTGTAATTGGTGTAATACTGACCTAGTGTTTGTTTGTCAACTATGGTCATTCCCTCCAAGCGGCGAGATATCCCTTCCATGTATCTGGATAGTTCTCCTTTCCGTACATTGATCTATTGGTACGGGCGCAAAATCGAGCTTTCCCTCACATGGGAGGTGAAAGCACTATGCTGAACCCAGAGGCACCATTACCCTTGATAGTCCCCGAGTATACTCCCTGATGGGAAAGTTCACAATCGCTTTTCCCTTTTTCTGACCGTAACCTGAACACCTATGCCCCTTCAAATGCACCGATACCTGCAACGCCGTCGCCCAACCGTGATGATGAAGATCTCAATGCAGAGGCCAATTCCCGAGCCTTTTTCTATAGTCCCTTCAGCAGCTTCGCAACCAAATCTCTTTGGCCTTCGACACCCAGGGCCTTTTCATCGGTTTGCGTAAGTGCCTTCCCCACCGCCAGGACGACCTTGACGCCACCCTCCTCGCTGCTAACCCACACCCTTCCATTCCTACCAACCGCAACTTCAAAACGAACCCTCTCCGCCAGCTCATCCAGCACGATGACCTTCCCCGGACCGCCTTCACCTGCATCTTTCTTTCCCGCGGGCATTAACAGCCTCCTCGCCATACCCAGACTGATCTCGAAGAGCATTCCTCCTTTGAGTGGACCCAGTCCGTCCGACTTTCCCGTTGTTGCCGATACACACTCCAATTCCGGTTCCATGTGCTTGCTGGCAACGCTGACGCGAGCATAGACAAGAGCGCCGGGCGCGAGCTGCGGGCGAGTCTTTTTTGTGGCGCCTTCGAAGGCAAGATGCGGAAGGGTGGCTTGGGGAGTGTAAGGTGTTATCGTGCAAGCGTACATTTCGACCGACGAATGATGAACCGTTGCGACTACGAGGTCGTTTTGAGCGGGCACATACTGAGCGCCAAGTTAGCAATCAGAGTCGTGGACTCGCGCCGGAGGCTATGAAGAGGAGGGCGTACACGACCGCCGTTGCGCTCAACCCAGATGGCATTCTTGCGGCTGTCAACGCTGAGGGAGCCGGCGACGGTGGTGGTTATGGTCGACGGTGGAATGTGACGTAGGCCGGGCCCAAGCATGAGCGGTCTCTTGTGGTTCTGGGTTTGCTCTAGAAGCAATGCAGGCAGCTCCTCTCCGGGGAGGACGACTTCGGTAGCCATGGTCGCGGCCAATTGCAACAGAGCGTGTTTGCGCGGGGTGGAGCGGCGGGCGGAGGTTGCTGCAGAATGGATGGAAAGATGCTCTGGCCTGCGGCAAAATTCAGCCGGGGTTGATCCGGCTCCCAAAAAACTTCGGCCCGCGATTTCCCATTGTCTCTGCACTCGACCTCGCCGCCCGCACGCACACACAACCCTCTTTGCACTTCCGCAATCTCGTCGGGCCCTTCAGAACTCCTCGACTTTAGCACCGCACACAGTCGCCGACCCTATACGCCACGATGAGCGAAGAGACCTCCCCGCAGCGGGTTGCCATTGGTATTTCCTTTGGCAACTCTTACAGCTCCATCGCCTTTACCACCGGTGTAAGACACGCAGTCGAAAAAGTTCGGAATCTCTTGGATACTAATAACCGCGCAGGAGGGCAAGGCTGAGGTTATCGCAAACGAGGAGGGAGGTCAGTAATGGACCCCATGCATACCCCGCCGCCAAACACAAACGCTAACGAGTGTCCGTTCAGACCGTCAGATCCCCACCATCCTGTCCTACGTCTCTGGCGAGGAGTTCCACGGTACCCAGGCCAAGGCGCAGCTTGTCCGCAACTCGAAGAACACTGTTGCCTACTTCAGAGACTTCCTTGGCAAGGAGTAGGTTGATGACCTGCCGCTCTTCCTGCACAGCGCTGACCGCGAATGCAGCTTCAAGTCGATAGACCCCACCCCTGCCCACCAGTCTGCACACCCTAAGGAGCACGAGGACACCATCTCTTTCTCGGTTAGAGACAGCGAGGAGGATGTTGAGAATGAGCGCACCATCTCTGAGATCACCACGAGGCACCTGCGCAGGTTGAAGAACTCTGCCTCCGACTACCTTGGCAAGACCGTCAACGCCGCCGTCGTCACCGTCCCGACCAACTTCACTGACCACCAGAAGGAGGCCCTGACCAAGGCTGCCAAGGAGGCCGATATTGAGGTCCTCCAGTTCATCAGCGAGCCCGTTTCTGCCGTTCTCGCGTACGATGCTCGCCCCGATTCTAAGGTTTCGGACAAGATCGTGCTCGTTGCCGACATTGGTGGAACTCGCTCTGATGTCGCCGTCATCGCTTCGAGGGGCGGCATGTACAGCGTTCTGGCCACTCTCCACGACTACGAGGTTGCTGGCACCCAGCTTGACCAGGTCCTCATGGACTACTTCGCCAAGGAGTTCATCAAAAAGCACAAGACCGACCCTCGCGAGAATGACCGCAGCCTTGCTAAGCTGAAGCTCGAGTCCGAAGCCGTCAAGAAGTCTCTCAGCATCGGCCAATCGGCCAACTTCAGCGTCGAGAGCTTGGCCGATGGCGTCGACTTCACTGCCACCATCAACCGCACCCGCTTCGAGCTGCTGGCGAACAAACACATTGCCAGCCTGACCCGTCTGATCAACCACGCTGTTGAGAAGGCCGAGCTGGATGTTCTTGACATCGACGAGATTATCCTTTCTGGCGGCTCCAGCCACGTCCCCAAGATCGCTCGCAGCGTCCAGAGCGCTTTCCCCGAGAGCACCATTGTCCTGGCTCCCGCCACCTCGACCACCTCCATCAACCCCTCTGAGCTCGCTGCCCGTGGTGCCGCCATCCAGGCTTCTCTGATCCAGGAGTTTGAGACCGAGGATATTGAGCAGAGCACGCACGCCGTGGTCACTATTGCTCCCCACACCTCCAAGGCCGTCGGCGTCCTCTGCATCTCCGAGTCGGAGGAGCACGGTGTCTTCCGCCCGCTCATCGATGCCGAGACTCCTGTTCCGGTTAGGCGCACTGCTCAAATCGCTACTCCCCGTGAGGGCGGTGATGTCCTCGTCAAGATTTGCGAGGGTATCCGTGATATCAAGGTCGAGAAGCCCGAGCCTAAGCCCAAGGGCAATGCCAAGAAGGACGAGGACGAGGACGAGGATGACTCGGACATCGACTCGGATGACGAGCCGGAGGAGGTTCGCTCCAAGGTCTGGAAGGCCGGCACTGTCCTTGCCGAGGCTGCCCTCAAGGGCGTCAAGAAGGGCGCCAAGGTCGAGGTCCAGATCAACGTCGGTGCCGACCTGGCCGTGCAGATTGTCGTCCGTGAGGTTGGCGGCAAGGGTGGTGTCAGGGGCAACCTTGAGAAGCCTGCGGCTACCCAGAACGGCAGCGCATAGAGGGAAGGATGAAAGGGCGGATATGATGGGAGAGATTTACGAAAACGCTTTTCCAGTTTAAGGGCCATTGGTGCATGCATGCATTGGGAGAATACCAAAAATCAGCCTGGATCTCTTTGGCAGGTTACGGGAAAAGCATGCGTGTGGTTAAATGACGGGACACCCACACCAGCTTCCTGGTTGACGACACACGCAAGAGGTCTTTGGGGCGTTTTAGCGGTTTAGATTGGGCGGAAAATAATCATCACTGTCATCAGACATTCGACTTTGAAGCTCGTTCCGCTTCTGGCTTGGTGTCTTTTCTTTGGATCACTTTCGCGCCTGAGAGACGATAGACGTAGATGAGCATAGGCATTTC
Organism: Diplodia sapinea; assembly: GCA_023087385.1. Taxonomy (NCBI): domain Eukaryota; kingdom Fungi; phylum Ascomycota; class Dothideomycetes; order Botryosphaeriales; family Botryosphaeriaceae; genus Diplodia; species Diplodia sapinea. The sequence continues at coordinate 200,084 of JAJMYO010000014.1, read as the reverse complement.
ATGTATTTTGTTGTTCTCCAAATCTCCGAAAAGTTATGCTTTGACAAAATTGTGGGAAAATATAAATGATCGGCGCTTTAGGGAGACTGGTAATAATTCACACGTCCTATTTTTTTTTTTTCTTTCTCTCCCGCTCAGCACACGTCCTCGGGCTCGCCGACGGCACCGTCGCGCGGGCCGAGGTCGGAGCGCAGGGTGCGGTTGAAGAGCTCGAGCAGCATCTGGAAGCAGATACCGGACAGGGCGGGGTCGTAGCGGCCCTTGGACAGCTCGTCGCGGATGAAGGCGTGCTGGGCCCAGGCGGGCTCGAAGAAGGAGAAGGCCACGCCGGCGTCGTGCAGCGTCTTGCGGATCAGGTCGCGGCCGGCGGGCGGGACGTGGGTGTCGCGCTTGCCGAAGATCTGCATCATATCATTATCATTGCAGTGAGTATATATATATTACATCTGCAGGTAGGGGGTGGGTGGGGGAGAGGGGAGAGGATAAGAGGTAGGTTTAGTTACTGACCATGATCAACTCGCCCTTGATGTCCTTGACGCGCTGCAGGCTGTCGTCGCTCTTGCCCTTGCCGAGGGTGCCGCTGTGGATGTCGGTGGCGAAGTAGCACACGGCGGCGCTCACGCGGGCGTCGAAGGCGGCGCGGAAGGCGAGGTGGCCGCCCAGGCACATGCCCGTCGCGCCGACGCGCCCGCTGCACGTCGGCAGCGCCAGCAGCGCGTCCACCGCCAGCCGCGCGTCCTCGTCGTACGCCGCCACCTCCTTGGTGATCTTCAGCTCGTTGCCCTTGTCCGTGCCCGGCCCGTCGTACGCGAGCGGCTCCGGGCCCGTGAACTCGTGGTACGACGACACGGCCGCGGCGATGTAGCCGTGGCTGGCGATTTGGCGGGCGAAGCGCTGGACCGGGCCGGTGACTGGAGAGGTGCGGGTATGTGTTAGAGGTGCGTGTTCAGTCTTGGAGGAAGGGTTGGGAGGAATTGAAAGTTTTGGATGCGAGGAAACGAGAGGGAAATAAGAGCAGACAGAATGAAATTCAATGCCTAGTGGTGCCGGTATAGCATGGCAGCAAACATGGAGCAATGAGATAAACAGGCGAAGAAATACTGGCAGGTGCCTGAGAAGATGACTTCGGAAGGCGCGGATGGATGAAAAGAAAAAGAATAATTGCGTTTGACGATGTCGAAAAGAATGTTACCTACCCTGATAGATCTCGCTGAAGACAACGACACCGGGGAACTTGGCCTTGGGGTATCCATCAATCTTGGGATGGAAGAAGAAGATGCCTGAGAGTGATCAGCACGCGGGGTCTAACCATACGTCCGGGAGGGTCAATGCTCACGCATGTCACCACCAGCCTTGGTGGGCACATCCTTGTGGGATTCCTCAATGAGCATTTTGTCGGTGGTTGTCTCGATGTCTCCTTGTGTGATGGAGGATGAATGGTTGTCGAGAGAAGCAGTGAGGAAAGTGACGCATTCTTATTGCTAGGTCGTCCCCACCTGAAGAAGCGAGGCTGCCCCACCAAAAGTCAATTTGAACTGCACCCCTCCTCCAACTCACGCCATGCGTGCATGTATTCTCTACACCCCGGTTCACTACAGTCAACTGATCTCGCAGAAACTTCATCGTACGTAATGCGTCGACCAAAAGCATGTGATCATCTAAGGAACCTCCTCGAAATTAGTACCACAAGTCTTGAATGGAGATTTTCACGTATAGTAATACATAAATTAGCATTGTTTATATGAGCATAAAGCCCAGCTACTCTTTCATCTCTTTTTCTCTCCTTTTTCCATGTATCTCGGTTTCCTTCCAAGACGCCTTTAGCCAAGGCAATTCTACCGGTCGCCAAATGCTTACAGATAAGCAAGAACAGTCAAGAAAAATAGATAAAGCAGGCTGGAGGAGAGGGTCGCTTGTCGTAGACAGCACAGTCAGTTACCGATGCGGTCTCCTGTCCTGTTGCCATCTTCGGTTACGCCTGAAGAGAATATCAAGGCAACCCAACATTGAGGATTCCACCTGAAACCCACCATCCATCCAATCCATCAAACCTCCGCATGTCTAGTCCCCTCAAGTGAATTTCTTCAGCATATCCCGAATCTTCTTCCCTTTGGTCTTCTCCGGAATGACGACCTCCTCGCTGTCAACTTCGCTTTCGTCCACCGCACGGATTGTCTTTTTGTCGTCCTCCACACTCGTCTCGGCCATATCACCACTACCGACCTCTCCCTCCTTCGTCTTGGGGCCAGTCTCGTGAGACCTTAAAGAACCCGCCACACTCTCCTCCTCGAGTTCCCTCTGCATTCGCCCTAGCATCACCAACTCCGCCATACTCCGCACGCTCGGCGACTCGCTTCCGGCCAGTGTCGCCGACCTCCTTCCACATCCTAAGACCCTCCTGGTATCGACCTCCGTCTCCTCCTCGACGCCGACAATTAGCTCATCATCGCTATCGGACTTGTCCTCATTGTCATCATCCCCGTCCAATGTCATTGTCGGCAGCCCCATGAGCGAAGCGGGCGTGGCTGCGTGCGAGTAGCTGCTCGGCGGCGGAGGGAGGCGATTCCGCAGGTGCGGGGGGACGTATGGAGAAGGGGAAGAAGATACCACTGAGGGATATGGCGTGTGAGCGACGAGATCTTCGGTGGTCTTGTCGGTGTTCTTATCTGAGCCGGAAACGGAGATGATAATCTGAGGGGATGGGTTGCTGGGCTTAGAAGGCTGGACAGGAGGAGATTTGCGATCATTCGAGAGGCCTGCGTGAACGACGTTAGCCCAGAAGTACGGAGATTTGTACGATTCAGGTGGGTACGGGCCGTCGTCAGTGTATAGACCGTCGGGGTCATCATCATCATCGTCATCATCTTTCTTCTCCACAATCTTGCCCTTGCTCGCTGCTGGAAGCCCTGCCGGCTTTGAAGCCTCTTCTTTCGGCTTGCTGGCATCTGAAGAGAAATTCAGACCCTCCAGCTGCTTCATAAGTTCCATCATGGAAGAAGAGGTCGGCTCCGTCGGCATGTTGGACACGTCCTTTAAGGTATCCTTGCCGTGAGCGACGTGCGCAGGTTGCTTGTCATGGCCAGATTTGTCTCCATCGCCGAACAAGTTGATCAGTTCGCCTTGTCTGATGACGGCACCTCCATCCACGAACAGTTCGTCCTCTTTGGTCCAGCCACCTTGGGTAGAAATGTCCATCTTGGGCTTCTGTTTTCCGGCTTGCTTCTTCGTCGAAATCGAGTGCTGAACCGAAAAGCCTTCTGGTCTGTCTTTGGCACCGGTCGCAATGATGCCAAGCTCGCGGGCGAAGATCCATGGAAAGCTCATGAGTGGCATGTTCTCTGGTGTCATCTTCAAGACGGGTACGTTGCGGCCGCCGACGACCTTGGTCTGGCTGGCGAGTTCAACGGCACGCTGCATCTGCTGGGCTGTAACCGTGTACATGGCAGCGATGAAAGGGCCAAGATTCTTGAAGATTCGGCCCTCCTCCTGAAGTGCTGCTCTCGCCTTTTTCACGTCCGGACCGTAGGCACCACCTTTGTAGCCTCCGGCGGCCTCTTCATAGCAGAGCTTCTGGAACCGCTCTCTCAAGGCTTCCCAGACGCGACCAAACTCTTCTTGCAAAGAGTAATCCCGAATCTTGTCGTTGTGTTTCAGGATAAATGTAGACCACGCCTCGAATTCCGTATTGACATCGTGCTGAGCCATCAGTCTGCGGATAGCAGTGTCATACAGTTCCTTGACACTTTCAGCTCTGGCAAGCACTTCAGGCTCGATCTTGTACGCATTTAGAATGCGGCTATCGAAAGGCAGGTCATAGCTGGGCTTGAACTTCGCCTCTTCAACGGCATCATAAAGCTTTCCCAAAACTCTGCGCGAGATGTAGGACCTCTCTCGAGGTTTCTCCATAAAGTGTGGGTACTTCCTTGGCCTGTTATCCTTTGTCATTATCGCAGGCACGCCGGATTTGGGATAGTCGACAGCAATAGAATGGAGCTGCGCCAGTTCAAGGCACTTGTCGCTCCGGACACCCTCGTCCTCGAAATCAGCCGTAGCCAGATGCGAATTTGCAATTTGTCCGAGACTGTCGTTCTTGATATACTCGACAAAGAACCTCGCGATGTCGTGCATAGTAACCTCATCCACGATCTGTTTGCCGGGAGGAGTGAAGTCCATGGGTGCATGGTTGATGATTTCCGGGATAAGCTCTTCGTCCCAGATGACCAGGTAATCATCCCCATCCAAATCGCCTCCAGAGCACATGTTTGGAATGTCTCGGTCGCCGGTCTGCGGGAACACAATGACGTTTTTCAAGTGGCGCAGCTGTGGCTTGTCGACCGCGTGAACGACTCGAATGTCTCCGGGATGAAGTGATGGGTTACGTGCGATTAGACAAACGCCCTCAACGACCTTGTAGCGTCCCTCATGGTCCGGATCCGAAATCTGGACAAATATCTCCGGCAGGGCCCCCAGCATCAAGCCCCTCTCCAAATTGATCTTGTCCTGGTCAGAGTAGAAATGGCCACGTAGAGAAGCGGTCTCATCGACACATCCGAGCAAAAAGGCCCCATCACCAATGAAAAGCTTTGCCTTTTCTTTCAAGTTCTTGATACTCCAAGCCCTCCACACATGTAGGACCGACATCAAGAAAGGCTCCTTGACACCCATGAAACCGTCCATAATCATACCGGCTAGTATTAGTGTGGTCTGAAGAGGATCGATCGACCTCTGTAGAAAACGAAGTGCAACATCCTCTGAGGTCATGGCACTGGTAAGGCCTGACAGCTGGTCCCGAAGCTTGTTCATGAATATGTGTTCGGGGACTCCAAGGGCATCGAGTACAACGATAAGTTGGCGATTGAGGGTGGCTGTCGCATACTGAGACCACTTGATGACCTCAAGGCCATCATGGGCGGCTGGGAACTTCTCCTGAGACCTTCTTACAACAATCCGATGCCCGTCGAGCTCTGGCGAAACCGCAAGAACACCTTTGCAGCCTCCAAGTCGGAACTGGAATACAGAGGGAGTGTCTTCAATTGGATTGGGATGGCCGAATTCCTCCGCGACTTGCTGTGCTAGAAGCTGCGAGATCTTGCCGACACCGTCTGTGAAAGTGTAGCCATTGCGCGTGACATCTTCGGCTCCTTCGATGAGCGCCTTGACGCTGGTGACTGCCCTGGTCGTAGAAAAACACTGTCCCATGCGTGAGGCATAGCGAGCAACTTCCTTGATCTGGCTGAAGTCGCCCATGCATTCGCGGATGTAGGATGCAGTCAAATTGTCTTCCTCATCGAGTTCATCCTCCACAGACGAGAAGAAATAGGCGCCGTTCTCACGGAACTGGGAGTTTCCGAAAGCAAGGAACTCGTAATGGCGATCACCGACTGTGATTCCGTTCCTCAACGTACGCCAGACACGAGTGAGTAGCTCCACGTCTCTGTCGCCGTTCCTGTTTCCAAGTCTGCCCTCGTACTTCTCATCTGTGAATTTGACACGCAAGAAGCGGTCACTGAACTTGATGTAGTCGCGGATGACACGGTTTGAGATTTCCATGGATGGAGAGGAGATCATGATGGTCGATGGAGTGACTGTGGCAGCGTGCGACCAGGTACAATGGGCAGGTATCTCTTTTGGCATTCCCTTCTTGCCAAGCGGCAACCTGAGTATGTCCAGAGGCTCGTAGAAACGCTTCTTCTTTTCCATTGCCACCTCAAGATAGGCTTTGGCCGTCTTCGGGTTCATCCTGGCAAAGCTTTGCAAGAAATCCCTGGTAATGTTATGCTCGTTGAGGATGTTATTGGAGAGGCAGGCCTCGAGCTGATACCGAAGTTCAAAGTCAAGGCAGATCGGTTCCGGGCGAAGCTCACGAGGGCTTGCATTAAGAAACGGAGAAGAGGACTTGGAGGCATCGATTATGTCCCACATGATCGGCTGTTCCCTCTCCAACAGCGTAATCGGCGTATCTCCAACGATGATGACGTTCCAGTCAGTCAAGGCGCTTAGTATCTCATCATACAACCCAAGGTCCGTTGAGGATGCATCGAACTCGATTTTGTATGTGGTCCAGCGGCCAATGTCGATGACCGGGTTTTTCTTTCTCAGCGTAATTGAAGCCGTCTTCAATGGCGCGCGAAGATGCGTGATATCAACCTGACGATACCATGTCTTTGAGTCGGTCCAAAAAGATTCGGCGACATTATGGGTCGATTCTATATGCTCGATCTTGCGAAAGAAGCTGGGAACGCAATCCGAAGGAATGATCAGAACGCGCCTGTCACCTTCCCTTGCCTCGTGGACTCGGCTCAGGCGCTGAATGGGGATCTCAAAGCGGAACTGCTGAGTGACATGGAAGTTCTTCTCCTCGTTGAAAATGTCCAGTGGGAACTGGATAATGAGTTTGGTCCACCTCAAATTGAGAGTGACTGAGACGTTGTAAGGAGGAATCTTGGAAGCATTCTGCATGGTCATCATGGCCGACTCGCTGTACATGAATCCGAAGTCGATTGACTTTGCGGAGATTGTCTGTGCTTCTGTTAGAATCCAGCGGCGCATCTTACAGAGAGGCAAGTACAACTTACCATTGTCTCGGGATAAGACTTGTTGGGGTTCGCTGGGCTGATCTTCCGGGGATATTGCTCCTGGCCACGAGCCTCGACTCTGAGAGGAATTCTAGCCCTTGGCTGCTTGCGTGGCAGAGACCACGGGCCTTCCCAGAAACTCCTGCGGGGCGGCGGGCTGAAAAGCACCCAGGCCACCTTTCCACTCGACTCCAACACAATATCGATCTTGCAGATCGTGCCCTCGCTCTTGAAGAGGTTGTAAATGTCCAGAGTAGCGACATCGGAAGGCAGGTTGTGGACCTTGATCTTCAAGTTTGACCATTTCTTCCAGTCGTCATTCTGCATGACTTTGCGTGATTGGGGCCGCGAGTGCGGAGGGACGCTTGTCGGATGGGGAGCCACCGGAAACGCCGAGTATGGCGGTGGAGGAGCGCCACGCTGCATCATGAAGCCAGAGCTGGTGCGCTGATGGGTCCTGGAGTTGTTTGGGACGGTAGAGTTGCCAGGCGCACTGGGCTGACGGCGAAAGTTGCGGTTGGAGGGATTGTCAGAGGAGTAAGGATTAGAGCTGTTTCCGCGCCGCTGACCAGGTGGCCCGCCGGGCGCAGGTGCGCGGCCCCTAGAGCTACCGCGTGGTTGCATCGTCTGTCAGCTGCTGGGCTTGAGCCTTGCGTCTCGTGCGGCGCGTGGTCTGATTGTTGGGGGGGCTGGCGCAGCGCCTTGCTGTCGGGCTTGCCTTGGTCGAGCTGGAAGGGAGAGCTGTCTAGATACTCTTGGGGTCAGTGGGGGTGGTCGGAAGGTGGGCGACCCAAGCGAGGCGCGTGCCATGGGGAAGGAAGGACCCCAAGCGCGCCGTCGCCCAGGCCTGGGATTGCATTTACCTTCTCGCAACCTCAGCTGACTACCTTCAGATGCGCAAGCTGGCGATCCCGTGCTCACGGCGCTGCGGGCATGTGCTGGAAGGCAATCACACGCGAAGTATGAGGGACCCGCACGTGGATCCGAAATATCTGCAGCCACCTTTCTTGAAGTTGGGAGAGTAGACGGGCAAATTGAGAGATGTTTGCAGAAGACAAGAATGAAAAGACAAAACTATGACGAGAAAAAGAAGAAGATTGATATAAGAGAGTGTAGGACTAGTGGTCAGAGAATCCTGGTTGTCACTTGTGTGCAATGCAGGTATCCGCATGCCCGTTTGCTGGGTCCTTGGTGCCTATCCACCACCATTACCCATACCTAACCTCACTTCTTTCACGTTTTTCGCGACCTTTCCGGCCATAGATGAAATGCCCCAGAGATATTGACCAGGTAAGAATAATGTTCTTTATTCCTCCTTGGTTCATCCTGACTCCCCGGGTATTCTCCAAACTCCTGGACCTCCAAGCTCTACCCAGCAATCCAAGGTCCAACTGTCTGAAGCAAACACCAAAGTGGCACAAGAGACTGCTTTCAGACGTCCACAGTCGTGTCCTCGCTCCCAAAACTCTCGAAATGTTGTTGGCGCCGTCCAGACGGCGTGAAAGGCGTGCCCTCCAAGAAATCTGAAACATCAAACGAGCCGCCAAATTGCGACGCTTGCTTAGCACTCCTAGTGCTTGACTGTGCGACACCTTCGAGGTTCACGTTCTTGGCTCCGTCCACGGATTTTCGCACGGGCGAAAGATTGCCCCGTTCGGCAGAAACGTCACCAAGGGGCTTTCTCGCCGCTGTTGACATCCTGCGACTCTCGGATAATCTCGTCGAATGGCGTTTGGCGTCCCTTGACGTCGATTTCGCTTGCTTGAGCATCGGTAGTTTGAAAGGCTGCTGACGCTGAACCTTTGCGCGCTTCGGCATAGGGCTGGCACTGACGCTGCGTTCTGTGTCCTGCGGCTCTCCCGGCGACTGAGTCTGTTCGCTCTCCGTGCGGTCGGGATCTTCGTCCAAGCCATTGTCCAAGTTGCCTTCGAACTCTGCAAAAGTTCGACGCCTATTGATATTTGGGGGAGAGGTAGGGCCCGGACGGGAGTCCGGATGCCTATGCGGGATTGTGGCATTCCCAAGGATACCTCCGGTCGGGGCACCCATGGCACTCAGAATGTTGTTCCTCCAGGACTCCAGCTCCGCTAACCTAGCTTCTGCAACGTTGCGTGCTTCGATTGTTTTTTCAATCTTCCGCTGCAATTTTCCAATTCGTGTCTCTCTGGCCTGTAACTCTGTAGAGAGGCCTTCCTTATCGCCTATGAGGCTGTCGATTTCTTCCTTTGCCAACTGAAGATGCGAATCCATGGCTTCGCGCTCGTTGGAAGCCTGTAAACAAATCAGAATAGTTGTCTAAATGCAAATATGTGAATCTTACCTCTTCAATCACCCTGTGCAGGTCCAAGTCAGCTTGCTTGCGCATAGACTCGATCTCGGCTGTCAGAGACTTCAACAGGGCGTCATGCTCCGCCTTCAGTTCTGCAGAAGTGCCCCGAGATTCAATGAGCGCTGCCTGCGCATGACGAAGCTGGTCGATGTATGCCGCTTCCTTCTCAAGCAAATCGCTGACCTCAGCTTGAGCCTGGAGCTTTGCAGTCTTTTGTTCCTCAATGTGCTGTAACGCATCATCAAGGGTTGCCCTAAGATCTTCGCTGACCTTCTGTTCCTGTTCCAGGTGCGCTTGAGTAGAGTCTAAATCATCTTCCAAGCTAGTGATGTGAGCTTTCATTCGATCCAGGATTGCTGTTTGCTCTTCATTCCTAGTCTCCTCTTTTGTCAGAAGAGCACGCAATTCTGACTTCATACGGTCGTAGTCTTGCCGTGCGGAATTCAGAGTCGTCTCGGCTGTTTGATTCGCATCGTCGAGCTTCTGCTGAAGGTCCTCTGTCCTCTTGATGAGATCATCATTGACATCGCTGGCGCGCTGACAGTCCTGTTCGGCTTGGACCTTCTCGGCTTCGAGTCCCTGAATGAAGAATTCGCGGTCGACTTCACGGTTTTCCAGATTTGAGGCATGAACAGCAAGCTCGCCATGCTGTGCCTTCAAGCTCCGCAATTCGTCTTCCAGCTCCTGTACCTTTTGCTGTTCCAGGCGAAGAGGTTCCTCGACCTGCTCGCACCTCGCTTCTAAGTCCCGACAGACTTCGCCCATTCTTCGCTCAATTATTTCAAGCCTTTGCTGCTCCTGAACTTCGACTTCTCTTGCGAGACGTTTTCTCCAATCACGGCTATCCGACTGCGAATGGGGTGTACACCTTTCTTGTAAGAGAGAAAGTTGTGGCGTGGTTTCCTGGTTTGGCCGCGAATATTCACAGAGGGGCGTTCTGGATGAAGCTAAGTCCTGTTGCTTCTGGAGGAGATCAAGTCCAACTCGGGTATGCATGCCAATCTCATCAGCCTGTGCCATGATGGCTGTACGAAGAAGGAGCGAGCATGTTTCCAACGCCAATGCCGTAGAAGATGCCAAAGCATGACATCTGCATGATCCATTTTCACCCCCATGGCTGCCCGTATTAGCAACAGACAGTGACAAGAGCCCCTGCAAATGGCTTTGGAACCGGTCCGATGACAACGTCAACAGGATGTAGCGCCGGACAGCGGGGGTTTCTTGAGCAACATCGCCTAGATGTTTCCCTAGTAGACACAGCCATTGTAGCTCGCCAACCTGCGATGTTGGCTGTCTGGTGGCCTCGATGGAGCAGCACAGGAACTCCCTCACAAAGTCTTCATTCAACTGCGCTGCGAAGAGTGGAAGAGAAACTCTTGCCGCATCAGCGAATGCGCGACAGCTCCCCGGCAGATTCCTGGCCGCAATAAGGGCCCTTGTATATGCGGAGACAACTGATTCTGGCAGAGGTCGACCCTCATGGAGAAGCGCAATGGAGAGGAGACCTTGAAGTTGAACCCCTGGATGATCCCCGGCCTTTTGAACCTTCTCGACAAGCTTACTGACAAACTTCGCATCCTCATCGAGAAACTTCTGTCTGACGCTAGATGGCATAATGGATAAGACCTCAGCGACAATTTTGAGGTACCGGGCCATGTCATCACCCAGTTCCCTCGCATTTGTACCGAGCATACCAATAGCTACCATAACGGTGAGGCGCATAGTCGCCCGCGCTCCCTTCGTTTGGAACATTCTAGGAATCTCTTCCAGATGTTTCACAGAGTTAACTCTTTGCGGGGCCGCCGATGGGACATTATCAACGGTCAAGTCCATTGGAATGACTGCGTCGAACTGAGGCTCACATGTCTGGGCCAGAATGCCCATTAAGCCCAAGGACAAAATTTGAAGTCGGTGCCAATCCTCGTTGGGCGCTTGGTTTGGATTTGCAGCAGAGCTTTTGAGCAGCTCGTAGCCTTTTTCCTCGATGTATTCGACTCGGTCCCCGGGAAGAATTCCTAGCAGGTCTCGGCAGGCTCCATCCAGGAGCTTGTGAATCGTGCTCACGTGCTGTTCATCGGTAAATTTGACGGCTTCATCAAATAATCTCATAAAGAACTCCTGGGCCGTGAATGGTAAGGGGACAGAGGGTGGAAGTGGATCCGAGAGCATGGCAACGCAAGCGCGAATGACTGCGGAAGACCCCTCGGGCACTATAGCCTTCAGGAGAAAGGCATCCAGCATGGACGGATATTGCGCTAGAAATGCATCTCTGAAGGGTCGAGCCAGCACTGTGGGAGACGGTTAGGGCCTGGGATAGGTTTTGCGCAAGAAGGGGTATGCGGTATTTACCAAGGCGTTCAAATATCTCAAGTGTGTATTCCCACGTATCGAAGGCTTTTCTTATACATCTTGCTAGAGACGCAAGCTGACATATGGATGTGTCTGCCCATGCTTGCACGACTGAAGGTTCGCATTCGACAAGAATGTCATGTAATCTCTGCAGGGTTCAGAGTTAATCATCAACGGTTGTCTGCAGGGTCGGCGGGAATGCAAGAGCGGGCGGCGCTTGGCGGCAGCATAGGCGTACAAGATGCGTACCTTGAGAGAAACAGCATAGGGCGCCGATACAACCCGCTCGACCTCGGCCGCCAAAGTGTCCCGGGGGTCCATGGTGAGATGCGCGTCCGCGCGGGTTGGTGGCAGTGGGCTGTAGGATGGCGTGGAGAACGGGTGAGCCTGCGACGGGATTGCTTTCTAGCCGCGTTGTCCACTCGCCGGGCGTTACCAGAGGCAACCGGGGATCTGCGGCGGCGAGTGCTGCCTCAGGCCAGACCTCCGCCCGGCGCATTGTCGGCACGCCAACTTAGTCAGCGCACCAACAAGCGAAAATCAACTTCGCTTTTCGTGTCTTGAAGTCTCCGACCTGCGACGACGACCGACGACAACCTCCCCTTCTTACCATCCGGGATTCTCTAAACCGCAAAAATGGGCCGTGGACCGTAAGTCAACACCCACGATCATGCCGACCTACGACTCTGCCGTCGCGACTGCCTCTGCTCGATTGTTCGAGACGCGACCACGATTTTGAAATTTGCGACTTCGTCAAACCCGCACCCGGAGCGTACGCATTTTTCAAAACGCAGCCATTCGACGCCACACACTCGGCGACTACGGCTATATCGCATTCTTCAAGCGGAGGCAGGACTGAGCGGATTGGCCGAGTCAAGCATGGCAAACGTACAGACGCAGAAAGTTCTAACATGTTTGCTCCCACAGTAAGAAGCACCAGCAGCGCCTCAGCGCGCCTTCGCACTGGCTCCTGGACAAGCTGTCCGGTACCTACGCCCCCAAGGCGTCGCCCGGTCCTCACAAGCTTCGCGACTGCATGCCCCTCATCGTCTTCATCCGTAACCGTTTGAAGTACGCCCTCAACGGCCGCGAGACCAAGGCCATCATGATGCAGCGCCTCATCAAGGTCGACGGCAAGGTCCGCACCGACGTCACCTACCCCGCCGGCTTCATGGACGTCATCTCCATCGAGAAGACTGGCGAGAACTTCCGTCTCGTCTACGACACCAAGGGCCGCTTCACTGTCCACCGCATCACTGCGGAGGAGGCTGAGTACAAGCTTGGCAAGGTCAGGCGCGTCCAGCTCGGCAAGGGCGGTATCCCCTTCTTGGTTACGCACGATGCGAGAACGTGAGTGCTCCGCATCCATCAGACGTTGGACCAAGTTTGGGCGATGTCTGGTAGGTCTCAATACATTTGGGTATACTGACAGCGTGTGATTTAGCATCCGCTACCCCGACCCGCTCATCAAGGTCAACGACACCGTCAAGATCGACCTTGCCACCGGCAAGATCGCCGACTTCATCAAGTTCGACACTGGTGTCATTGCCATGGCTACCGGTGGTCGTAACATGGGTCGTGTTGGTGTCATCACTCACCGTGAGCGTCACGATGGTGGTTTCAACATCGTCCACATCAAGGATGCTGTTGACAACGAGTTCGCCACCCGTGAGAGCAACGTCTTCATCATCGGCCGTGAGAAGCCCTGGATCAGCCTGCCCAAGGGCAAGGGTGTCAAGGTGTGTTTGGACATTTTCGAATCGCTGGCAAGTATTTGCTGACAGACATAATAGCTCTCCATCGCTGAGGAGCGTGACCGCCGCCGTGCCTACGCCCTGGCTCGCCAGTAAGCGATCTCCCGAGAGGGAGGGTTCCACGAATGAGGACGAAAGGGATGGTAGGTTGATGGTCGGAGTCTCGGACACGATTCCTCATGAAGGCGTAGCAAGCAGTCTCCGATCTACGGATTGGACCGCTCATAAAGAGAGACTGGTCCAAAAAATGGAGAAAAGTTCTGATACCAAATGCATGTTTTACCAATTGAAATTGCCGTGCACACGCGAAACACTAGCCTAAAGGCGTCCATGATGCACAACACACGAGCCGCATGGCGTGCCCGCCGAGCGGCTCTGATCACTCTTACAAGATACCCATCTACATCGGACTCCTGATTCAAGGCCGTCATGTAGTAGTAAGCTACGTGTAGCTGAAAGGGGGAAAAGTCCAGCATCTCCTAAGTCGCTGCGGCATAATTCAGCGTAGATGAAGATAGCCGGGCGGTTGAGAGTCCGGAAGCCGGAAGACAGGGAAAATCAACATTACATCAAGCGGAGGCTGTTTCCCAAGACACACTGCGCTCGCTGGCGCCGTATTGAACATGCGACTTAACGAGGGACGCGTCAGAGGTGCTTAAGGCGGCACAGTGGTGGTCTCGGCGAACCTCTGCGCTGGCTTGCCGATGACAGGCCCCGCGGATCCGGACAGAAGTCGCCCTGGGGGCGGAATAATACAATCACTGTGCAGCACGCAATCCGGTGCAAGTAATTTGGTGCCGGGGTGCTACGAAGTCGGTCATGCTGCTGCATCGCAATAGGCAGGTCGTCCGGCCAAAGGCGTGCGGTAGCGGCCGTCCGGATGGACATGCAGTCGGCAGGATTGGCTGGCCAATGTCGTGGCGCGGAGACCAATAGATCAAGGGCGTCAAGCTTTTTGGACCAGCGCGAGAACGAAGCACGAGGCGTGAGCCACTGTCAGCAGCCTGACGCGGGCGATGGAGGCCTGGGCTTCGGTCCCATTGCCGGGAGGCAGCGAAGTGGAATCGCGAGCAGGAAGCACCGCGGTTGGTCGAAATTTTGATTATTTCCCGAGCATCATGACGAAGGACTGGAGCCGCAGATGATGCAGTTGGCACATGATGAGGCAGCAGAAAGGGGTCGCCAGGCAGACTGAGATCCAGGCGCGCAGTGCAGCACGGAAGGCCCATGCGCGCCATCCACGGCGGGCAGCAAATCTCGGATGTTTTTCAGATTGCAGGGGACGGGCCAGGTACCCCGGCTGTGCGCGGCGCCATACGCGCGCGCTGGGGCGTGGTTGGGGAGCGGCTTTGAGCCGCGTGGGTTGCCGGCGCGCCGCCGTGGGACTTTGTGCGAGGGCGCGTGGGAGAGACAGTGGTGGCTGCAAGCGGCGGCAACTTTGATTTGGATGCACAGCGACCTTGGCAACGCTGTGGTAGGTGCGCACGGCGCGTGGGTCCTGCGGAGGTTGATTTGCCTCACCAACAGCATCAGTCATCAGGAACGCCGGCGGTGCGGTGCATTAGGGCAACAAGACTACTGGGCAATTCCCAGGCCGCCGCCGCTGCTGCATCCGCTCTTTCGTTCCCTTCTGCTTCTCCCCGCTCCCGCAGGCTGGGCTGCACCAATCCCGCGCCAGCACCGCCTGCCAACTTTCCCACCTTTGGCACTGCCACTTCGCTACCACCGCTCACTTAGCCACGCTCATTCTCCAACTTCTCGCATAGCTCTGCGATGATCGCGCGACCCGACGCCCGCGCCGACCTGTGCACCAACTGAACCCGCTGTCTGTCGCGGCTGTGTCTCACGTCTCGCCCTCCGCCGTGCGTGCACCGGACCGTCTGCTGCTAGCCGCCCGACCGCACCACAACCGCAGCAACACCTCGAACTGCGCGCCTCGACCGACGTCGCTGTCGGAGCCGTCCCTTCGACACACACGCCTTTTCCCCGTTTCCTCGTCCTAGCGAAGCGTGCCGACTCCAGAGCTAGTCTCGCGTTGCCGTCCGCATCGCTCGAAGCCCTCTGCCTCGCGCCCAGCGGTCCGGCAGAGCGGCCTTGACTCTTCCTAGCGACCATGCTTCTCCGCCCGGCCACGCCGCTGTCCATTCTTTTCTTTGCTGCTTTCGCCCTGCTGCTTCTGAGCACCATTTCCACTCCCATCATCCAGGCCATCCCGCTCGCTGAATTCAATGGCATCACCTACGGTGTCTTCGGCTACTGCACCACCAAAGGTTGCAGTGACTTGGGCATTGGCTACACCACCGCCGAAGGTAAGTCTGCCGCGAGAATTTGTTCACTCGGTGTACTTTCGCCGATCAACCGCTGACCTGGCACTGCAGATGATGGCTTGTTCGATAGTTCATCCGACTTCGATCTTCCCTCCGGTGCGCGCCACACGCTGTCGGCAATCTTGATTGTGCACCCCGTTGCTGCCTTCCTGGCGCTCGTATGCTTTGCGCTCGCCTTCGCCGCCCACTTCCATGCGCCCTCGCATTCACCTCGTTACCTAATGATCCTTCTGGTTCTCATCTTCCCCACGCTGTTGGTATCCCTGCTGGCCTTTCTCGTGGATATCCTGCTGTTCGTTCCGCACATGGCATGGGGAGGATGGATCGTTCTGGCTGCGACTGTTGTCATCGCCGTGAGCGGTGTTGTGACATGCGCAATGAGGCGTACGCTTGTGAGCAGGAAGGCTAGGAAGAAGAGGATCGCCGAGAATGCCGAAATGAATGGACAGAATTACTATGCCAACCGTGGTCCTCCGCCGGCTATGGACGACCCTTCTTTGCCGCGCGCCGATTCTCCGCCACCATTGATGGCAGGCTCCCCTGTTTCAGACGGAAAGGGACCTGATTTTGCTACCTTCGGGTCACAGAAGCAGAGTATGGATGACAGGGTGCCTTTGACTCAATCTCCTTCTATCCCGAGCTCGACTACGGATGGTCCGAACGAAGGACCAGGAAGGTACTATGGTGAAAGACCACCCATGCCGGCAGGCGGGATGGGCCGCGGACGCCCTCCACCAAGAGATCAGTATGGAAACCCGCTACCACCCAATGGCCCCAACGGCCAGCCTTTAAGGCACCAGACATCTAACGGAACTATGGGATCTGACAGGTCTGGAGGTCCTCCACCCTTCTACGGTGCACCCGGCAGAGGAAGAGGTGGGTTCCTGCCCCGTGGACGCGGAGGATTTGGCCCCAGAGGCCGCGGCGGCCCGCCAGGCATGCGTGGTCGCGGTGGTCCCCCGCCCGGCTATGGACCTGGTAGAGGCATGGGCCCTCCCGGTCCAGGCCCGATGGGTATGGGTATGGGTATGGCAGGTGGACCGATGGGACCTACTCGTGGGCCTCCTCCCGGTTACGACAACGGATTTTACGGGGCTCCCATGCCGCAAGGACGTGGCCCGCCCCAAGGCCCATACGATGATCCCAGAGACTTCAACAACCAGGACCCAAATCTGGGAGTGCTGCCCGAGCCGAACAGTCCTATTGGCCAAGCGATAGAAATGGACCATCGGGTCGGTACTCCTCAGAATGGTATGAATAACTACGGTCTCAGGGACAGTGACAACGATTTGCAAGGCATGATTGGGCTTCAGCAGGGCCTAAACCCCAATGGAAACGGAGTTCCTCAACGTCAGCCCAGTCCTATGAGCCCGACAAGCGAATACTCTCAGCCCTCCCAGCCCTCCGCGCCCACTCAGACGTAAGCGTGTGCCCCCTGCTCATCATTAATATTGCTGACAATCCATAGTGCCGGCGTCGACTACCAACCACCACGTCAAAACTGGCCCCAGCAACCACCTCCCCTTCAGACCGGTCCTTCGAATGAAAGCGTGCCGTCGCAAAGGTCTCGGGCCCTTTCTCCAATCGCAGCATCACCTTCCAGCTATAAGGATCCGGTCGATCTTCCTGCAGGACTTACCAAGTCACCGCCGCAGCCCGGCCACAGCAGGATGAACTCAGGTGGTGATCATTACGTCGAGGATGTAGACCCGCGTTTTGCCGACCCAAATCCGTCAGCAAACATGGACAAGACTGCCGGGATTCCCGCTGCGCTCATGCCCGGGTTTGGAGCAAACAGGACTGCCACCCCTCGTACGGAAAGCAGCTCGCCCAGCCAAGTAGCACCCCTTCCTGGCGACTTGTACGCACAAAGCCAGCTTCCAGACGACTTTGGCCCTCAAATGCTTCCTCTCAACGAATTCCCAGAGGATTATGAAGGTCCCCTTTCCCCTGGCGCTGCATCCGACACTTCGCATTTCACTTCGATCTCGCAGCGCGGTATCAACCCTATGTGGCGCCCTGGTCCAGGTGAAGTGGGCATGGGCATGGGCCGTGGTGGCCCTGCATATGGCTACCAGCCACAGCGCGGACCACCTCGCCCACGCCAGGAAGACGTTGTCTTGGAGGCCAACCCTGACTTCAGCATACCCGGAGTCGCGGCGCCTGGTCGCGGCAGGAACGTCGCTGGCAGAGGCAGAGGTGACTTCCGGGGCGGCCCTAGGGGTCCACCTGCGGCAACGCCTTTAGGCTTAGGAAGCGCAAGTGCGGCCGGCGGCAGATACCCTGGAGCGCCCGGATTATAAACTCTTTAGTTCATTTCCGCTGACCGTTTGGTGCAATTATCGCTCGTGGGCCGGCTCTTTCTGCTTGGTCGTTCCAGCAAGTAATCCACTTAATATGGGCTGGACTGGACCTGACTTTTTATATCTTGCTCTCTTTCTTGGTTGACATCACACTGGACGACGCTTTCATGACCTCAGATACCACGCTGTTCTCTTTTTCTGGGCTTTTTGCATGGCTTTTCATTGAGGTGGTTCGTCAGTGTGCGCAATACCGCATTATCCCTCCGCCCCTTTTGCTTTCAATTCTGCACATTCCTTCCATCCTATTGCGTACAAACCTTTTTATTGGACGCTTGCGTCTTCTGTTCACTTTTCATGAGGCCTGGCTGCATTTCCTTTCTTTCTCACCATCACCGGCCGCGGGCATCAGGTCACGGGTCCAAGCAACCACACAAGAAAAGCGCGTGTGCTCCAGCGATATTCCATCGCTTGCTTTTTCGTTTTTTCTTTCCTTTCCTTTTTCTTGTATTTTGCAAAACTGCATCGAAGCATAGACATGTCTGTCTAGTTTTTTTTTTTTTTTTTCTCTCCTTGTTTATAAATATCTATGGCGCCATCGAAGAGGGGAGCCGAAAGAAGAGCACGCATGCCGTACTTTCAAGCAATGCTCTCCGGAATGATTTTGAATTTTTGTTTCTGTGGGTTTTGTTTGGAGGTTTCTTGTCTGATGAAAGGAGAATCAAACAGATGGAGGGGAAAGAATGGGATACGGTTTTGTTAGTTGTTTGTATGCTGTTCGCGAGGTTAGTCGTTTTCTTGGACAGAAATAAGGGGACCTCTCTCGTGTGAGGGAGGTCTTTACACCTTTTGAAAATGAAAGTTTCCATGTATGTTCTCCGGGATGGTCGTAGTGATTGGTTTCCTGTACATACCCAAGGCTCCGAATGAGGTTGGCGGCTTTTTTGCTCAGTAGTCTCAACGGTTTGGGACGGCCTGGAGTTTATTTTTGGTATCTGTTCACGGCAAGTACGTGTACAAGGCGTCTTAGCGTGTGTGCTAATGACAATCAAACTCGTCTCTAGTATGGACGTGCGCGGAGTGGATTCCGGCCTGGTCCTTCTGGGAAATTAAATCGAACTCCTGAAGTGTCCGGTATGATGTCATACTTGGTGCTGGCGCGAGGTCGACTTAAGCATTTCAGCGACGATGTCACGCGTCAGACGTGTTCGTATGCACACTTTGCATGGCCGCGGATCATCCTCGTATCGTCATGGGTCCTTGGCTGATTCGCAGGGCGGACTGTCGCGTCTGGTGGCATTGACCAAGAGCTCGTAAGTCCGTCCTTTAGAATGCGACTCCTACCCTCGTTAATTCCTGCTGGACGACGCACACCGGTTCCTTGACAAACGAGCAGTCGTATCACTCACTGGTGACTCTCGTGTTCCGCTTTCGTGTTTGTGTCGCATGCAAATGCGCGATATGTAAGGCCTCACCAGGTGAGAAAGATGGTGATATCCACCGTCTCGGAAGATTGCTACAGTTCCTGACTCTGGAATGATTATGGTGAGTAGCGTGAAGGCATATCGAGAAGTTGGGCGGTGCGTGCCGTGGCGTGTTGCGAGGCCAGTAGAGACGTGCCAAACGAGTCATATATCACTGGCTGGCAGCAGCTAAAGAAGAAAAGTGCGGGAAACCCCCTCCAGTAGCACACTCCCCTTTGGGCGTACATGAGCTGAGGCAATGTCCACCGGCCTGGGGGTCGGGGGAAAAGGTGCAATGACTCGGCGACTTTTATAGATCTCAAGCTCGATACATATGCAGAGTCGCGGCTGATCACCGGTGGCGTACTTGCTAAGCTGCAAGACGAGATTCATGTGGACATGCGCTTTGAATTTGAGACTGACACAGCGTCTGAAGGCCATCGGGTATATCTTTGTAAGGTGACTGTAGGCCGGCTGGCCTTTGTAGCGGTGCAAGCTTATTTGTCTTCCCGAATAAACGATGGTGGTGGCTTCATCCCTTGCATTGGTTACTCCGTTGCATGGAAACCGAGAAACTCAGACGACCTATTCTCTTGTCACTGTTGTGGTGCTGAAGGTGAGGTGGTTTTACCTTACAATAATAGCAACGTCTGGTCCAGAGCGCTGAGCAATGTTGGTCACCTAGTGTGAATGATGCTTCATATCATGTAGCCAGACCGGCACATGCTCTGCATAAATTCGCCTTAGTGAACAGCATCACTTCTACATAGTAAGGCAGTTCATATTCTTCATGATCAGAAGATAAGCACAACTCCGACTTCCTTGATTCTTTTACAGGAGGCCGATGAACGCGGACACACAAATGAAAACAAAAAAGAGGCAAACAGTCGCGTTAACGCTGTGCAAGCCTCAGTGAAGGACTCTCACTCGGTTAGCAATTTTTTAAAAAGAGGGTTCGTAAGCTTTATAAAGACGATACCCGGCAGGATTGAGGTCCCAATCGCGTGATCGAAGTGCTCTGTGCAACCTACAACATGACAACTGGTGAGAATGGTTAAGACCTTGTTGCCACTGCTGTAGGTACTTCGAGTTTATGCATTAGCAGCAAAGTTATGCGAGCCGGTTGCAATGACCAAGCATACGTGGGCTACACTATTCAGGCCATGATGAAAATGTCCTTTTGATAGACTCAAAGACTGGAAATTATGAAAAGACGTACGTATGGAGGGGAATCTGTGAAGTGAAAGTGTCATGGATCAAAAGCCGAGAATCAAAAGGATGGAATCACCTTCTGGCACCCAGACAGAGAAAGAAAGAAAAACGAAGGATCAAGATCCGTAACGCCCTCTCACCTCCCCCACAACGCCGCCCTCTCCCTCGCAAACTTCCGTTCAATCTCCTCATTCTCGCGTGCCTCCTTCCTCTTCCGATTCTCCGACTTATGCCTGTCGCTCTCTTCCAGCCTCCGTCTCTCATCTACACAAAAGCCACAGTTAGCAAAAACGCACCTAAGCAAAAAAAAAAAGAACAGGAAAAAAAGGAAAAAGGTCACTCACCCAACCCCAACATCGGCAACCCCAGCACCCCGGCCTCCCTCCCGCCGACGCCCCACCTCCTCGCCACCGCCGTCCGACTCCCCACCACCACCTCGCACGGCAAGCCCCTAAACACGACGAACGTATCCACGTCGCTCCTCTCGGCGCCCTGGAAGCGCCAGCGCAGCTTGACCATGCCCTCGGCCGGCGGCACCACCACCGCCGCGCCGTTGCCGGCGGGCATGACGACGCTCGGCTGCTCGTCGGCGGCGTTCCAGCGCAGCGCGGTCGCGCCGAGGCGGGAGAGGGCGAGCTCGGGGTCGATGAAGTTGAGCTCGCACGCGGTGTCGAAGAGGGCGCGGATGGGGGCGGTGGCGCGCGGGTCGCGGGCGGACGAGAGGAGGATGGGGATGGGGGCCGCGCGCGGCGAGTAGCGTTGGGGGAAGGGCGTCGTCGTCGTCGTCGTCGTCGTCGTCGTCACCGCCGCTTGTTGCCGCTTCTTCTTCGTTGCCGCCGGTTGTGCTTCCTCCTCCGGCTCTGCTGCGCCGCTGCTGGTGGTGGTGGTCCGGGGGGCGACGATTTGGATGCGCGGGGCGAGGGTCGTGGTCGTCGTTGTTGGTGGCGCTTCGGGGATTGGGGGCGGGAAGGTGGAGGTGCGGCGGGTGGGCCGGATGGGGCGGACGGCCGGGGCGCGTTGGTGCGAGGGGGCGGCGATGGCGATGGCGGCGTTGGTGGTGGTGGTGGTCGCGTCGAGGTGCGTGGCGTCGAGGACGTCGACCATGCGGTCCCAGGTGCGCTTGCGGGTGACGGGGCGGATAGTGGGCGGGTTGAGCTCTTCGAAGTCGCGGAGGAGGGTCTGCAGGCCGCGGGGGGTTACTTGGGCGAGCGGGTAGATGGGGCGGGCGTGGGCGAAGTCGAAGAGCGAGTCGTAGTTGAGGCGGGCCAGGCGCGGGATGACGGTTTCGTGGCTGATGGGGTCCGCTTGGATGGAGGCGCGGAGGTTGGTTTCCTCCTGCAGGCGCGAAGGCTCGTCGGACGTGTAGACGACGGCGTGGCGGTCTTGCTTGGAGCGCACCTCTCTGTGGGTGCAGCCCTCGCCTTCGTATGTCTTGATGCATCTGGTGAACTGGTAAGTTCTCGGGTCGTGGGCACGTAGAGGGGATGCCTACAAGCACTGCGAGCTGTCTCTCCCTGCCCTCACTACCACACATCGCCGGTACAGGGGTTTGGATGAGGCTTTTGGGACTGATAGCCTTTGCTTCTTGCCGTTGTAGTCGAGCTCGTCGGGGTGAAGTTGGTACATGAATATCTGCTGCAGGTATCAGTACATGTTCTGCGAGAGGGACCGCTACCGATACTGACTCTGCCTGGGACAAAGAAACCTCTCCAGTCGCGCGGATCGAGTGACTGGTAGTCTTTGGCCTGTTAGCGCTGCAATAACGAAAAGACCAAGGAAGCTTACTGCGCGAGCTCTGGCTGGAGGCGTTGCTCCGCACACCGGGGCTAGAGTAACGGTCCGACATGTCTTCCCAGAGCGAATGATCGAGTCAAGAAGTGCAGGGCAAACACAGAGCGGCACAGTGCCAGCTTTTATGGGTGGCCGCCTGAGGAAAGCATGACATGCATGCGGCGGGAGGCTAGCTGCCGCAGCAGGGATGCGGGAAGAGGGCCATGGCCGAGCCACCACCTGTGGGGGCCGTGTTGGAGGCTCTGCGCGTGGCTATGAAGTCGAGCTGACCGCCTCCGTCACGCAGACCGCAGGTGCTCAGCAGTTTCTTGCCTGCATCGAGCACGCCGAGGCCATGCTCATTCCGAGTGTACGACGGCGAGTTGCAATTTCATGGATGAGCTGAAGGCGATGAGAAGCAGCCTCGTGGGGGCCAACACAGGGCGCTAAAATTGGACATGTGGCCGCGTGATTGCCGTTGGTTTGAGAGGGCAACGTTGACACCGCAGGCACCCAGCCAGACTTTGCCGCCGTGGACCTGCGACACATGGGAGAGGTGAAGAATCATGTCAGCAGTGTGCAGCGAGGCAGTGCGGGGCTTTGCTCAGCCTTCGGCTGCCAGGCTGCCATCTTGCCTCATTAGGCATCGCTCCGTTTGCCTCGCTGCATCACTTCAACACGTTGTGTAACTTGATGATATCCTCCCGTTAAGCGAAGCTCCACGAATGGAGTAGTCACGCACAAGTACAGAGATTAGAGCGCGTTCTCAGAGTGGAAGCTACGAAAGGGCCAAGGTTGCTACCAAAAGCTTAACAGAAATACAACGATACCGTAAATTCAGACCGATAATAATCATCTAGGAACGAGGGGATTTCATAAATCAACCAGCTGACAAATGCGGGCCATCAAGCGCGACCTTGGTTCTGAAAAACAGACAGTTATGCATAACGGTCGGTGAAGAACTAGACCGAAGAAAAGGCATGCATGCATCTCTGCCTCTCCCTACTTGCAATACCCGGCTAGGCGCACTTCTTGGGTATATCTCCTTCCAGTTCCGCACAAGGATCTGCTTCTACCTTTGCAGTGCCAACGTCGCCCGATAACTCCGTGATTCGAACATCTCCTTGGAGCTCTGACACCATAGTAGTCCTCTCCTGACCATAGTCGTTTCCTGGGAGTTCCCTTGGCTGCGAATCGTTGGAACCATCCATCTCGACGGGGGCCGACGCTTTCCTCCATCGGAATATGGCCAATATTACAGTGACCAAAACGATAGCAGCAGATAATGTCCCGAGTGGGACTCCAATGATGATTCCCAGTGGGGGTTTGTTGTGCTCAGACGCTGCCTGAGTGGCAGTCCCAGGTGTCGGCGTATTCGATGACGAAGCTGGGAGGATTGTATTCCACCCTGAAATAGCGAATGCTCTGACCTCGGTTGATGTTTTTGGCGTTGTTGTCTCTATACTGGGCCTATCTTTGCCGTAGACCACATAGGTGAGAACCATGCCCGGTGGCACGTCGGAAACGCATTCGCGATACTCCATGAATCCTGCGTCGATATAATAACTCCTGGTTGCATGCATGAGTAAGGTTTTGCGTGTGCTGAGACCGGGAGCTTACGAAGGACAGCATGTAACATGAACGCTATGCACATCGGACTTAACGACGCTTGTGAACGTTGTCCAATTTTCTGGACATTTCAACGGAGAAATCATCACAGTCGTCGGCATATTGTCCCACTGGATGATAGAAGAGACGGCAGCTGGGGGAAAACATTCTGCCGTTCCGCCCAGAATACTGTTCATGTGAAAAGGTTCGAGCGCAACCAGTGTTCCTAGGTTAGAATACAATATGTTCGTGCAAGCAGGAGGGGCCGTGAAAATAGTTGTCAAGGGCACCCAAGATGTTATGAGTACGATATCCGCTGTGTTCACTGTAGCCGATGAGGTGGTTGTCGAGGATAACGGTGGTGGTACGACTACCACAGCCGTTGACGATATGTCTTCGACTGTAGTGGAGGTCGGCGGCATACTGAAAAACCTCACTCTGGGACAGTTGTGGAGTTGACACAGACATGAGTGCGCACGCAGGCTCAACACCCGCCGTGTTCCGTGCTTCGGGCCATGAGTGTGAGCAAAATGTTTGCTCAATTTCGCCTACAAACAAGTGGATGTTGTACGAGCTGCGACCACGCTGCCACTCGTTGCACTACACCCAGCACACTGTACGGCATTGAATATGCCAAAATGATCAGCCAAAGTGGAAAGTAATGGATATCGTTGCCAGGTACATCACCTGTATACTATAGTCCTTAGACAATGTCCTCATATTTGCAGTTTTGAAGATACGAAAATAAAGCTCCGCAAGGACGTAAAGAAGGAATTCTTAGCTTGCATCTGGCGTCTCACTTCCACCTGCATGCGTCCGTGAGAAGCACGGACATTGTAGAAATTACTCGATGGCGGCATCAGAACCGTTCCACTGAATCGAAGTCAGCGCTTCTCATTGGGTGGTTAGCCGCTTCCTCATCCACCCAACAATGAGAACCTAGTGGTAACAATAATAATTTGGAATAATGATCGAGCATGAGCAAACATTGTGGGGCGCTCTGTACGAAGCGTTAGGAGTTGCATCGGGTATCGGGACTATCTCAATCTCATCTCCATCTTCATCGAACCTTATTTCCTAACTGAGCCTACCTCTCATCGTCGTCGTTCTTCCCCATGACGATATCTAGAGCTTTCCTGCTGAGAGCCACATGGTGCTCCAGAGCATTCAGCTTGGCCATTGCTGAGATCAAATTTGGATCTTGTGTTTCCACCTTGATCTTTTCCTTGACTTTCACTTCCTGCTCGCGATATGTAAACACCTTCTCCGCTTCGTCGTGCAATGGAGCATGCGAGACGCCAAGGGCACCCGCAATAGCTTTGCGAAAGCCGAAAATACTGCCGTCGTCGCCAGTCCATGGTTCTAACGTGCGGATCTCAAGAATGATACCGGCATCTTGGAGGTATAAATGAACCGAGACTTCGGGCGGCAACGGCGGATCGAATATCTGTAGATAGTGTCAGCCAATTCTCGGCATACTCATGCCAAGATGCACAAGCTGCGTGTGAAGAAGGGCTGCTCGTCCGAAAAGACTGACCTTTTCATCCGCCGGATGATCCCACCATTGAGGCCGCACCTCTGGGCTCCCCTTCAAAGCCTGACGAGCATCCTCGATGTTATCATATAACAGCTGCAGTTGCCCCGAGATGTAATTCGCGTTTTTCGCGTCGCCGGCCCATGTAGTTACGTCGACGACATCGAGACAGGAGTTTATGTGAGTCCGCGCGGCAGTCAGCTGTTCAATGACCAGGGTCGATGCTTCCGGTTGTTGCGAGATGGTAAGCGGGTAGCTGGTCGCACCGCGCGGAGGAGGCAGACTAGGGAGGCGTAGCTTGATGTCCTGCAGGGCTCAGCCGTCAAAGTTTGCGCAAGCTTGCGGCGAAGCCGCGGGAAATACGTACGCCCTTCACTATACGCGTACCCACACGCGTCACGAAGCCCTTCAGGCTTTCAGACCTCACGGTAGACACAACCAATGTGGACCCATGTTCTGTCGGGGCTAGCAGAGCGGCACAATCCTCGAGACCGGACTTGAGGGATTTGAGGGTGGTGCGAAGCGACGATAGCAGCCATTCTAGCTCGCGGGCCTAAGACAGCGGATGGTTAGCAAGATCACGGAGGGCTGTGCACCAAAGCGGGGAGTAGTACCACAGCGGCGTCCTCTTCCCGGACGAGCTCGTCCTTGGGGATCGGCGGCCAGACCGTGGTAGCCATGGGGACACGGACGGTGCAGCGGATGGCGAATGCAGGGTCAAAAGGATTCGGAGCTTGGAAGAGCGTGGGAAGAGCTGTGTGTCGCGGTCGGTGGAGCTCGGCGCAGGTGATGTGGCTTGTTTAGGGTGCGATCGGCGCGCTTTCTGGTCGGATCGCACCGACTGATCTGCGGCAGGCATTTGGGGCGTGCGCATCGCCATGACAGCTGCGCAGGGTTCAGGCACGCGGCGCCCGGCTCCTTCCTGCAACAAGCCTGCCGCCCGCTGTTGCGTGCTGGCTCACTGCACACTGAGAGATAATGAGACCTGCGCTGCTTGCAAGAGAACGAGGCAAGACACAGCGACAATAGTTGCGCAGCAGACCGCCACGGCCGATCGCGGCGGAGACGGTCCACCTTTCAGTTGAATAGGGCGCAGAAGAGCGCACTTGCTGAGCAGCGCTTGGCCGGCGCGAGTTCGTTCGGAAGCGGCGTGGCGGTGACGTAGAGCCGGCGCATGCTAATCACTGAAGGCGCCATGACCTCACGCCGAACTTCCGGGCTCCCACTGCTCAAAAACCTACGTGCTCCACACCCTCCTGGCTTTTAAACACCATCTGTTTCATCTTGCAGCTCCTGGTACGCACGCGCAACTCTGCAATTCGCCCAGTCTCCTGCAACGCACACTGCTGACCCTGCGTTCCATCAGTGAGCACCCTCCACTCGCGGACCCCTGCGCCCCACACTCGCCCGTCGCATTCCCTGCGTCCACCACCAAGATGGCAGCCCGTAAGTCGGCCGCCCGTCAACCGTCGATATGCATACTCTAACCATGTTCAAGGCCCGCTCCTCAGTTTCGCTGCCTTGATCCTCCTGGCTGGCGGCATTGTTCTCCAGTTCCTCGTCATTTTGTCTGGAGGCGTTAGTGGCACCCCGGAAAATCAGATTTATTTTCTGGAAGCCTCAACGAACGGTGTATCCCCGGGTACCAGGAATCCATCAAGATGGACATTTTGGTCCGTTTGTGGAACAGACAGCAATGGTCACAATGCCAACTGCGGCGCCGTTGTTCCTGCCTTGCCTTTTGATCCGCCTCGCAACTTTGGCACCAGCACTGGTGTTCCCGACCAGTTCACTGGGTACGTGTGGATTCCTGGTTCATGCAGGAGAAAAACAGCGGCTGACACTTCTATAGGACCCACCACTACTATTATCTCTCGCGATTCATGTTTGCCTTCTACTTGATCGCGCTCTTCTTTGCCGCCATCGCTCTCCTCACCGGACTGCTTGCTCTTTGCAGCAGACTTGGTGGCTACCTGTCCGGCTTCAACACCTTCGTCGCGCTCTTCTTCCAGACTATCACCGCAGCTTTGATGACGTAAGTCACTGTCATCCGACGTGCCCATGTTTTTCCCCTTACCTCGGCTAACCTGACTACGATCTACTAGCGCATGGACTGTGCAGGGCCGCGATGCCTTCAAGAGCAACAACCAATCCGCTCGCCTGGGCGTCAAGGCCTATGCGTTCACGTGGTCTGCCATGGCTTGCTTCTTGCTTTCCACCGTCTTGTTCTGCATGAGTGGCGCTCACCGCAAGGATAGCGTCTCCACCAAACGCAGCTTCTTCGGTCGCAAGGGCAGCACCCGCTCGCGCGGTAGCTTCATTGATGCGGAGAGCCAGCGCCGCGTCAAGGACGACTACTCTTAAGCTAATGTCTGACCAAGTCAGCGAAGGAATTCAAAAAAACACACCAAACATTTAGTCGGCTTTCTGCGACTACGGCAAGGAACGGGAGATGGATGATACCACGACTGCAATGCTTTGAGGCCAGGGTCGACATAGACTGATGATGTACAGAGATATGTGGTGGGGCTATCTAGCGATATGAGCGTTCACGGTTTATTGCCATACTTTTGTCATTTTTAATGTTTTACAGCTGCGTTTGATACCAGCATGAACACGATCGCTGTATATGATAGAAACCTATAAGAACACGACGAAATCTACTTTTGATGCCTTGCTCATGCATAAGTGTGGGGCCCCGGTGCTTAAAAGCACGACAAGCTTTGAGTCTACCTAATATGTACCGCAACTGTGATGTTCCAATGTAGAAGATAGTTCGGAGGCAACTGGCAGCTGACTCGCAAAATTTGTGTAGTAGTTAGTCTCTGTGCGTCGGGCTTTCTTGACTAGCAATTGCAACAGTAGACGGAATTCAGAATGCCGAAGCAGCTCCTACATCGGCAACATCGGCATCCAATAGGCGGGCCGGGATTGCCAACAATGCCGTTGTTCACGGGACGTCAGGAGATCTATCTGCACAGTCTCCGCGGCCCCATACACCACGCAGATGTAGCTTGACGGCATCGTATCCTCTAATGGTGCAGCGCAACGCGTTATCTCTTCACTCACCGGAGACGTTGTTTTGGGCAGCTGGGCCAGCGACTTTTCCGCGGGCAGCTTCTCCGAGCTAGGCCGAAGGCGGGATCGCTGGCGTA
This sequence comes from Diplodia sapinea, assembly GCA_023087385.1. NCBI lineage: Eukaryota > Fungi > Ascomycota > Dothideomycetes > Botryosphaeriales > Botryosphaeriaceae > Diplodia > Diplodia sapinea. The sequence continues at coordinate 171,708 of JAJMYO010000014.1, read as the reverse complement.
TCGATAAGAACTTTTGCGATTGCGCCATCGGCCATTCGCTGGAATTTCTTCAAAGGCCGCTGCGCGCCTGGCGACCCATAATTAAATGGCTGTACCTCCGATGACACTCCGTGTCTGCGTGCTTCTTTAATTGCTTGGACTCGCCCCTCGCGGAATTCCGGTACTGTTGCTTATTCTTAACGTGTGGCATTGTGCTTGAAGTGCCTCCCGCCGACCCGCCGCCCCCCATGGCTCCCGCTTTACTCACGGCTGTCGACTCGACAGATCACGTCCACCTCATTGTCGGCTCCAACCCGCTCGCCGGCGCCCGCTGCACGCGCGCTCTCGAAGTCGGCGCCAAACCGGTCCTCGTCACTCCCGAGAATGCAAGCATACATTATGGTCTCATGAAGCGCATCGACGACGGCGAAGTCGCGTGGGTCAAGCGCGACTTCGAGGACGGCGACTTGACAGCGTTGGGTAGAGAAGAAGTCGATCGAGTTGTGGATGCTGTCTTCGTGACGCTGGGTGGCAAGGCCGCCCTGAGTACGTCCTGCGCACACCTGGACCTAGTATGGACTGACTGCTAATTGCCACTCCACAGGCACACATATTTCCACGCTATGCCGGCGCCTGAGGATCCCCGTCAATGTTGCCGATGCGCCGAATCTTTGTACCTTCACACTCCTCTCCACGCACACGGATGGTCCGCTACAAATTGGAGTGACAACCTCTGGCAAGGGTTGCAAACTGTCCGCGCGCATACGCCGAGAAATTGCGGCGTCTCTGCCTTCCGACCTCGGCCAAGCAGTTGACAGGCTTGGTGTCATGCGGAGAAGAATTTGGGAGGAGGACCACGCCGCCGAGCTCTCCATGGATCCTGAAGCCGAGGAGGATGACGCGGGCCAGAACGCGAATTTCAACAAACTGGTGACACCGGAGGATGCAGAGGCTGCGCGCAGTCGGCGCATGCGCTGGCTAGCCCAGATCTGTGAATACTGGCCCCTTCGCCGGTTAGCAGGCATCACGGACGAGGATGTGGAGGCGGTTTTGCGCAGCTACTCAAACTCCGAGAGCTCTGGCCTCAGCCCGGGCGCAGTGGACCAGCGCCGCAGAAGAGGCCGCATCATCCTCGCGGGCTCCGGTCCGGGCAACCCCGATCTCCTCACGCGCGCAACCCACAAGGCCATCCTATCCGCCGACCTCATCCTCGCCGACAAGCTCGTTCCCGAGCCCGTCCTCGCTCTTGTCCCACGCCGCACAACCGTCTTCATCGCCCGCAAGTTCCCCGGCAATGCCGATAAAGCGCAAGAGGAGCTGCTCCAGATGGGTCTCGAGGGTCTGCAGGCGGGCAAGACGGTCGTGCGTCTCAAGCAGGGCGATCCGTACATCTACGGCCGCGGTGCTGAGGAGTACGACTTTTTCCGCGCCCACGGGCACATCCCGATCGTGCTCCCCGGCATCACATCCGCCCTCAGCGCCCCTCTATTCGCAGCCATCCCTCCCACCCATCGCAGTGTTGCCGATCAGGTCCTCATCTGCACCGGCACTGGCAGAAAGGGCGCCGCTCCCGATCCGCCCGCATACGTCCCGACCAGGACTGTAGTGTTCTTGATGGCGCTTCATAGGTTGTCCGCGCTTATTGACAGCTTGGTGCTCGATGAGGCGAAGAAGTGGCCGAAGGAGACGCCCTGCGCGGTGCTGGAGCGTGCGAGCTGTCCCGATCAGCGCGTCATCAGGACGACATTGGAGTACGTATGCGCTGCGATCGAGGAAGAGGGCAGCAGGCCGCCGGGTCTGCTCGTTGTGGGTCCGGCATGCGAGGTTTTGTGGAAGGGAGGCCAGAAGTGGGTCGTCGAAGAAGGCTTCAAAGGATTTGAGGAGTTGAGCGTGGAAGGCGACCTGGAGATGCTGAAGGGAGCTGAGGCCGTTGTTGCTTGAGGGCAGTTGTTTTTGGCAAGCGAAACGCAATACTCCGCATCGATGGCGTTATTGGGAATTCATGGTCTGGGCTGGCAATCTAATGCAAGGAAAAGCATAGCATGGCGAAAATGGGTGGTCACAAAAGATTCAACATGGCTGCGAAAACTAAGCGCACATATAGAACCATCAATTCAACTTTTATTGTATAGTCACACGACGGTATATTCCAATGTCTCCAAATGAGCTGCTACTGTGAGGGCCTCCGTGATCGGCGGCGGCTCTCCCGCCAGATGCGGTAAAGCAGCCGTCTTCGAGTCCGGGGAAGGCTTTATCGCCTTCTTATCGCGCCGGGGGAGCTGCACGCCATCCCATCACATCACCTTCTAGCTACTGCTTGTGCACCACCAACTGCCTTGCAACGCGGCCCACCCGTCAACAACGGTATTCATGCGGACAGTCACCACAAACTACTAACATCTTCACGCCCACGCCATCCCACCATGGCACCGCCTCCTCCTGCGCCCTCCGCCGCCGCCGCGGGAGCTCCACCGCCTCAAAGCACAGCAGCCTCGTCCCCTCCCCTTTCCGCTACCAGGCAACGCGCACGCACCCGCACGCTCTCCAACGCCACCACAACCCCCGGCACCAAACGGACCAGCGTTGTCGGCGCCGGCGGCGCCCCTACGACGCCGCTGGCGACGCCGAAAGTGCACTACACGGTGCTGGTGCGGCTGCCGTTCGCGCGCGGCGACTTCGTGGACCCGGCGCAGGTCGAGTGGGACGTGACCAAGGACCAGGCCTTATGGAAGATCATCAGCCGGCCGATGAGCAGCGGCGGCGGCGGAGGCGAGCAGCGGCGCGAGATCAACTGGCAGGAGTTGGCAACGCGGTTCGAGGTCGGGCAGGGGTTCATTCTGCAGCAGGCGGCCTGGCTGTATGAGAGGCATCTGCAGCATGTGAGGGCGCAGATGAGGAAGGTTGGCGGCGGAGCTGCTGCGGGGGCCGGTGCGGGACAGGGCACGGCAGCGGCGGCGGGCAGTGGGAGCGGGAATGTGGGGAGTGTGCCGATGAAGAGAGGGGGAAGTGGCGGCGGCGGCGGTGCCTCCGCGGCGCAGGGCAAGGTGAGCGCGTTGTCGATCAGGTCGACGAGGGATAGTCCGGTGCCTTGGAGGCAGGCAGTTGCGTCGCCGGCGCTTGCGTCGCCGGTGGTGGGAGGTAGGTAGCTCATGTTTCTTTCTCAGTGAGTGGAGGGAAAGACTAATGGCGGATGTTGCAGGCCAACTCTCACGTACGCCGTCGACTACGACTATCACTCAGAGCCGTCTTCAGCAGCAGCCTCAGAGCCCTCGACAGCCGCTGCGCAGCTCGTTTCGTTCGTCTTTCCCGCCTGCGCCGCGCAGGGCTTCTCCGACGCTTGAACCAACGGCCGAAACAAGCCGTAACCATAGCAGGACCGTCAGCCCGGCTTCCATGCAGATGTCCCAATCCGAATCAGAGTCTTCATCTTCGGATGATGACAAGGATAACCCCATCCGTCGAAGCCAGCTGTTTAAGCGTCCGCCGCGCTTCATGTCCCGGCCAGCCAAGCCTGGTCTGCCCCGTCTAGACGATGTGGATATCGAATTCGACGAAACTGTAGACTATGGCAACCGTGCCGGCGACGAGCGCTCCGATGGCGATGATGATGACGACGACGACGAATTCCTTCCATTCGCCGTGCCCACTCGCCGCCGTACCGCTCCCAACACCAAGCAAGCCCAGCACCACGGCACCTCCACCGGTCCTCGCCGCGCCCACACCCACACCCACGCCCACGCCCACCATGACCAACAGCGATCCGCAGGACCTGCGGCTACTCGTTACGGCCCTACCGGCACCATCCGCGCATCCCGACCTCCCATGTCCTCCGTAGCCGCAGGCAAGCAGCCCATCCGCGCGGCGACAATGGACGCCTCCTTCACATCCACCAGCGACGCGCGCAGCACAGACAACGACGACGGCCTCGGCGGCGACGGTGGCGGCAACGGCAGACCACGCACCAACAGCGGCTCGGCCGCCATCCAAGGCGCCTTCGCCGGCCGCAGGCAGAAACGCCGCGCCGGCACCGTCACCGCGCCGTACTCGCCAGGCTCCACCGGTGGCCTGGCTGCCGGCGCGCTGAGCCCGCGGCATAGGGCCGAGTTGGCGGGGATGAGCCCGGGGATGAAGAGGGAGGGCAGCGAGGGCGCGCCGAGCATGGGGAGCAGCTTTAGCGATCTGGACGGTGAGTGGTGCTACGTTGATGAGATGATACGCGTTCTTGGTAGGGGGTATTTGCTAATTCGGTCTGTGTAGATGCGAGTATCACGCAGAGTGCGCTGGAGGAGCAGCTGCTCAGCAATATGCAGCATCAGGGTGGCCTGAGCAGGATGAGCACAATTAGTCAGGCGTTGAGGAGTAAGTATTTGCCTTGATACGTGGGTGCTTCGCCATGAAAGCATCATTTTCATACCTCTACATTGGTTTGGGTCGAATAAGGTAAATTGTACGGGTTTTGGCCTGGCGGATAGATTAGACCAGTAGTCAGCAATGGAGTCTTTGGGAACTCATCAATGGTAATGTAGCGATATTGAGCGGTAAGAACGGGCAGGCGATGAGTATTCGACACGTTAACCCACATTGGCATAGATCCAGAATCGCGGATATAAGCCGAACGCATGGGAAGATGAAGTGTTATGCGGATGTAAGAGTGAGATTGAATTGCGGCAAAGCTGTCGTAACACATTCAAACAAGAAGTTTTTGTCAGTATGCGGCACCAGCAGAGGATTTAATCACTGAAAGCAAATTTTCACACGAAGAAGATATTGAACAGGTAGCACGGTTATGTAGTTTCAATTTCCCTCATCTGAACGCCTCTCTACCCCAGTTTTCCCCCATCATCCACTTCCCTTTCCAGACGAACGCCCCCCAAAGAAGTCAGATAGGCAGCCAGCCAGCCAGGTCGAACATCCGCCAAATCGTGCATGTAAAAAGGCCCTCCCTCCTCCCCCTTACTCGGCCGCAACCGGGATTTCACCACGCTCGTGCAGCCTCTGCAGCCTCTGCTGATGCTCCTGGGCCAGGCCCTCCAGCTCCAGTTCGCCCGCGACGGCTTGCACCTCGACCACCTCCTCCGAGCTGCGCAGCCAGCCGAAGAAGCAGAGCAAGCAGAGGCAAAAGGCGACGACACCGAAACAGATGCCGATGACGAGGCCGGCGTCCTTCATCATTGTTGCTGTTGCTGTTGCTGTTGTTGGTGTTGGTGTTAATGTTGATAAGTGGTTTTGGGGGATTTGGAGAAGTTCTGTGTTGCGGTTATCTTGACCTCGGAGTGGGGTTTATATATTGCTGAACTTACCGGGTGATTGGTGAACTATGAAGAAATCTCGATGATTTTGTGTTTGTGTATTAGAGTTGTCGGTGAAGGGAGAAAAGTTGATCGAGTCAGTCCGACGGGTCTTTAAACTAGGCGATGTGTTTACAATAGGTATTCACATACTATTGTCCCAAGAAACTGATTTCACCTCGGCTCCGGCTCACTTCGGAGCTTTGTGCAATGTAAAAGGGTCGTCGCGACTACAATATGAATCATTCACAAGTGTAAAATGCTAAGGAATTATGCCCACCCACCAGCAAGCCTTGACCCTCGGAAGTGCTCAACACAAATGGAAAACGCTGTCTTGAGTGATCAAGCGGCCATTTTTCACGAACGAATCTGTTCACTCCCTGTCCAGTAGTTGACTGTACACGCGTAAGTCTCCTCCCGATAGTCCCCCTCGGAGAAATGTCCTGGCTCATCTCACACTCCATCTGACCGACCGTATGCAGCCACAACATCCTGCAATGCTCCTATTATCAAGATTGGAACAACGCAGGAGCCAGCCAATCAGTGCAACTAATCAATCAGACGGTGAGAGGCGGCTGAATCGCTAGTTAGCCAGCCTGATTTCGCCAAACCCGACTACAAAAGCGAGGTCGCAACAGCTCCACAAAAATTGCGAGCGTGTGGGAGCAATTATATGTTAAGCAACAACATCCCGTAAGTGCTGACGCAGCTCTATCGACCAAAAGTGGAGTGAATTTGTCGGGTGATATACAGCAGGACAAGAAGCAATTAAAGCCAGCACCAGTAGCGGCGTGAACACCAGTGGTGAAATCAAAAGTCTCACATTACTTGGTGGATCCGAACATAGACCAATATTGACTGTGTCATGATAAGGTTTTGTAACGGAGACTTTGAGTATCCTATGAGTACAAAGGACGATTGGGGCTAAACGAAGGAGGTCTGGAATCCCAAGCTGCGTATGAGGGACACATGTTGTGTCCGATGGAATCGGTCTTACGGCAACTGTTGCCACCAGTCAAGTCTCTCCGCGCACGTTGTGTAATTTTGCCGGTCTTCACCTTCTAGACCTTGGGCGTGGCTGATCGACTTGATCGTGTAGAGTGATGCATGCGGGCATCGGGTTAAAACTCATGGGTGATGTCATGGCATTTGAACGCTCCAGTTCGGTATTGGAATTATCCAGCAACAGCTCACATCTCCACAGCTCGCAGAGGCCCGCAGCATCACTGACTGGAAATATCTCCAAGTATTCACAGAATAGACCGGGATGTTTATACACGGGGAGGGCAGGTGAAGACAATTTTGCGGCCATGCCAGGCCTTGTGGTGGCGGATGTTGCGTTTCTTGAACGTTTGGAATTTCAAAAGGCGAGGTCGACTGCAGACAATTTGGCGAAATTCGATGTGACTGGGCGGTTTTGCGGTCGAAATTGCGATCCTCGTACAGGTGTGGTCCAGTCCGAAGAGCGGAGGTGGCAATGGTAAAATGAGACCGAAAGTGAATCGCTAATCCGAAGCGCCTAAACATCAGTACCATGTCTCAAAAACCACAAGTATGGGTCCAAATGTAGGCGCGGGTGAGCGGTTCCATTGGGCAATGTACTCGATGTTTTGCTCTCATCAAAGAACACGAGGAAGGAAAAGGACAAGAAATCCTTCCTTCATTCAATCCAGGAATGCATGATTGCCTCTTTTGCCCCCTGCAAGGAAAAGACTCCGATTCGTGTAGTGGTATACCCACATACCCCACGCCTTTTTGGAAGAAATTTCACCACCGTCCCCATTCTGTCCCGTCTACGACTTGATCATGATTTACGCCGACGACCTCTCCTTGCGCTTGGCAATACCCTGCTGGAAGTTGTTGCTGGCCTTGCGGGGGACCGTCTTCAGGTACCTCATGCGGCCGGAACCGGTGGTGTGCCTCCTCTTGGCCTTCTCGCCCCAGTTGTCTGCAGTGAATCCTGTGTCAGCCGCGGTCCGTTTGCTAAAGGGATGTCGTCCAAGGGATCTCGGGGATTCAGAGCGGGGTGAACGTACAGCTGCGGACCTTGGCAGCAGGGTAGCCGCAAGAGGCGCAAGTGTGCTTCTGAACGTGGAGGGAGCGGCGACCTGTAGGGCGGGCGCATCAGTATTTCGTCCTTGACTCTCGCTTGCTCTTGCATCTTTCGCCGAGCCGTTTCCAGGTGGGTTTACTAACCGCAGCGCCTGCAGAGGACGTGCGTCTTGTTGTGGCGCTTGCCGAAGCTGGAGGTACCCTTCGCTGTGGTGGTCGTCAGTGTCTGTCGTCGTCGAGGAAAAGTCGCGCGGCCGCCGTCGTCGTCGGGAACGTACTCATCTTGAATTAGGGACTGCAAGGGAGCAATGTCAGCACGATGCAAATTGGCAGCAGGTCGGAGCAGGTCGGGCTCACCGTTGGCGTCGATTGTCGTAGCTTCGAGGTGGTGTCGTCGGTGGTGTCGTCCCGTCGGGTCGCGCAGGCGGTTTGGCCGTTGTTCGAATTTCCGCTTAGCGAGTGTGTGCTGCACGTGACCAGATCTTATCGTTAGCGCCGCCGCTCCTCCCCCAACACCACACCAAAGGCGCTCGGCGCGCACAGGCCTGAGGAACCTCCGAATATGACCCTCATGGTAATTTCACCGGCAAAGCTCTTTATAAGGGATGAAGCTTGTTCTCCGATCACCTTGGCTCAGACAGAGCTTTTTGCGGCACCAAATTTCTATTTACTGTGTATTTACTTAACCGGGACTGCTTTTCCATTCCAGTAGTCGTGATTTTCTAGCCCGAGGCATGCGCTACGTGCCCTTCAGTCGTCCCCACTCAGCGCGGATATCAATATGGCCGTCGTCGTCAACGATTTTTCCCCTGTCCCATTCTCGATCCTCGCCCTTCTTCCGCCAGCGAACGTCGTCCTCAGTCCTCTCTCCTCCCTTCTCCCATTTCTTTACTTCTTCATCCGTGAATCCAGCCGCCTTCAGTCTTTCCGCACCCTGTTGTTTCCATCGCTGCCGATCACGCAAAGCCTCGAGTGCCATGTCCCAGTCATCCTCCTCCGAACCAGGCTGCACGTCCTGCGAGGGATCGTAATCAGCCGCAAAATGGGCATCCATCGTGGAAGATGCTCTCATGGCTCCGCGCCCGCGTACACGAACCTTGGGCTCAGGACGCGGAGGCATTGGGCCGACGATTGCCTCTAGGGGATCGGAGTCCGAGGCTGGGGACTTTGCACTGCGTGGCAGCCTTTCCGTTGCAGGCTCCTTCCGCTTGTGTTTAGTCGCTTCATGTTTCCGTTCCCTCGAACCATCTCTCGACCTCTCCCTCGATGGCGATCTGCGCCTTCTGTGTTTATGACGGCGTTTTTCTTCTTCAGATATGCTCCCAGACCCTGTCTCCCGGCGAGACCTGTGCCGTCTGTCTCTACTTCCTGACCGGCTCCTATGTCTGTGCCGATGGTGTCGCGCGGATCTGTGGCTGTCTCTGGTGTCTTCATCCGCCTCGCTCCGATCGCGGTGTCCTCGACTCCTATGTGAGTGTCGTGACCTGCGATGTTCGCGATCCTCTTCGCTGTCGTACGAGCGGCGACTGTGTTTCCCTTTGTCTCTATCGTCGTCCCATTCTATCGATTGGTCACGCCTCGAGCGGTGCGACCGACGGGAGTTACGCTCGTCATCCCGCCGCCGGCGATATCCTCTGTCCGACTCGGTGTCGCTCTCTTCTGTACGCTGCCGCTTGGAAGGCCTGGATTCGGCGCCGCCGCTTCTCCGATCTAATTCGCGGAATTTGTGTGGTCGCTCGCTGCTTCCTTGACCACCACCTTCACGAAGGGCCCTGAGTCGCGCTCTTGATTCCTCTGCCTCCTTAGCAAGAAGAGCTGCATTGTGATTGTCCGTGTCGCGTAGGATATTACGGAGGAATCGCGTATTTGGCTTGGGAGCCTGGCCCGTCGGTCTGTTCCAGAGTCAGCTTGCCATTCAGAGCGAAAAAAGTCGCGCGCGCTCACCTCGTAGGCAGGAAAGCCTGGAGGCCTACAGAGGCGTAGCGTGCAGAGCTCGACTTCGCATCTTTCTTCAGCAACTCCGCCACATAGTTGTCGGAGAGATCGTCCGTAGGCATTACGAGGTTAAACCCTCGTGGTATCGCAGCGCGTCGCCTGAAAGCACGCAAGGTGGGGAAAAGATACAGATGGGCGCACAGTCGGAGTCGGTCCTAGTGACGTGAGGAGGCCGACGGGCAGTGATCTTATCAGCCCCGAGGAGTAGCCGAATCATCCACGCCGCCAGTGATCCCCGCCGTTGCCGTCGCACTGTTTACATGCAACAAATCTTCCCGCACAACAGACCAACATGGCTGCCGACCACACCGAGGCAACTGAGCGCCTAAAGTCGCTGCAGAGCACCCAAGAAATCAAAATCATCGAGCTCAGCAATGAGATTCGCCCACAACCGGCCAAAAATGGCGACAAGCGCAATTCCGCCGCCTCTGAGATGTCCGCGGACGACGCAACGCCGGCCAGTCTGCAAGCTGACCTGATTCACTACAAGGTATAAAGCTGGCTACCAAGAAGAGTGCGCGCGTGGCCTCAGCTAACTTTCCGCGTAGGAACTGTTCTCCAAGCTGCGCTTCAGCTACGTTGAGCAAGTCACCAAAGAGAAATACCTCACAGCGATAACCGCGGACCCTCCTCAGATCAATGATCAGTCTGAGAATTCGGCACTTGAGGCCCAGCTGGTCGAGGTCAAGGCATCCCTCAAGGCACAAAAGTTAGAGGCGGCGGAGATGCTTGCCGAGCTCGAGCGCCGAGGGCGCGATTTGAGCAAGCGTAGGTGTCCCAGGAGCTTGGAATATCGGCGGAGGTCTGACCATAAAGCATAGGTTACGAGTCAATTCAACTCCGCACCGCTCAGCTCGAGACACTCCCCTCGGAAATTGCCAACTTGGAAACGACGATCGCGGAACTGCGGGAAACTCAGGCGCCGCACCCAACGAACCCGTCGTTATCGCTGCCACTCCCGGAGACGCTCTCTGTGTTGGCAGCCCGGGAGGCTGAGCTTGCAGCACTTGACAAGCAGCTGGCCAGCCTCGAATCGACGGTGCCGCGCAGGACGCGAGAACTAGAGCGGCTGGAGACAGAGCTGCATCCGTTGGAGGAAAAGAAGCGCAACACAGTGCAAGCGGCGAAGGAGGCTCAGAGAAGGAGGGAAGCTGGTGAGGCAGGCATGGGCGATGACTTGGAAGAGCGTGGACGGTGGTTGACGGCTGCTGAGCAAGGACTGAAAGGCATGTTGGAGGTGTAGGGCTGAGGTGGATTTTGACACTTTTGGTATGGCGTCTGGTGTCTGGTGTCTGGTGTCTGGCAGGGTAAGGTTACGACGGAAATGATACCATGGGCGGGTGCGCGGAAAATGAATTGGCTGTTTGATGCTGAGAGCCAGAGGAAATGTGATGTTACGCGGTCTGTGATATTTCCACGGGTGAACAGTCATGGCTGTGGAGGCAGAGATAGCATTCTGTTCCTGATTGCTCGCCCGGACGGCGAGCCGGCACACGCCACGTCCGGTGTCGGCAGCCAGGGCGATAGTCGGCTTCTCACCCGAGCGCCGGCGTGGGCCAGGTTGCAGGGTTGGGGATGCCCCGGATTCGACAGAGACCCGCGAAAATCACAGCAAAAGCTTGGCCCGCTTACGATCAGCACTGTTGACTGGCCGCCGTTAACGTAGCGTATTATCCCAAGCGGTGACTACAACCTTCCGCAATCCCGGACGCACGCGCCAGCCCCGCCACTCGGATTCCAACGATTGCAATCACGAAGCAATTCGGTCCGACGCTTATCTATGAGCTGCTCGCGATAACCTTTTCATGCCCAGATATTGTAGTGTCAGCTTTTGGGACGAGGACAGGCGCAGTCGCTGGAAAGAAGAAGCGTTTCATCCTCACATCGCTCCTCGCTGCAACGACCAGCTTGCTTGCCCGGAAGCGCAGTACCAACATCATGTCCACACAGACAGAGGCCCCCGCAACGCTCTTGCCGCCGCGCAAGAAGCCTAAGTCGCGCGATGGATGCCAGCGCTGCAAAGTCAAGAGGGTAACGAAATCCCGGCTAGCCCACTGTTCCCCTCATTGCCCAACACGTCGATGTTTCCCGGTAACGCCTAGAGTCCGCTCCTGTATAACCTGATCAATCCCTTCGCTTCTTAACTCTCTTGCCCATCGCAGACTAACATGGATCTGGCACGCAGCTTAAATGCGACGAGACCAAGCCAGACTGCCGCAACTGTGTCACTCGTGGCATCGTCTGCCCTGGCTACAAGAAGTTCATCAAGTGGAGCACCAAGTATGAGGCGTACATGCCAGGTGCCTCGCGCACGCTTATCCTCGGACCAAACCAGCTGAGGGAAGATAAGCGGTTGAGGGATGGCAGCAGGGTCATTAATTTTGCCGAATCATCAAGCCCAGAAGAGGAGGGAATTCAAGAGGTGGTAGAGCGCCCCACGAAGCGGCTGAGAATGACAGAGAAAGCTGTCGGTGGCCAGCCTCGAGATGTGGAGCAAGAAGCACGATTGGCACGGGAAGACGACGGCGAGGCGCACAAGCGTGCCGCAGCTTTCGAGGAGCACATTGCACGGGTCGCAGAATGCGTCCAGCCCGTCCAACAAGAGCCTGAGGAGGATGTGGTGCAAAGCATCGAAACAGGCGAAGACCAAAGCATACGCAACACTGCCACACCACCATCCGCCCCGGAAGCCCCAAATATCGACGCCTTGCCTGAGAACGATCCTCCTCTTCTCGACTCCGGCGAGTTTGAGATACCAGATTTCGACTTCTCAACCCTAGACTCACTCCCTATCGATGATCGCGTCGACCAAACAGAAGATGAAGAAGCCGAGGAGAACGTGGAGTCACATGATCTGGTCATCCAAAATGGCTCACAAGACGATAGCTGGCTCTCACGCGAATTTCTCCGCAACTTCTACGGCATGAACTCTGGTCCGTCAAGCGGCCCTGCTTTCTTCGAGCCCGGAATGGCTCTTGTCGAACACTACTTCAAGAGCGTCTGTGCGCTCTATTCCTCCTTCGACTCTGCCCTGAACCCGTTCCGTACAGCCGTAGGCCGGATTTGGGATTCCAGTCCCTCTGTGAACTACGCCATCCAGTCCATGGCCGCCGCTCAGCTCGCCAATTTCTACCCGCAAATGGTCGTGACAGGGCTGGAGCTTCAACGCAAGGCATATCAGCATCTACAGGATGAGATGACCATGGTGACCGCCGGCTGCCAAAGCAGCGAGCGCGCACTGCTTGCTATCCTGCTGCTTGGCCTTACGGCATGCTGGCACGATGAGAACGACTTGGGCTTGACGCACCTGGCCGCAGCGCGTGCTCTAATTTACCCGCGTCTGATCACCCCGGTCCCTCCTGAGAACAACGTCATCCGCCGACAGAACCAGTTCTTCGAAGAAAGCTTGATCTACTGGGAGATGCTCATCGGGTTCGTCTCGCCAGAATCAGCCATCAACGACACCGCAGGGCGTCACGGCAAGCCATGGCAGTCCGGCGGCCTCGGCCCCCTGGGCATCGCATCGTCTTTCATGAGCGGCAACCGCAGCCACGCCTTCGCCAGCGGCAACAAGCTCCTCCCCCACCCCTGGACCGGCATCGCGCCCAACGTACAGATGCTCTTCGCTGAAGTCGGCCGTCTCGTCCGCCACGAGCGCCTCTCCCACCGCCAGGCCTCGTCCACACACCCGTCCGACCCTCCCGGCTACTCGACCCGCCCGCCGCCGTCCTCGGCCCCGGCCCAGCAGGAGCAGCGCGACAAGCTCGCGTGGGCGACGCTGCTCGAGGAGCAGCTCCTCTCGTCGGACCTTCCCGCCGCGGGCGACCTCATCGACCCGGGCGACGCGGCGACGGCGCGCGCCGACTTCGTGCAGCTGGGCGAGGCGTACCGGTGCGCGGCGCTGCTGGAGATCTACCGCGTGTACCCGCGCATCCTCAAGCGGCGGCTGGGCGCCGACTCGGCGTCGCGCGGGTGGGAGAAGACGGGCATCTGCAGCCTGACGCCCTCGACGCCCGGCACCGCGCGCGAGGCCACGGACCTGCGCATCTGGCTCAACAGCCTCGCCCTGCACGTCGTCGACCTGCTGCAGGAGATGCCCCACAGCTCCGGCACCTGCAGCACCCAGCCGATCCTACTCGTCACCGCCGCCGGCGAGATGCGCTTCGTAAGCAGCCTGGATTACTTCGACCTGCATGCGAACAACGAGAAGGTGAGGCATGCGAGGGCGTTTGTGAGGGAGAGGTTGAGGGAATTCGCGAAGAGGTTGCCGAGCAAGCCGTTGATGCGGATGATGCAGTTGGTCGAGGAGGTGTGGAGGCGGTTGGATGCCGGTGACAAGGACGTCTTTTGGTTGGATGTCATGTGGGAGAAGGGTTGGCAGACTGTCATGGGTTGATTCTGATAACTTTCTCGGTACTGTGTGCTTGGGTAGGGGCTTTTAAATCTCTAGTATCTTCTGGGAAAATTGGGCGTTCTTGGGACTATTATGACGTGCATGGTATATTGGGGTGTTGTTCTGTTGGATATATGCACACACCAATGGCAGCGACGAATGATGGTTACAAAGCCTTTTCCGATTAAGCCAAATGTTGTGGTGACACTCCGTTTCCCCTATAGGCCTTGCAAAATTTTGATGGACGAGTCAAGGACATTCTGAGATTGTTGCTTTACAACAGTATAAATTCATGATGTAGAGCATTATATGAACCGTTCATACATACGCAAGTACTTGTCTTTCCTCGAGTTTCGCTTTTGGCAGTATTGTCTGTGAGTGTCCTCGTTTCTCTTGTTTCCCGTTGCGAAAGTTCTACATTACGTACCAGTCTCTGCTCACAGATCTGCAGTGTACAGGACATGTATTTGTTGTTAGTGAGCTGAGAACTTGTGCTTAGGTTTCCCCCGTGCGTGTGCCGCCTTTGAGTTAAGCAATTATTCTTGCATTAGTTAGGACACCAATCTCACCGCAGCAACTGACAAGATAGGCGTCCACGCCCGGTCGTGCTACCCTCGAATTTCATAACTATTAGCTGACCCTGCCGAGCTGACCGACCAGCAAGAGCGAGAGTGAAGAAGCATGCATGCTATGTCAACGTGAAGTACCAAGGTGCAATATATATGAGCCACAAGCAAGTCCGTTCAGTAACCTCGCCTGGTTAGTAGTGGCTGTGTGGCGCCAAATGGGCCATTCACCGCTCCCAGGCAGCTCGTGGTGAGGTTGTGGGTTCGAGGCCGGTCTTAAAAACAGGCGATCCTCATAGTGTCTGTTCTTGTCCCACCGGTATTCTGCCTACGCGGTGATCAAGTTTTTGCTTTTTTAATCCATGGGCCAATGATTTCCTCACCCTCATCGAGAGCCCTATTTACGTTATGCGGACGAGCGCAGTCGATGCCATGCTAAGGATCATTTCAAGCATATACCCAGTCAGTATGTAAGAGGGTAACCTTAGAGGCCTGTTACCTATATCAGCTTAGAGTCGTCAAATGCCTTTGTTATGCTGTTTTTAGTAAATTCGACGAAGCGACGACACTATCGTGGCCTTATGAGCCCTGGTGACTGCTAAACCCTTCCTAATAAAGATGATGAGTGGGCCACGCTTTGGCAGTTTAGGCCGTTTAATCCATTCATGCGCCAAAGTCCTAAGAGACGAAACCGTAGCGGCAAATTAAGTGATAAGTCCCGCATTATTTAAAGCCTCCTTATATGTACTTAAAACTTTAGAGCGAGTGACTAACAACTAACCTTATGCGAAAAGCCAAAACAGAGCTCTTTACTATGGTGTTTTAAAGTAAGATAAGAATAATTACCCGCTCGCACTTCTCTTTGTTTCGTTATATTATTAGCGGCCGTGAGTGTCGCTATATAAGGTGCTTGAGATCAAATTTTCGAAGTGATGTGCTTTAAATTATGATGCCGATGATTACCACCACGAAGTTTATGATACCCAGCATTCCAAACATGTTCAGTCTACCACCACTGATCTTATTGATAGTCATCTATTATCATATTTCATTTATCTCATGCATACATAAAAAAATATTCAATCGTCTTTCCTTCAGCAGAACGTTCGGTTCTACCTCTGCCATTACCTTGCCCTTCACTCATCGTACACGATGTATGAGACGTATGGTCAAAGAGAAAAAAGACAGCAGCCGCACCAAGCATACCGGCGCCCCAACCGTGTTCGCCGAGCAATAACGAGTGTTGAGAAAAAGCTGATCGCATCCTTTGTATCTTCCGCGAAACCACCTCTAGAACGCTTACCGTTTCCATTTGATTTCCATTTCCATCTCCTTCCTTGTGTTGAACCACCACTCCTCCGCTTCCATGAGCTCGTTGAAGTATTTCAGCGCCCGAAATTGCCCCCTTCCACAATATCCCCACCGCACTCGCTACCATCATCGCGACCGCTTCTCCACCGACCAATCCCCCGGACCACCTCGTCCGTTCGAAGCGAAGCGAGCCCATCTAGTTCTTCTTCTTCTCCGTCTCCGCCGTCTGAGGGTACTTGATCGTCAAGCACCAGATGTCCAAATAATCGCAGATGGTCCAGATGACGTCAACGACGAAGCTGCCGTACACACCGATCGCCAGACCCAAGCACATGAAGATGAACGCGACCTGGTAGACGCCGTCGCCCAGCGCGCTCGGCCAACCCGCGTTGCGCAGACCGCTAAGGTCGAGGCCGTCAATGTGCGCGTCCTTGAAGGTCTCACGGATCCACGGACCGAGGCTATCGACGACGGCGAAGGTAAGCGGCAGGACCAGGATGTTCGTGCGCGGGAACGCCGACTTGCACAGGTGGGCGGTGATCATGCGGCCGACGGAGAAGGCGTTGATGAGGCCGACGTAGAAGACGAAAGGGACGAGATGGGCGTTGAGGATGACGGGCTGCAGGTACAGGTACGTCGGGATGAGGGCCCAAGCGGTGAAGAAGGGGAGAAGGCCCAGCATGGCGCCGCGAGAACGCTGGCCGCGTTCGCGGCGCGCGGCGATGACGTTCTGCGAGGCGCTGACGGTGTTGAAGACGAGGATGATGCTGCCGTACACCATGTACCACTCGGTCCAGGCCATGTTGTACAGCAGCTCCGGCAGCCAGGCGGGCTTGGACAGGCCGAGCGAGGCGAGCAGGCTCTGGCCCCAGAAGCTACCGCCGCCGAGGTAGCCGGTGAGGGCGAAGATGACGCAGAGCGTGAGGATGCCCTCGACGGGCCCGGAGACGAAGCCGAGGGTGAGCGTGTGCGTGTGATACTCCTCCCACGTCTGCACGTAGAAGGTGAGCAGGCTGGCAAAGAGCGTCATGACCGTCTTCCAGCCCTGGCCGAGGTTCATGGCGGCGGAGAAAATCAGGACCTCGAGCGAGGTGTTGACGGCGTCGACGCCGTGATCGAAGAGCTCGCCGAGCGGCCCACTCTGGCGCGTGCGGCGGGCCTGCGAGCCGTCGACGGCGTCGAAGGTCTGGTACAGGAACAGGCCGGCGGCCCAGCTGTAGTACACCCACGACGGGCAGTCCTGGTCGAGCGTCGGGGTATACCACAGCAAGGTCAGGAAGTTCGCGACGACGAATCCGAAGCCGGTCAAGGTAATCAGGTTGGGCGCCATCCACATGGGGAAACACTTGATGACGACGTGGGTGTAGAAGGGCTTCATGATGTACTGCGAGACCAGCGAATGGTCCACGCCCGAGTACTTGTACTCCTTCAGCCTCGGCAGCTTGTCCTGTCGTATGTACACCATTTTGCCGTGTGGTATCTGGGTTGATCGGCTGTCGTCGTCCTCGTCCAAGCTCTTTATGGGGCTAACGCCCGCTGTTGTCTCGTCTTGTCGGGACTAGGTTGTGTGGGTGTGAGACCAGAGGTACCGCGTGCGGTTTGGCGTCGAGACGTCGTCTGGAGCAGCGGCGGACCGGTAGAATCGTGGGCGCGCAAGTTGTGGTCGTGGCGGTCGTTGCGGTCGTGTCGGTCGTGGCAGCGGAGGGAGAGTATTTACAAAACGACGTGCGTGGGTCGAAAAAGTTGTTTTGGATCCCGATTCCTGGCATTTCCGACGCGTTGGCGTCACCGGCGCCCCGCCAATTGCGACTGGACCGTGTGCCATGTGCCCATCCGCTTTGAGCGGTCAAGAGCTGGCAGCTTTCACATGCCACTACACACTAGCTACTGAACTCGGGGTGTCATGCGTAACGAAAAAAATCCAGCGGGATTTGGACAGCGGGAAAAAGCAAGCATGCGTGTCTGCGCACCATGATGTCGCTCTGCGGCTTCAAAGCAGCAGAGCTGCCCTCCGGAGCACAACCGCTGATTCAGCATCCGTGCGTCACGACATCGGACCACGTTCAAGGTGGATTCTGTATCATCTGTGTGTTCGACTTTTGTATTTGCTATTCGCCTTAGAACTAATCCCATCGCATGCTCATTCTCATGTCGCTCGCCAACGAGAACGCGTAAAGCCTTGCAGCAAATGTTCTTCGTCCTTGTATCGCCGCCTTAGAGACCTGGAGCCATTGCTCTGGCCATTCCTGTGCTGCTTTGTTTCGTCGATCGGAACCGATATCTCATGCAACGGGGCTCCACTTCATTGGGATCAAGATGCGGCTCTTCATCGTCTGAATGAGCGGTACGGTCTTGTGGACAGTCTCGCCCCAACCCTCGACGCTCCAGCTCTGCTCACGACGGCGCTTGCGCTCCTCCAGGTTGGCGAACTGCCAGAGGTGATGCACCGTGTTCAGGTCACCGACCTGGACAAACCAGGCGCCGACACCCTCCATGACTTCGCGCCTCGCATTGAGGCCGCGCCTCCAGTGAGTCTCCCACTCCAACAGGTTGCCCGGGTGTAGCGTGTACGAGCGAAGTTCGAAAACGCCACCGAGCGAGCGGGGTGGGGTCGTCGGCCAGAACGAGAACTCCTGCATCAGAGAGTTGCGCTTCGAATGGATGAGCTTCTTCAGCTTGGAATCGAACTCGGGGAATCCGGGATGCGACTGGATGTTATGCAGCGAAGCGTGGTAGCCCTCGTAACGTTGGTACTCCCAGATGTGGACTGTTGGAAATCCACAAGTCAGCCTCGTTCAAGGAGAAGGCGAGTGAGCCTGTGACTAACCGAAAGTATCGCAATCTCCGACCTCAGTCCTCCAGCTGCCGACCAGGTGCACCTTGTTCTCCGGCAGCGACGCCATCTTCGGGTACCATTCGCCAACCAGCTTGACGTACTCATCCACCTTGTCGGGCTTGACTTCATGGAAGACGATTGAGTGGACGTACTTGCCGCGAGCCAGAACCTGCGAGAAGCTGCGCTCCATCTCGCGGTCGAGGTTGCGGCCCTCGGTGGTGCCGTAGATCAGCCTCGACAACTTGCCCTCGGACTTGCCGCTTTCCTGCGACTCCTCGCGGGCCTTTGCTTCTCCTGTGAGGTTGGACGCAAGTGAGCCAGTAGCTTTGCCGTCGGGAGAGGAAGAAGAAGGAGAACCAGATCGCTTATTGGGTACAGACGCAGACACATCATCGCCAGCAGGGGACCTACTCTCTTCGCGCTCCCGCTTTTGGTATTGCTCCCTCAGCTGCTGGCGGAACTGGGCTTGCTTTTGGTCGAAGCTAGCAGCGCCATCGGGCGAGACGTCGGCGAGCGCAGGGGCTCGCGTGGACGATAGGCGCGTGGTGAGAGCGGTAAGGGAGCGGGAAACGGGCAGGGCTGCAGCCGCGGGGCGAGAGCGGACAACAGGCGCGAGGCGGAACAGCATCGTGAATAGTGCTGTGGGGGGTGTGGTGTGCAGGAATGGGTGCGTGCCAGAGCAATGGAAGGGGAAGGGAGGTGGTGGGTGGTTGGCCTGCCTCGATGACGTTGGGCGGTGGAGCTGCAGGCGAGCTCAGAACCGCGTCGTCGGCAGCGGAGAGTGCAGCAGCGTGGAGTGGTGCAGGCGAGAGGGGTGTACCGGTGCCAAGGGGGATGGGCGTATGGGGGTCCGTCAATGAGTGTCTGCGTCTTGTACCTTCCCAAGTCCAGCGTCCGGAGAGTTACTTGCGTGGCCAGGGTCGGCTGTCTGAGGCCGTTAAAACGACTTCCCCGCACACCAACCCAGCTCCACACCGCAGCCTCCGCCAATCACCGTCCATGCGCGTACCCACCCTGCACCCGCCCGCACACTCATCCGCTGCTGCCCGTCACCATCGCTGCCGGGTGCAGAGTGTGTCGGACAATGGTTTTATCGATCGGAGCCTTACAAACCGCGCTTTGGCCATTGGTGCTGCTCCGCCCGCCCCCGCATTGCACCCGAGCACATCCCCCAAGATTCCCGAGTCGTGCGGCCGGACGTCACTCATCTCCGAGGCATCTTGCTGATTCCAGCGTTGGCGTCTCACGGAATCATCGGAACTACATCACAACCATTCGCACGGCTTTGCACGGATGTCTGCTGGAGGACCATCTCACGTTTTGGTTCTGTTTCGGCCGTCTGTCCAACTCCTGCATGATCGGCCGCTTGGCCCATTAGGCCCTCTCCGGAGCTGGCGACCTCATGACGCAGCAAGGAGCTGCCACTATAGCATAGTCTTGTCTCTAGAAACATGCATTCATCCCCTATTCCTTCTACCCCAGACCCCATGCCCTGAACGTCCTCGCTCCAGAAGTCAACTCAGATCCGCCCGTATAAGCTATCTACAGCAATTAGAAAGCCTGAACCTCCTTTCCTGTTCGCGCCTCGGAGCCCTGTACTCCCTGGACCAAGCCAGCATCACGAGGTATCAGCCAAGCCCAGCCCCCCCCCACCAAGCTCCAACGACGCCCACCGAGTGTATGCCTTCAAACGCTGCCGAAACCATGAACTTTTTTGTGATGAGCTGGAGACTGAATCCCGAAAAAAGAGTGTTGTAAGAGGAAGGAGTTGGGTCTATGGCCTGACCCGTTCGTAGAAGAGAATGTAGGCCACCTTGTTATCCTTGGCTCCCTTATCCGCCATCGGTGTCCTCTTGCCCGTTGACGAAGCCGGAGTAGCTGTGCCGTTAGCGATGCCGGCCCACTTCTTGGAGCCTGCAGTGGAACCCGAGCCGTTGACTTGACTCCAGCCACCCTCAACCTGTGAGTCATCTCCCTCATCAAAGCCAGCCTGTTCGTAGATACTCTTGCTGGCGCTTGCGCTATCCTTCTTGTGTTGTTCAAGTGCCTTGGCAAGTATGCGAGGATCTTCCTCGCTGCCACCTTCAGCGACATCCTCACTGCGGACGCGCCTGAGAACGGTGTCGTCCATCCGAATCCATTCCCGGCCATCTTGACGACGTACATCGACCGTGTAATGGCCGCCGCTGGCTGTCTTTCCATGGTGGTAGACGACACCAGTCAAGCGGTACTTGGGCTCGCCGCCCTTGACGGCCAAGCCAGGACGCATGTGCTGCGGGAACACTTCCTTTGGAATCTCCAAGTCCAGAGGGTAGCCAACCTTCTTCCAAATCTTTTGAGTACCGCCAGTGTTGTCGTACTGGAAACGCTTCAGATGGAGAATCAGTACTGGCGGGAGCGTTTCAATAAACACCTGCTTGGTGGCAGAGGCGTTGGGTCCACGAGGAGAGTTGAAGTCACCCTGGAGAGTCTCAGGCCTGGTCAAGCCCTTCAGTGCGTCCACGATGTTATTGACGTTAGGAGCACCGATGTCAAGTTGCAGAGGCTGATAGGGTTCGAGTGTAACAGAGGTCTTCAGACCCGGAACACGGAGCTCTGAGCGGAGCTTCCCGCCAAAGATCTTGGTGACCGGGGTTTCAGACTCAATGATTCCAGAGGACCTTGTGACGGATGACTTTTGCTTGGGTCCAACTTCGAGCCATCCTTCGATCTGAGTCGAGTCGGTGTTAGAAGTAGACGGGGCATCGTTGGTCGTAACCGTGCTTGCGGGCGCGCTCTTCATAACGTGGACACATTCATCGTGGAGACCAGCCAGGAGGAAACCCAGGAATTCTTCAGCATCTTGTTGATGACCACGCTACAAACGTCAGCACTTCGAACACGTATTGGGTGAGAGATGTACTCACCCTCATATGAGAGAACCTTGGCTGACGCTTGATCACGTCATAGACGAACTCGGGAGTGAATTGTTCACCATAATTCTCAAGTTCGGTGTCCTTGAGTCGTAGTCTGAGCTGTTCCTGGGAGACCGCAGAGTCGATTATGGTGTATTCGCGCATGAACATTATCCTACAAAATGTTAGATGTGACGTAGCATGGCGCTGCGCAAAACTTACATTGCGTCAAGCAAAGGTGTCTCGCTTTTGAAACTGTACGCCGCGCGCTTGCCCACCTGATCCAAAAAGTCATAAAATGGTATACAGAAAACAAGGGTTTGAAGAATCTTGTAGCTCGTTAGGAAAATGGTGTTGTCAGGTGAGGTCCACAGGGGCGTCAACTTACAGAGTTCATATAGCACATGTTACCAGTATTTACAAGACCTCGAGGCGCAAGGAAGGCAATCTTGTTGTCGGCATTCACATTGTAAGTCTGAAGCACGTCCGCCATCGAGTCGCTCTTAGCTGCAGCAAACCCATTGGCCGCTGAGATACCGTTGGAGCCTGAAGCGACCGGAGCAGCGGCAGCAGCGTTCTTGGTCCTCACAAGATCAGCCCACGACTTCGGCGCCGCTTTTGGCGCAGGCGATGTCGCAGTAGCAGTGCGCTCTGACTCAGGCGATGCGACGGTTGCTTGCTCTGCACTTTCGCCACTTCCTTGTGGCGCGTCACCAACCGTACTGGGTTTCTCGGCGGTTGAAGTGGCAGTGCTGGCCTTGCGCTGGGAAGTAGACACCGCTGGCTTGATTGGAACAAGCGGCACCGCAGGGATGGTGGCCTTGCGAGTGTGCCCAGCTGCCGTCGGCTTCTGAGGCGTCAGGGCAGGCAAGGCCGACGAAGGCGTGGTAGGGTGAGTAGAGTCCGCTTCTGACTGAGCTTGAGAAGTAGCGGGAGTCTCTTGCTCGGAGGTAGCAACGGCTGTAGACTCAAGAGCCCCGGCAGAGTCGTCCACCTGCTCCAGTCCTTCCGCCTCCGCTTGATCCCTCAGCGGAAGCTCTACGTTCGGCGCGAGCGCGGGAGGTTGTTCACGCCTCCGTCGCCTCTGCCGATGCGCCTTGGGCGGAAAAGGCTCCTCCGGGTTCGAGTACCACGGAAGCTGCATCCGGTTCAGCTTTACTGCAATATCTGGTCCATATTGAAGTGAACTTACGGAGGGATAGAACGGCATCTTCACCCCAGGAGATGGCGGCGCATGCTGCGACGAGAAGGACGGGTGAGAAGTCGCAGGATGGAGGGGCGGGGTCGCAATGCTCTGCGCCATAGTCGGCGTCGAAGGCGACACCAGCGCCTGCGAGTGAACCGAGGGCGTTGACGGCGCAGGTTGCGGCGTCGACGAATGCGCGACCAGCGGGGCTGGAGGCGTATGGGTATGGGCAACCGGCGGCGTGCGGACGGTGTGGCGGTGAACGGGTGCGACAGACTGGATGTGAGGGTGCGAGGAAACGACCACCGGAGAATGTTGCTGGGGCGGCGGGTGTTGGGGGAAGGGACGCGGCGGCAGCGGGTGCTGATACTGCGGGTGGTATTGCGGCGGATGGAACTGTTGCGGGTAGTAGGGGTAGCCGCCGTGGTATTGCGCGGGATGGTGGTAGCCGCTGTACATGTTCATCGGCACCGGGGAATGGGCCTGCGGTGGCATGTAATAGTGGTCGCCCTGCCGCCGAATGGCAGGTGGCATGTGAGGTCCTGGCATCATGGGTGCGGCGGGGACGGGTGCCTCACAGTCAGCGCTGGCCGGTCAAGGACCTAGCGACCGACTTGTGAGGCGCGAGGAGACGGCGGCGGAGCTGCCAACGCGAGCCGGCAGGACGTATGATGGGTGAGCGCCGGCAGGGTGGTGGGCGCTGCGGTGCGGCTGAGACTGAGGTGGTGATAGTGCGTCGTGGTCGGGGTCGCGAGGATGATCGGCTCGTCGACAACAATTTGGCGCAAGCCGTTAGAGATCGCCGCCGGCTGGGGCGGGGTCGGGGCAGGCAATGGGCTGCTTCTGCCCACTGGATGGTCGTGATTCAGGCGGCCGTTCACCAGCCTGTGGAGAGCTCGACGTTCTCGCGCGCGCCGGCTCCGGCGTTTGCGGCCTCTTTGACGGTTTAGGAGCTTGCGGCTCACAAGGGCTGCTCGCCAAGCGCGGAGCGGAACGGAGGGGCGGCGGCGGACGGTGTCAGTGATTAGACACCGGATGTGCAGGTTCTTCACCTAGGCTGCACCTTCCGAGATCACGTTTTAGTGTAGCGTGAGCGCCGTGGACCTCGCGTTGCGCGCTGTTTTGTGTCCGCAGAGCATGGCGGCAAAGCTCTCGATGTAGATGGGCTGACTAGCAGTCATTCTGAGGCAACACCCTGCCCCCCGCTTGAACATCTTCTGCCACGCCCCGCGTGCGTGCAAGTCCGTGGCCACACGAGAAGCTTCTAACTACGCCCGATCGAACGTGTGCTGCCGTGACCGAGCAAACCTTCTTTGACACGCCAGCGCCAGCAGCGACGGTTTCGCCGCCTTCTCAGTCACGTGCTGGAGGCACCATCCAGCCCGTCCCTCCCGTCGAGTCAACGCTCCGAAGACCGTAACGCCCCGAAGGACTCTCTCCTGCAAGTCCGCCTT
Organism: Diplodia sapinea; assembly: GCA_023087385.1. Classification (NCBI taxonomy): domain Eukaryota; kingdom Fungi; phylum Ascomycota; class Dothideomycetes; order Botryosphaeriales; family Botryosphaeriaceae; genus Diplodia; species Diplodia sapinea. Next base: position 147,754 of record JAJMYO010000014.1, on the reverse strand, counting down.
CGGGGGACCAGCGTTTCCACCCTGCCAATCCCATTGCAACTGGCCGCCAGGCACATCCTCACAGTCTTTTGCGTCTCCGGCCAGCTTTTGCCGCCGAACAAACTGTCGGCGGGGTCTTTTGCCGCATTGTCATAGCTGCTGCGCTGCGTCATGTCCGCGAATCCGCCGGGTGCGATAGCCGCCTCCAAGTCAGCCAACACCGCGGCTCAACTCTCCCCTCAAGCGCAATCTGGCTCGTCATCCGCTGGCGACAGCTACAGTCAACGTCGCGCCGGAGGTTCTGGCAGTTTCGGAGCGGGAGCAGCGTCGCGGGCTTACCCCTCGCCACGCCACAACCAGGCCTCAAAGAGGAAGCACAAGCCTGCTAAACGCCCTGGGCTGGCGAATGAGGATGCCATTGCGGAAGCTGTAAGCTTCCTGCCACTTTTCCTTTGGTGAATGCGACGCTGATATGAGGCGCGGCACAGGTCGCCATGCGTTCCACCGGCAGCCGCAAGGGCCAGACTTCCATCACCCATCTGATGAACTTCAGTCTGCCCCCGCGCCCTCAGAATCACGGACACGGATACGGTCGTTCCTATAGGAGAAATCCAGCATGGGGCCCCGGCTCGGGCTACCATGCGGTGGACAAGGCGAGGTGAGTGGATGCATGATTGCGTCTTATCGAAGCGCTCTAACGTGCCTCAGATATGTCCATGCGAACTATCGCTTCATTGTCGACCCTCGTGGTGACTATCAAAAGCAAGCCATTGATGCGGATGTCCACCTGGACTGGAACAATGTCCTACAGGTTCTGGCGTCTGCTCAGTCGCAGTCTGCTTCCTGCCCAATCTGTTTGGAAACACCCGTCGCCCCTCGGATGGCGAAATGTGGCCATATCTTTTGCTTGCCATGCCTGATTCGTTTCATGCATGCCGAGGTCGAGACCAAGCTTCCCGAGAAGAAGGCGAAATCGAAAAAGTGTCCCATTTGCGAAGACAACATCTACATGTCCGACACTAGACCCACGCGATTTTACATTGGTCAGGAAGGTGAGCCTCCTCGAGAGGGTGCAGACGTCGTTCTACGACTAGTCATGCGGTCCTCTGGCAGCATGCTTGCCCTGCCCAGAGATGGTGCAGATGCCCTGCCAAAGGGCGAAGAGGTGCCTTGGTACATAGCTGCTGAGGTCATGGACTTTGCCCGGATCATGAAGGGCAGCGAAGACTACATGGCTGAGCAGTTGGAAAGAGACATTCGAGAAATCGATCGTCAAGCTAGAGAGGACGAAGTTATGTTTGGCGAGGACAATATGGAGTGGACAAAGAAAGCTATCAGGATGATCAAGGAATCGAAGGAAAAGGTCAAGGGTATCGGAAACCCGCCCACATCTGCCACGAAGCCGCCAGAGAACAAGGCAAAGAAATCCGGTGTACCGGCGGAGGAATCGAACATCAACACGTCTCATACTGCCCCCGCAGTCTCGAATCTTGAGCAAACACCATCCAACGAGGAAGAACTCGTACCGACGAACATCATTGTTCAACCTGAAAGCGCCGTTTCTGAGCAAGTTTCTCTGGACAGCTCCGGCGAGCAGCAGTCGACGAGTACAAGCAATCTCTCCAAGTCCCTGGCCGAGTTCCGCAACCGTCAACCCGATGGCCAGACGCCATCCGAGTACTACTTTTACCAAGCCTTGCTTCATTACTACCTTTCGCCCTTGGACATTCGCATCCTTAAAGCCGCGTTTGGTAACTTTGCTTCTTTCCCTTCAACAATTTTGCCAAGAGTAGAACGAGTGTCGACCGGTCACGTTGTAGATGACGACTTGCGTAAGCGCACAAAGTACTTGGCGCACTTACCATACGGATGCGAAGTTGGCTTTCTAGAATGCGATTGGACGGACACGGTTGCTCCCGAGATTCTAGAGAAGTTCAAAAGCGAGATCGAGCGGAGACGGAAGCGAAACCATGACAAGGAGATGAAGGAGGAGAAGGCGCGAGTGCGGGCGGAAAGAGAGGAGGACCAAAAGGCGTACGCACAAGCTCGACGGAAAAGGAACAGTATTTCCAACACGGGCTTTACAGCCGACGACTTCCAGCCCTTGGGATCTGCAGAGGTTTCAAGGTCTGTCGAGGCTGATGGGGCTTCGTCGTCACCTCCGTACGCCCAACGGCAAGGGTCTGCCTTTGCGTCGCTCGCTTCTCCGTCGACGAGTCCGAGTGCGCCACGAACAGTCTGGGGCACGACAGCCATTCCAGGATCAAGCCCGGTGTTGCAAGCATCTGTACACGAGCACGACGCGGACGATGGCTGGCTCCAGGGCTGGGAAAAAGAACTGCTAGGGGAGGATGCAATGATTGCGCAGGCACAGGCTATGTCTCTTGGGAATGGCGAGAGCTCAAGTGCTGGAGCAGGGGGCAACGGAGGCGGCGGAGGCGGTGGAGGAAAGAAGAAGAAAAAGAAGATAACACTGATGAGCACCAATGTGCGGAGAGGGGCGTGAGGGCGGAGGAGTATTATTAGGGACGTGATTGGCCGGAACGAACCGGGTACCTTGCAGGGCGGCTCCGCGAAGGAAGGTCGGCATCTTGGTATTTAGTGTAAACAAAAATTTCCTCGACACAGCACGTTTAGCAGACTCTAACAGCACTACCGATGACGGCGGCTGATGCAAGGTGACAGGGGTGTTGAAAAGCAATGTGAGTGGTACCTCGTAGTGATGTAATTTGGGCGTTAGCTTGAGCACGGCGGCGGCGGCAGCGGGCCTTCTCAAATTTGGCGGTGTTTCATTGTCAATAGGCCGAGGGAGGTGCGATTTGCAACAACCACCCTCTGCAAAAGCACTGAGTCGCGCAGAGCAGGAGGCCCTCAGTCTTGCACATCCGCCCGCGCTGCCCCAGGGAATTTGCGCTCCCCCGTCCGCTCGCCGTTCACCCTCATCGCCATTGCTACTGCCGTTCAGACTGCCCCTTGGTCTCCTTAACCATGTCTCAGCGAGTGACGCGTTCGCAGACGGGAGCCACGCCCAGGTATTTATACCGCCCTGCAAGCGACAGGACGGCACCGCGCATCCGAAACGCCGCGCCAATTGGCCTGCACCGCGTCGTCTTGCGCATCCCCAGCGCCATCATGCTTCGAGATCCTGACCTCCAGCAACAGGAAGGTTTCCCAGCCGGGATTTGTCGAGACTCCTGGCCGCCGCCGCACGACGCGCAAACTTGCCCTCCAGTCCAGCGACGGCGATTCCTCTACGAATGGAACGCCTGTTCCCGACGCCGTCCCTATCAAGACCGAAGAGCCCCTTTCGAACGGCTTCGCCAATGGTCATGCCAACGGCCACGCCGCCAACGGCCACGCCAACGGATATTCGAACGGCCATGCCAACGGCCATGCCAACGGCCACGCCAACGGCCACGCCAACGGCCACGCCAACGGCCATGTCAAGATCGAGAAGCCTGCGAAACGGGTCGTCGACCCGACCATGACGGAGGTCTCCCCACACTTCGAGTTTGGCGGTTCGTGGGGCACGGGCGCCATGATGATTGGCTTCCCCATGTTGATGTACTACATGTGGTTGGGCGCGACATTCTACGATGGCCGTCCCCCCACGCCGGCTGAGGGCCAGAGCCTGGGAGAGTTCTTCCAGCACATGTTCCAGATGTGCTACGAGCACGCATTTCCCCATGCGCGCGCCTGGACCATCTACTGGACCTTCATGGCTATCCAGATTGTCTTCTACCTGTTCATGCCTGGCGTGTACTCTAAGGGTCAGGCTTTACCGCACCTCGGCGGTCAGCAGCTCGAGTACTATTGCTCTGCGGTTTGGAGCTGGTACACGAGCATCGTTCTGGGCCTGACTCTGCACTGCACTGGCCACTTCAAGCTGTACACCTTGATTGACGAGTTCGGCCCTCTCATGACTGTCGCAATCATCTCGGGTTTCCTGATGAGCTTTTATTTCTACACCAGCGCCCACATTCGCGGGGCTTGTGTCCGTATGACGGGCTACCCGGTCTATGACTTTTTCATGGGCGCTGAACTGAACCCGCGCCTCTTCGGATGGCTGGACTGGAAGATGTTCTTCGAAGTCCGAATGCCTTGGTTTATTCTTTACTTCCTCACTCTCGGTACGGCGGCGAGGCAGTATGAGAACTACGGCTACGTCTCTGGCGAGGTCTGCTTCCTCCTCATGGCCCACTGGCTCTATGCGAACGCTTGCTCCAAGGGCGAGGAGATGATCGTTACGACCTGGTATGTAGATCTGGCATGCGCATAGCCTCGTGCAACACCATTAACATGGCATTACTAGGGACATGTACTTTGAGAAGCTTGGATTCATGCTTACTTTCTGGAACCTGGCCGGCGTGCCGCTCAGCTACTGCCACTGCACTCTCTACCTCGCCAACCACCACCCGTCCGAATACGCGCACTCCAAGTGGCTCCTCGCAGTGATGTTCCCTGCCTACCTATTTGTCTACTGGGTCTGGGACACGGCGAACAGCCAGAAGAACCACTTCCGCCGCAAGGAGCGTGGGTCCGACTACGACCGCAAGACGTTCCCCGTTCTGCCATGGCGCGAGGTGCACAACCCCAAGGTCATTCAGACTGATACTGGCAAGGATCTCCTCGCGGACGGCTGGTATGGTCTTGCGCGCAAGGTCCACTACAGCTGTGACTTGTACTTTGCGCTGAACTGGGGCCTCATCTGCGGGTTCGCCAGCCCGTTCCCGTGGTTTTACCCGTTCTTCTTCAGCTGCATGATTGTGCACCGTGCGCTGAGAGACATCCAGCGCTGCAGGGAGCGGTACGGTGAGGCGTGGAAAGAGTACGAGCGCCAAGTGCCGTATCTTTTCATCCCTGTAAGTTGCACCCTCAAGAGATTCGATGGTGATGTGCTGACTCCAGCTTGCAGTATGTTATCTAAGCAACGGACCGAGTCCGAGCATGGGTATTCTTCTCAGACGCCGCGCGTGAGTACGGCACTCCGAGAGCGCCTCGGCTCACGCACAGGAAGACCGCTTTGATTCATTCAATTCTGCACATTCTTCCCGCTGTATCGTTGGAGCCAGCGTCGCAAGCAAGCTTTTAATTCGCAGTCTCTTTGACGGCGTAATACCCAATTCATTCTTGACAGTAGATGGAATTAGCACAGGAGGATAGAGAGGAGGAGGGGAGCAGAGCCAAGCAACGAGTTGCACTTCCGCATCGGAGAATATGCATATGACGGTATACGGATTAGAGGGCGATGGACGGGGGGCAGAGGTGTTTTGGATGCTGCTTTGCATGCCTCTGTCGTGGCGTCTTTGTTTTGGAAACCGTTTCCGCTATTGGTCACACGGGCAGAGCTAGGAGTAGCAACTTAATAGTAATACAAATATCCACGAGAGCTACAAGTTGATGCGGCTCACGGGGCAAGACTCGGGTCCCACTGTGTGAAGAACAGCGAATAGCCAGGTGGCACGAAGGCATTTCCGGGTCGACGCATCATGGATTAGCGTCACGGTCACGGTAGTCCCAGACCTGGGGTTCCCATGACGAGAGGATGAGGTGGTATATTGATGCATGCATGTCTCGGGGACGTGTCGCTGTCAGCAGCACACCTCGGGTTTCGTGTGGCTCTGCGCACGCGCGCATGGTTTTTGTGCCAGTGCTACCGCGTCAACCAGCCATTCACAAAGCAAAAGCGGAAGAGCACACCGTCTCTAGTTTTAGCACCCCACGCGTTCCGATTGCTACGCAGCCTAGTGCGCGTGGGATTGTTTAGGGCCGCCAAACATGCAACCATGCGCGCCGCCGGGCCGAAGCACGTTCTCTCTTGGCTGGCGAAGGCGGGCGCCCCTAATCTCGACGTCGTGCCAAATGCACATCCGAATACTGCAGGAGCGATCGACATGCAAGCCGGCAGCCGGGAGATGCGTCCCTTCCGTGTATGGCAGGTACGTATCGGCGACGCCGCGCTTCAGCCCCTCAACAGCCGTCTTTTCGCGCTTTCTTCTTCCTAGGTCACCGACGGGTCCACTCGATGGGGCCACAGGGCCAGGTGGGGAGACAAACCGGTTCCGACGTGCTGATTTGCCTTTTCCTGATTTGCGTCTCCGCCGACCACTGCCACTGCCCCCTTCGTTCGGCGATCCTGTTTCGTGTGGCTGAGGCGCGGACGAGGATTGGCCAGAGCATCTTGAGAGTCTTATTTTGACTCACCCCGCACGGGGTTCGGGTGGCGCCAACCAGGCACGCACGCCCTTCACGCTCTGGCTGCGAAGGCGTCCGGCTGCTGTCATACGGGCAGCCCGCTCTGTCGTCGGCTGGTTATCTCAGTGGGCCTTAGGCCCGACGGGTGATGGTGAGGTGGATACTTCCTCCTCTGCCTTCGCTTCATCTCCCATCTCTTTCCGCCATGAATGTTGGCTTGCTCGGCTTCTCATTCGTTCCTGCCGCCGGGCTAGTAACAACGCAGCTTCCAGAAGCAGGATGGGGCAAACCAGTGAACAGGCCCGGCAGAGCGCATAAGAGCAAGCAACCTTAACCAAATAAGCACGGGAAACCGAGACGTCCATGATGCGCACGCACGGCCTACCACGATGGCCCACGCGCTCAAGATGACCCGGAGCGGGATCCAGTTGCCACACCATCCACAACATGCACTGCGATTCGCGGTCGGCCCCGGCATCCATCCGCTTCGTTCGCCACAGGCCCCTTATGGCCTGCATGCTTTTGCGGCATGAGTGGCTGACCTGGATCTTGTGGTGGGGTAGATGTAGGTGCCCTGGTCTTTCCCGCTTCTTACGCTATCCCAACCCTGAAAATGCTGGGTGATCGACGCCCACCTGTCAGGGCTGCTCATGACCATGGACATGGGTCCTGGAGGTTATCGGCACGTTTGCATATATACTTATACCCCGATAGCTCAGCGCCGTTCGGACGTGGCTTGAGCTGGTCCATTCTGATTTCTGGAATCTTTCGTTTCATCTGTCTCTGTCCGCTCCATCGGCCTAATCCAGTCGCAAGGAGGCAACCGGATTATATTAGCACACATAACGCTGGTCCCAGCTTTCGTTTGCATGCAATAGCGACTTATTATTGTTTGCTACTACCCTCATCGTCCTTTGCCGTTCAGACGCCACTACTTTCCGAGGTCCTTGACCGGTCATCCTCCTGCCGATCGTTATGCGGTTTGCGAAGCGTGCTGGCGGTGGAGTGCTGCTTGCGGCGCAGCTGGCCCGCGCTCAATGCTCTGAGAAGGTGCAAGCCCGGGGTGCTCTTTCAGAACGTGCGCTGGAAGGTGTACCGCAGTTTGTGCTGGATTATGGTGGGTGAATATTTCCTTGTTGCTATCACCGGTGCAGTGCTGGAGCTTGGGGTGGAAACCTAACTGGTTTTTTTTTTTTTTTTTTTTCATGAAGCAGTATATGCAACGCGCCTGATGTACTGTTGTTTCTCTCGTTCAAACCATCTCTGCATTGCTCCGTTTACTTTGTACTTGGGTACTTTTGAAGTAGTTACTAGGAAGGCTGATGTTTCTCGCTATACAGCGCCGCTAAGCTACATCTACCACGAAGACGCCTACTATCCGTCCGACATTCAAGCACAAATTGACAATACCCAACCGGAGATTGATTTCAAAGTTGTGTCTGACGCAGAATCCCCGCTCACTCTCAACAACCTCGATTCTCTTAACTCATTCGGTGAAGAAATTTACCTCACCTCGAAGGATGATATCACGCAGGTTCCGCCTTGGCTGAGGGGCGTGAAACCCGACTGCAACGGAAAGACCGACGACGCCACCACCGCAGCCGTCATCGTCAATGACAAAGGCAACGGGACGGTCGACGCCTTCTACATGTACTTCTACGCGTACAACTGGGGCGGCGTGGTGCTCGACCTCCAAGTAGGAAACCACGTCGGGGACTGGGAGCACAACATGGTGCGCTTCGAGAACGGCGTGCCGAAATGGGTGTGGTACTCGCAGCACGCCAACGGCCAAAACTTTGCCTACGACATCCTGCACAAATCCGGCGACCGCGTGAGTTGGATGCCCAAGGAGAAGAAAGCCAACTAATGTACCCGTGCAGCCCATCAACTACGTCGGAAACGGCACGCATGCCAACTACGCCATCCCCGGCGGCCACGACCACACCATCCCCAACCTCAACCTGCCCGCCGGCCTGCTGCTCGATCACACCGACGGACCCGACGACGGCGGCCTGCTCTGGGACCCGCTGCTTTCCGCTTACTTCTACAACTACACCAACACCACCGGCACCCCGACCTTCACCCCGCTCGGCGACGGCTCAGCTCCGACATCGTGGCTCAACTTCCTCGGCAAGTGGGGCGACGAGCAGTATCCCGAGGACGACGACAGGCAGCAGCTGCTGTTTGGTGGTGCGGTTGCGAAGTATGCGAGTGGTCCGACGGGGCCGGTCGACAAGCAGTTGGATCGGAAGGACGTGTGTCCCGACAATGGGAATTTGTGCATTTACAGGTGGATTTTGTCGCCGTGAGCGTGGTTCTCGACTCTTTTTCTGTTTCACATTCTCCTGTGGGGGGTGTATGCTGTGGACGACTGATGCTTGGAGTGTTTACTTTCGTAATGTCCATATCATGCATATATTTCAAGGGAGTCTAGAGGATCGAGGCAGTTATTGTTTGAATTCAAGTGTAGAATCAGATGGTGGAGCGCTAGGCCGCTGGACGGTTGGCCCAACGCACAAGGTTTGGATTTTACCTTAAGTAGTAAGCAAAGCACATTGCTTGATTCATGATGCAAAATATAGCCTGTAAGAGTCCAGATGGAGAAATCATTATAGCGACGCGCCCGGGCGGTGACGTAGGCAGCACAACGCGCGCGTCGCGGCATGGAAAAGGAGCTTGGGCCGCGCCTGGCTGATCCCTCCAGCTTGCCGACCCTCCCCCCACCTCGCATCGCATCTTGTCGCTGCAACCCTCTGCAGCGCGCTGCCATTTGTCGTCGCCACCATGCATCCGCTTGAGCCTGGTCAGCCGGTAAGCCAGCCTGACTGCGCTACGGCGCAACCGAGAGCCCTTCTAACCGCGTTTCAGCATCTAGTGTCGCTGCCGGACGAGCTCGTGCTAGACATTCTCCAGTACCTCGACCTCGGCGACCTGTTCGACCTCGCCCAAGCTTGCCGCTGGGGCTACCGTCTGGCCATTCCGCTGCTCTGGAGAGATGTCGAGCTCAAGGATTGCTGGACCCTACACCCGCGCGCATCGAGGCCGCAGCTCCGAGCCCGCCGAGTCATCGACGAGTTGGCCGACGAGCATGATGATACTCCTATAATTAAAAAGCTGCTGGTGCTGGCAACGTGAGGCCACAGGTACATGTGTCCAGAAACTACATGTTGACATGCTGCAGCAAGCCCGACATTGCCTGCCATGTCCAGACCGTCCTCCACCGCTGCCACCTCCCGACGCCTAGCATCTACCACGAGCTCCCGCTCTTTTGCTTCCGTTCGCTTACTCTCTCCACCGATAGCCGCACCCATAAGCTCCTCATGCTGGCCATCCGAAACATGACAAACGTACACACGCTGAGGATCATATATGGGCACTACTTCCTCACTTATGGCCTTATCTGGGGGTTCTTGCATCCACATCGCCCCAGAAATGTACCTTTGAAGCGGCTCTGGCTTGAGTACTGCTCACTTGCTATGCCCGAACCTGGTCCGATCGGTTCATCATTTTGGCCTGACCTCTCGGGTATTACAAGCCTGAGGCTCAGGCGCCTGAGCTATCTCAATGACCTCACACAGACAAATGTCGTAACCCAGGGCATGGCTCTGAGTAGGGCACAAATCCATAAGAGGATGCTGCAGAATGGCATAGGAGGGGAATACATTACCACTATAGACAAAGTGGTCCCCAATGGCGCTCCAGTTTCTCCGCCCTCACTATTGGAGTCGACCCGGCTAGACCAGTTCATCTATGACGCTCTACCCGAAGTCAAAGAATTCCTGGATTCCACTGAGGTGCCTGAAGATCAGCAATTCGAACGGACTCGGCCTACTTCCCAATCCATTTTTCTCACGCTTCTCTTGAGGGACTCAGCTGCTACATTAACGTCGTTAAATCTCGATATGCTACTATCTGATGACGCCTACCGAAGTCGCGAGGAATGGCTTGTAAGGGATATGTTTTCGCACCTGAGCCATTTGCGCTTCCCTCATCTCCGCGCCTTCCAGCTGCGCAACGTCATGACTCCTTGGACAAAGTAAGCCTCCCGAGTTCTTTTGCGAAGTCTTTTCTTATGCTCTTGTCACAGTTTACCGCGCGGGACATATCTACTTGATAGAGTAGACACACCTGGCTCTCCAGCACCAGTTATCGATTTCTTGGATTTCATGGAAGCCCACCCAAATATCTCATGTCTTTCCTGGCCCATGGAGAACTTCTTCAGCCACCAACGCCCTGAGGGCCAGGCGGCAATCCAGCAAGATCGCGTGATCTCCAATCTTGCCCGCACCTTGAGGGAACTACGCGTGGATACCACGTTTCATCCTGATGCGGAAAGCCATCACTTGGGTGATTTCAGGTACCCCTTGGGAGCCAAGGGACGGCGGTGGCATTTCATCACCAAGTTTGCCTCTCGAATGACCAAGGTCGAACACTTGAAGATGGAAGGTGGAATACCTCGTGAGGAGAAGCACGAGACTATTCGAGCACTGTGGCAATGCCCACTCAACAAGATCGTCATGATCGCGAATTCGAGTCCAATCGGAAACTGCTGGGGAAGCAGCGACTTGTTCCAAGCAGTTACCGATGATGATTGGGACCTCGACGAAGAGGACTTGAACGCCTTGAAGGAGACGGCAGCGAAAGACCCTAGCCCGCCTGGGTCAGACTTCCAATACGTACCCCAGTATGACTGGCTCCGTTCGTCCCTGATGCTGCATACTGTCGCATCATTCCACGCCGACACGGTCACCGAGCTCAAGTTCTGCGGATACGTAGGCGCACCGATTCTTTTTGCCCCCACAGAGCTCTCACACCCGCTGCTCTCACCGCTACGACACTTCCACAACCTAAAGTACCTGACCATGAGCATGTGGCTGGACACAAACTATGAGGACCGCCATCGCGACGAAGAAATTATACAATTCTGGCTGAACACCCGTGACCCAGAGACGACAGCCATGATGACCATCATCCCCGACAACGACTCGGCATCCGAATCAGACTTCAACATCGAAGACAGTGACGAGGAAATGCGCCCACCAACACCCCCTTCACCACATCCGCCGACCACCCCTCCCGGAGCCGCTGACCCCGAACTACAATTCTACCAAGACCTCCAAGACCACATCGCCGCCAACCCGACCAACCCACACCCCCTCCCAGATCCACCAGAAGAAGTCGCCCAAGCGCAACAACAACCACCCCCGCGATCCTCTGAAAACAACAACATCCACCAACCCCCGGCCGCGATCGCCCAGCACAACACAACCCACCACCTTGTTGCCGTCACGGGCGACCCCGTCACCGGGCCCGAGCCGGTCCTCGCCTCGTCCCGCCCGCTGTCGTGGCCGCGTCGGCTCAACTCCATGTACGCGCCGCGCGCCCTCGCCGGCCAGGTCGCCCGCCAGATGGGGCCGTACCTGTCGCCTCGCGCCAAGGCCCGCGCGCAGAGCCCCGGCAGCGGGTCCGCGGCGCGCGGCGGCGGCGCCAGCGCCGGCGTCGTCGTCCGGGCGAGCTTTTGCCTCGGCCACAGCGCGGGCTGGGGGACTGTTTTCGATATCGATGTCGGGGTGGGCGTGGGGAGGGATGGGAGGGGTGGGAGGGGAAGGGGTGGTGGCGGTATGGCTGGTGGTAGTAGTAGCGCGGCTGCTGCTGGCGGCGATTGGAGCGCCGGAACGGGAGAAGGGAGGGTTTTGTGGTGGGAGGGGCCGAGGGAGGAGGGCGAGCATGATCGATGGTGGGGGAAGCTGAAGGGGAGGCGGTGGTTTTGAAGAGGGGATGATGATTGATCTGGCGTTTTTCTTTTTTTTTTTTTTTTTTTTTTTGAGAATGATGGGATTTGGCTGGGCTGGGGGAGGGGGGATTGTTGGCTTTCAACATTGACACGGCGTAGGGTAGAGCTCTGCTGCTGCATTTGGTGACGGGAAGTTTGGAGTCAAGTTCATTCTTACCGGGGCTACCTACTACTCAAAGGAGGGTATGTATTATGGGTAGTAGGCTTAGGTAGTTTTAGCGCGCATACTGCGTATGTATTGCCCATTCAACGTTGCTTTTGAAAGTGTACGTCTGATGAGCTGCATTTCTTCCTCGGGGGATCACAATCAGTCGGACAACTCTTCTTCTTCTATTCGTTGTTATTGCTCTTTTGGTCTGCAAAACATGTCTGTGTATATCCACTTGATCAGGAAACATGACCAATCCGTCATCTTTTTGACGTTGCCCCCCCCCCCCCCCCCCCCCATCTCTCTCCACTCCAAACCTTCCACCCTGGCGTTTTCCTTTCTTCACCTTCTTCATCTTCTTCTTCGACTTCTTTTTCTCCCCTTCCGCTTACGGCAAGATCCTCTGGGGATCGCGGGGGAACAGGCTGGCGAGACGGACGTTGCCGACGCCGGCCCAGAAGCTGACGATGCGCTCGAGGCCGAAGCCGCCGCCGGCGTGGGGCGGGCAGCCGTAGCGGAAGCCGTCGACGTAGTCCTTGAGGCCGGGGCCGGCGGGGTCGACGGGCGGGTCCATGCCCTTGCAGCGCTGGATGAGCAAGGTGGGGTCGTGGACGCGCTGGGCGCCCGACATGATCTCCTGGCCGCGCATGAACATGTCGTACGAGTTGGACAGCTGCGGGTCGTGCGGCGAGGGCATGGTGTAGAAGGGGCGCACGGCGAGCGGGAACTGGTCGAGGACGTAGAAGTCGGAGCCGTACTTTTCGAGCACGAGCTTGCCGAGGAGCTTCTCTTGAGGGGTGCTGGTGGGGGAAAAGTTTGCAGCGGGTTAGCACGACGCAGATTGTTGTGAAAAGAGTCTGGATAATAGGGAAGTTGAGCATACCTCAGATCCTCGTAGTCGCCAAGCTCCTCTCCGGCTTCGCGAAGCATCTTGACACCGTCCTTGAAGGGGATGATGGGGACCTTGCCGTCCTCGGGCAGCTTGAAGTCCTCAATGGTGTTCTTGCCGCCGCTGGCCCACTCGCGGACAATGTCGGTCTCCTTGCTGTAGCGCTCGCGCAGGCCCTTGAAGATGAACAGGAGCATCTCGACGATCAGGTCGACGACCTCGTGGTAGTCCTCCTCGAAGGCCATCTCCATATCGAGACCGGTGAACTCGGTCAGATGGCGGGCCGTGTTGCTGTTCTCGGCGCGGAAGACGGGGCCGACCTCGAAGACGCGCTCGAAGCCGGCGGCGACGAGCATCTGCTTGTACAGCTGCGGGGACTGGGCCAGGTAGGCCTTGCGGTCGAAGTAAGTGCACTCGAAGACGTTGCTGCCGCCCTCGGACGCGGCGCCCAGCAGCTTGGGCGTCTGGATCTGCGTGAAGCCCTTGGCGTGCATGAACTCGGCGTACAGCGCGCAGATGCCGCTCTTGATGGCGAAGATGGCGCGGTTGTGCGTCGCGCGCAGGTCCAGCACGCGGTTGTCGAGGCGCGTGGCCAGCGCCACACGCGGCCGCTCGCCCTCCTTGGCCGCCTCTTCCTCAGCGGTGGCGCCCTCCTCGGGCAGCGGGCGCTCGGCATCCTCGACCTGCAGCGGCAGCTGCGGCTCGGCCTTGGAGATGATGTACAGCTTCTGGATGTGGACCTCGAGGTTCTTGAGCGTCGCGCTCTTGATGGGCTCCTTGACGCCGCGCACCAGGCCGTGGACCAGCACGATGGACTGCGCGTTGACGCTGCCGGCGAACTTGACCATCTGCCGCGACAGCTTCTCGCTCGCCGCCACCACCGCCTGGATCGTCTCGGCGCCCTGGCGCAGGTTGAGGAAGGCCAGCTTCGCCGACTGCGAGCGGGCGTTGATGACGGTGCAGCGGAACACGACCGGCTCGTCCTGCTCCTTGAGCTCCGTGAACTTGGCGCGCTGCTGGCCCGACGGCGTGTAGGGGACCGAGCCGATCATGGGAAGCTCGCCGTAGTCGTCCTTGGACACGTCCTGGCCGGCGTCGCCGCCGCCCTGTTTGAGGCGCTCGGCCATTTCGCGCTCCTTCGCCGCCGCCTTCTTCGCAGCCTGTGAGGGGAATTGTGTCAATCGCATGTCTGATAGGCTCAGGCACAGTCGGGCTCCCAAACCTTCTCGGCCTCCTTCTGTGCCTTCTTCAGGGCGTTCTTGGACGGCGCAGCGCCTTCGGCGGGGGGAGCGTTCTCAGCCATTGTGGATGTCTGTGGACTCGAAAGTGCGGATCGACGACTGGAGTGTGGAGCGGAATATATAGCACGGGCCTCGGGGTGCGGTGACCGTGTTGGGCGTGGAGTGACGGAGGTGGTCGTTGATATGAGTCGAAAATTCCGTTCGCCGGCGAGGCGGGGTGACGTGTGGTGGGGTGCTCCCGCGCTCAAGCCAAGCTTCCGCCGTCCTGCGGATCCTGAGCCTGGACTTTCTATTTCGGTAGGCCGTATTATTATTCCCAGGCACAAAATTCCTGCAGCTCGATAGAAAAAAAAATATAAAGACTAAGTATACCCCATGAATTCTCTTCCCCTTCCGGGCTTGAGGGCAGCCGGAAGTCTTCCCGGTTTGCTAGTATATCGTGAGCTCACACAATAGATGACTCAAAACACCGCTCCAAAGGTCATTGCATAGGGACACCGACGGTCTCGATTATACGCTCTTGAACGCAAAGCACTCAAGCTCGATTTACTAATTACCCCCCGCAAGCCTTAGCATGCCCGTCCAGAAAGCAGAGCAAGCGGCGGGCAAAAGCAACCCGCTCGCATCCATCCCACTCCATCCCATCATTACTAGTAGCCGTAGACGCCATCGCTATGTGAAGCACCACCGAATGCAATATGCAAACCGTGACTAATCAGCCGTTCCCATGAGAAAAAAAAAAAAAACCATGTCGCTACAGAGCACCCTAGGTCAGGAAGAAAGAATCGAAGTCCCTAGACGAGCCTAAGACCCGCAAGCTCCAGAGGGAGTAGAAGAGAAGCAGTCTAGCGTCTTGCATCTCACTCGCGATCACCATCAAGATAGTTGCCCAGTCCGCTGCACTCATATATGTTGATGTGTGAGTCGTGCAGCGCGGAGCCTGCGATCATCATCCGGTGTGGGTGGAAGGCTGTCGTCGAGATGGGGGTATACCGCTTGTTTTGCAGGAAGCCTGAGTATGGCTCAAAGCTCGAGAGGTACTTACCGCTGTTCAGGTTGAACAGCTTGACGACATGCCGCTCGGTACCACTGTTGCTGTCAGTACCCATCTGCAATAGTCTGGAATGGTAGACTTACACTGCGAAGACCGGCGCGTGCTCATGCACACTCAAGCTTCTGAGCGTGTCTCTTGTCGCCTGGATAGTCTTCACACTGCGATCCATGCGGATGTCCCACAGCTTGACTTCGCCGTCGCGACAAGCGCTGACAAGCTCGCGCTGACCACCGCGTTGGAGATGGATGTTTGTGATCCACTGTTTGTGCTCTTTCCAGACCTTCACCATTTCACGTTTCTTTTCCATGCGCTGGTCGTAGATGCGCACGGCACCGTCGCCAAAGCCTGCAGCAAACACCTGGCCTTCGACTTGGTCCGATGTAAGCGAGGTGATGCAGGAGCCCGATCGGGCATTAATATCCTGGTCATCGCAGTCAGCACCGAGCGAAATCCGCACCAAACGCGACAAAGCTTACCTGCGTGCACGTTTCGCTTCCGGCATTCCACACGCGGATCACGCGAACATCACCCGCTACCAAAATGTGGCCACGGCCTTGCTGCCAGTCGAAGACGAGCCCAGCATATCTGTTGCTGGGAACTAGATCTGTCAGGGCGCGGAAAGCCGATACAAGCTCGACCTTGGTCGGATCCTCGTAGTCGCGGTAAAGCTTGACGACGCCATCAGATGATCCCGTCATCAACAACGCCTGGTCATCCTCGTTGATGAACTTAACTTCCGTCATCTTCGATCCAACAGGATTGCCGTTTGAAAAGCGGTTGAGGCGAGTGTGGCGCTCCCAGTCCCAGACGCTGCAAAGAATCAGGTAGGTGGTTCTTTAAGGGTCAACAAAGAGAGTACTTGACTTACCAAACGGTGTCGCTGTCGTCAGTGACAATGAGATGTTCCTCGAACTGATGGAAGCACATCTTCTGAGGCTGGCTGCCATTGTTGAAGAAACCCCTTGGCCGGTCCCACCGGTTGCTTCCCGCAACGTCCTTCAGCGGCTGCGTTTCCGCGATGATCTTATCATTACGGTTACGGCGCCACAGCCGCATGTTATAGTCCATGCTGCCAGGTTCATCACCCTCGGTAGGCTTCATCTGCGGCTCGCGGAAGTATTCCGCTGACCACTCGAAGAACTTACTCCTCAAAGGTATGCTCGGCTGTTGGTGAAGGTCACGCCGCCTGTATGTCCGCGTTGTTGGGACCTTGTCCGGAGCGTTCGATGACATCGCCGCGCGAACCGAGTCTTTTTCGTCAGGTGGCCGATTCCATTCGCTTGGGATGCGTCCGCGCGATCCAACCGTATTGGACCTGGTCATGCTCTTCGTGCTGTTGACTGGGCTTCCGTCGGAGCTTGAGTGCGAGCCGAATGCAAGATTCTTGAGAGACGCGGCAACACTTGCGGTCCTGCGCATACCGGCGGACAAAAAGCCATCTTGTTTTGCCTGAGTAGACTGCTCAGCTGACTGAGATGGCTGCGGTACTGAATGAGATTGGTCCGCGTAGGAACTGCGGGGGGCTTTCTTCTTGGCTTCAGCGCTGATCTGGGCGATCTCGTCCATCAGAGTTTGCGCGTATGGTGCAAGAGGTGATTCAACAACTGCATTCAGCACGTAGTCGACTATTACGCAAGCATTGTCTGCAACCTCAGGGTTGGGATCGACCGAAAGAATAAGAATATCCTTCCACATGGCCGAGAAGACGGTGTTCTGTGGCAGAACGCTGGGCGACTCCGTTCCTGCGTCACCATTAACCTCCTCAACACCTTCATAGGACTTTCGAAGAGCATTTCGCTCTTCCTGAAGCTGCTTGAAAGCAGCGACGACAAACTTGTTGTCATATCGTGCCACGAAGGTGGAGAAGAAGACGAGAAGTTCTTTCCGGACCATGCTATTTCCGTCATGTGCCATGAATAATAGGTTTCCAGCAATCGACTCCTCAATTTGTGCGACCTGAGGAGTGACATCGGGAATGCCCAAGAAGGTAGTAAGGGCGTGAAGCATCGATGCTCTCACCTCGGCAACCGGATCTGTGCGCAGGAAAAGCAGGCGTTGATGGGCCTGAACTTGGATGCCAGTCCACTTGGCCTCAGGATAGTCGACCCACAGCATGCTCAAACACAGGCATGACCATTGACGGAGAAGAGGATTGTGTAGATCTCCAAGGTGACCCAAACAGCTCTCAAAGACTTCAGGACTGAGAGAAACCACCTGGCCTTGGTGGAAATCCTTGCAGAACATGGCAACAATGAACGCACACATAGCGCGATGTTCGCTTTGATTGCCGATTGGGATGCCCGAGTTAGGGTTGAGAATGCTGATGAAATAGGTGTATCCGTTGTCTTTGAGCAGATCGGTCTGACATGACTGGTCGACTGCCAAGATGCGGGCCCAGATGAAGACCATGACGGGCTTCAGTTCCATGGCTTGTGATTGCAGAAGCTTCAGAACGTAAGGGAAGATACCAATGCTCAAGGCTAGGTTCACAGCCCAAGGACCAAGATCCAAGAATTTGCTGAGTAAGATCAAAGCACGGAGACGATGCACCTGACTGAGGAGAACCTGCAGGACGATAGGAAGTTGCTCAGGAACTCTTTGCTCCATGGCACCACCCTGATCAAGATATACCTCGAAGGCCGTAAGCTGCTCCGCAAAGAAGTTGGAGTGCTGATATTCGTATTGCTTCTCCCCTCGTTCCGCGGCGATCAAGTTTGGCAACTGAGCGAGGATCATCTCCACGGCCAGGTCCCAGCTCTTCCACAGCGGGTGATCATGAGTCTCGGGGATTTCGGGGTAGCATTGAGGGTGGCAATGATAAACTCGCATAATGCGCTGTGCTAAAAGGAAGTTCCGGAAGAGAGCCGCAACCATCAGATCCTGGCGGAAGAGTTTCTTGAACAGCGGCTTGGACAGCGAGTTCCATGCGATGGTATCGGTGATAGCAGTGAAGATCCAGTTGAGCTCACCAATCGGAGTACGCCTTTCAGAGACGCGTCCTGGAATGTTCGCCGCATCCTGAAGTGTTATCCCCGTTGGCAGAGGATTCTGTAGGATGAAAAAGCGGACAGCCATTTCAATGGGCGTCGTCAAGCACGACGTGAACACGTCGGCCGGGAGATCAGGGTTGGTCGGCAGAGTTTCCTTCTCTCTGCACGCTGCCAGATGTATGCAGTCGCTGAAGTCCATGATTTCTGCATTAGGCTCCCTTCTCAGCACCTCAGCATTTTCTTGTTCGTGCTTCTCAGCAAATTTGTTGAAGTTCTGGATGATGAGACCTGCATCGGAGCAGTCATACACGAAAAGGCTGGGCGCGCCAAGCCACGATTGTAGATCGTAGAGCGAGATGGGGATGTACTGGGTGTAGTTCCTGTTGAAAACCCAAATCTCTCCCGATGAGGTCGGCCTCGGTACGCCATGACCGTTGTAGTGGAACAGGACCCGTTCGTTGCGGGCGTTCTTGCGCAGTGTGGAGCAATACCGGCGAGTCTCATCGACAGTCGGATCAAGGCATAGCTTGTAGCGGGTGCGCATGCTCAGCTGTTCATACTGGGTCTGCAGCGCCTTTCCAATGTTGTTCATAGGCGTGTGGCCCGAGGTACCCGTCGAGATGGTAGGGTCGATCCAGCACTCCAGCTTCGCACACGGGTTCGTCTTGATCACGTCTGGGGGATCCACGCCAATGTTCAGGCAAAGGGCGAGCACAGCTGAAACCGTCTTCAGTCTGTCCTTCATGCGCCATTCCTGAAGCGGGTAGATCTCGCTATGGTCCTTTGGATTTCCATTCGTCTCATGCTTCTTGTCGGTGAAGTACATGAAAAAGGTGGAGCTCAACAGGTTCTGGTATTCCTCCGAAGTGAGCTGAGATTCCCACCCGTGTCGGATAGTCCATTCTCCATCGCCATGCTCGGGCTCATCCTCATCTTGCACCTGGCGCTCGTGGTGTCGTGGTCCCAGATCAGTCTTTGCGCGCAGCATCGGCGGTCGTGCGGGCGCAGATCCGTTTGCGCCGTTCACGCGAGATTCGGTCATGGTTCCGCTGCGGTGCTCACGCGCTCTGGTTGCTGATGATGAGCGTGGGCTTAGTGCTCCGTCTCGGCGGTCGCGGGTATCGGGGCGCTCGTCGTCGTGCTGATGGGCGGCGGCAGCAGCTGTGTGTGAGGGCGGGAGGTCGGCCGAGTGAGGATCGTTCGCCCCGGGCGTTGACGTGAGAACCCTCATAGCAATGCAGGGCCCATCTGTGAAAAGCGCGGCGGAAGCGAGGCGCTTGTGGGGGATTGAGAGCGGACGGCGTTGCTCTGAAGAAAGCTCACCGGGGAAGTGAGCGACGCGACCTTGGAGCTCGAGGCTGCTATCCCGTCGGGCAACGACGAAGTTCACCGGCCGCAGTCTGACCGCCCGGTGTGCGCCAGCCAATGGGAGAGCGCGCGCCGGTCAGCTGTATTTAGCGTCACTAAGCAGACGTCGAGGAACTGCGAGCTGTGGTTGGCAGCGGCAGGGAAACCCTACCATCTAGACCGAGCTGCAAACACCTATTTTCCCCGCGGGCATGGTGCGTTAAGAGCAGGGACATGCGTTTGTGCTTGCCGCGCTCTTGCATGCGCCTCGGAAAAGCGATAAGCGATAAGACACCTCGGACGAGCGCCTGCAGGTGGATGGGGGGACGCGGCGCTGCAGGGATCCCGCGCCCGACACCATCGAGGAATTGCGTGACGGCATGCTCGCCTGGAATGCACAGCGCTAACATCGCCCGCCACACGCATTCCTGCCCCTTCGGTCGTTATCCGATTGTCGTCTTGTCTGGAGGCTGTAGCGCTGATTTTTGCGTGCCAGCATGACCCGCGCGCCCGCCTCCACAGGGCTCGCGGCCATGCGCGCTCTGATCGCGGCGGCCAATTGCAGGGTGTGCTAGGCGCAGATCCTCAGGGGAAGCCGGGCGGCGCTCGAGGGCCCGGCAGAGACAACTTGTGCGGTTGTCCAACAGTAATTCTGGACGAGGAGCATGACTCTGTGAAGATCACCATGGCCGCCTCAGGGACCAAGCGGGTATAACGAGAGGCCTTAAGCCCTGCTTTTCTGCCTTCCAGGCGCGGTCCGTGTACTCGTTGTTGCATTGCACGGCGACCCAGCACCAGCGAACGCGAGGCCTCTTGCAGCCCAGCGGCGACCCCTTCTTCCCGTGTCCTCTGTCTCAAGATTTCCCGCCCACCCCCGACCACCAATTTCTCGAGCGCTGCCACCAACCGGCGCGGAGCTTGCACCTTCCACCGCTGCGGAAAACCTGCGCACAGACGGTGATTCATGAGTGCGGCCGCCATCCGCTTCAAGACATCTGGTCCACCCCCAGCGACGTTTGTCAACACCACTCGAAACGTCCTCCTTTCGCTCCACCCACCCAGCGTCTGGATGTCCAGATAGCCGGTCCACCGCTGGCCCTACCACCTTGCGACCGGCCCCTAGGCCCCGTTGCCGCCCATGGCGTTCCTGTTCAAGTCCAAAAAGCAACAGCAGCCTCCTGCGTCGGCACTCCCTGCCGCGTCGCGCAACATCACCTCGTCCGATGGTCCGCCGCCAGCATCATCCATACCCACCGCCAATGGCGCGCGAGCCGGCCCTCCGCCGCGCGAGGTCGAGCAGGCCAGGAACTCGCCGCAGGCCCAGACCCCTACGCCCACCGCCTCTGTGAACAACTCTGTGAGCTCCCTGCAGGGCACCGAGCACACCGCAAGCCCGGAGCCCACCAAGTTGAGAGAACGATCGAACTCCCAGCTCCAGGTAATTGAGATCTTAGCCCTGTCCTTCTGTGCCGAGCGTCTTCGCCGCTGCCCAATCGCGGTGGAGCTGAGCGCACTGCAAGTCTTGCTGATGCTGACATGTCCGCTAGAACGGGCGTGCCTCGCAAGCTCCCCCGCCGCGCGGTCTCTCCGAATCCCCCTACCCATGGTCTCAACGCCGGCTGAACTTCACAACCGCCGCAAGCCCATTTCCGCGATATGGAGCCGCAGTCAATTCCCTCGCATCCAAGGATGGCAGCATATATCTTATGGGCGGCTTGGTTAATGGCACCACCGTGAAGGGCGATCTGTGGATGACGGAAACAGGCGTCGGGAACATGGCGTGTCATCCTGTCGCTACGACTTCAGAGGGCCCGGGCCCTAGAGTTGGCCATGCCAGTTTGCTGGTTGGGAATGCATTCATTGTGTTTGGCGGCGATACTAAATTGGACGAAGGCGATCTCCTGGACGACACACTATACCTTCTGAACACCTGTATGTCTACCCCGCGCTGATGTCGCGAGCTGACGGGCTGACGCAAAACAGCAACGAAGCAATGGTCGCGCGCCCTGCCGGCAGGACCGAGGCCATCGGGCCGCTATGGTCATACGCTCAACATTTTGGGATCGAGGATATACATCTTTGGTGGCCAGGTCGAGGGCTTCTTCTTCAACGACTTGGTTGCATTTGATTTGAATGCGCTGCAAGTCCCGAACAACCGGTGGGAGGTGCTCATTCCGAATAGCGCAGACGGCGGCCCAGCCCCCGGCCATGTTCCTCCGGCGAGAACGAACCACACTATTGTCAACTGGAACGACAAGCTATACCTGTAAGTCATATCGATAGCACCTTGTCTACGTGAGGACTGAACAACACTCGCTAGGTTCGGTGGTACAGATGGTGTGAACTGGTTTAGTGATGTCTGGGCCTACGATCCTAAGACCAATTCTTGGTCGGAGCTTGATTGCATTGGCTACATACCGCTTGCGCGAGAAGGGCACGCCGCCGCCATCGTCCAGGACACGATGTACGTCTTCGGAGGCCGGACAAGAGAAGGAACCGACTTGGGTGATTTGGCTGCTTTCAAAATAACGTCGCGCCGGTGGTACATGTTTCAGAACATGGGCCCATCGCCATCTCCACGCTCTGGGCACAGCATGACTTCTTATGGAAAACACATCGTGGTACTTGCCGGCGAGCCGAGCTCCTCTGCCCCGGACCGCAACGAATTGAGCATGGCGTACGTCCTGGATACTTCCAAGATCAGGTATCCGTCAAGCGAACAGTCCCCTGCGACATCTGAGAGGCAACCTGTGCGGAAGATGAGTGGTGGAGGGTCAGCTATTCCGCAGAGTCGGGTAGGCCGCGAAAGTATGATGGCTGGCCCTATGGGAGCGCCCCCTGCTAGGCCAGCTGAAGGACCACCTGTTGCTGGCAGTCCGCAAAGTGGTCCTGGTGGTTCACGACTTCCACTTCCGCGAACCGCCGGAGGGCCTACAGCATCTTCAGGGCCTCCCCCTCAACAGCAAGCCCCGCAGCCCAGGGCAAACGGTGCTAGACCAGGCAGCAAAACCCCTACCAAAGCATCCGGATTTGGACCTACGGTCGATACGGCAAGAGCCGCTGCTCTCGACCGAGACGCCATGTCTCCTGGAGCCAGAGACAGCCCGTCTCTCCGGGAAACCGAGCCGCAGAGTGTTGCACAGCGCGCCATGCGAGACCAAGGCCGGGAACAGAGTCCTCGTGGTGTTCGAAGCCCTGTCCAAGCGAAGCCGCCCCATCTGCACAAGGACTCGGTCGACTCCGTAAAGAGCGGACCGCCGCCACGTTCTGAATCTCGGTCACGCCATCAACAATCTTTGGACAATATTGTGCAAGAATCTCCCCGTGACTCTCCCCGTGGATCCGGCGAGGGCCACAGGCACAGGCGATCAGCAAGCCGCGAGGTGGAAAAACCGGTCGACAACGGAATGAATTCTTCACCATCTGGAAAGTCACCGAGCGAAGAAGTTGTCCGAGAACTGGAGGCTGCACGAAGTCGGAATGCTTGGCTTGCATCCGAGTTAGCCTTGGCGCGCAAGGCTGGCTACCAAGCCAATGCATCGAATAGCCCCGTTTTGGACGAGAGGGCCGCGGAGGCCTTCGGCGATGACGACAAACCGCTGGTAGAAGCTCTGATCAAGATGAGAGCTGAGTTGGCCAAGGTGCAAAACTCCATTGATGCACAAGCGGTCGAAGCTGCCAACAAGATTGCTCAGATTGAGAGGCAAAGGGACGCCGCTATCGGCGAAGCAGTGTACGCAAAGACCAAACTTGCCGCGCACGGTGGAAGCCAAGCGGGAACTCCACAGCCTGATGGAAACCGGAACATGACTCCTGATATGGACCGGATGAACGATATGAACAGGCGTCTAGCAGCTTCCCTTGCTGCTCAAACTGAGCTGTCTTCGCGGGTCGATGGTCTTTTGGTCGAGATGGAATCCGAGAAGCGGGCACGTA
The DNA here is from genome assembly GCA_023087385.1 of Diplodia sapinea. NCBI lineage: Eukaryota > Fungi > Ascomycota > Dothideomycetes > Botryosphaeriales > Botryosphaeriaceae > Diplodia > Diplodia sapinea. Next base: position 124,181 of record JAJMYO010000014.1, on the reverse strand, counting down.
CGCTTGCCGAAGAAACTGCTGAGGCTGCCCAGAAGCGCGCGAGTGACCTTGACTCTTACCGCCAGCGGACTATGATGGAGCTGGAGTCGTTGAGAGCCGAGCTTCACGAGGCGGAGAAGACTGCGCGCGAAGAATCAGCCTCTTCTGCTGAAGCGAAGGCATCTGCACAAATGCTTACCATAGACAAATCCGAGCTTAGCGGGAAGCTTTCTAGGGCTCTTGAAGACGTCAAGAGTCATGCCGGTGTTCTTGAATCGCTTCGCGCTGCCGTTAACGCCTCCACCGACAAGGCAGCCCTGCTCGAGTCGAAGCTCGAGGATGAACGGACCGAGCGCACCGAGCTCGAACAACTTCTCGCCAGGATCCGCTCAGAGCACGAAGACAGCAAACGGGAGCTCGAAAGCACCGCTAGACGCCTCAAGGATTCCGAGGAAATTGCTGCCAAGCATGCGGAAGAAGCCGCAATGCACCGGGAGGCCGTCCTCAACGGATTGGCTCGCGCCACCGACAAAGACACGGATGAAGACGTTTCTGACCAAAGGGTACAAATATTGCAGCAACAGCTTGATGCAGCAAGCGCCATGGTCCGGAAGAATCAAGAGGCTGCCGACCTTGCTTCGGAGAAACTTCGTCGTGCTGAAGAGCGCATCGCCGGCCTGGAGACCTTCCAAGAGCAGGCAAGCAGGGAAGGATTGTCGATCCGAAAGCAGCTGCAGAACGCCATGCGGGAGATGCAACAACTCCAGTCCGATAAATCTGAACTCCAGCAGCAGTATGAGAGACAGCTTCTCGAAGCTAACGCTCACGAGGTTCAGCTCAAGACTCTCAAGAACTTGTTGGATGAGCGTGGCATCAGCACAAGTGCCGCGGAACACCGACGTTCACGGGCGCTTGACAGTCCCAGCTCTCGTTTCAGCACTCCGGAGCTCAATCGCGTGCGTGAGCTTGAACAACAGCTCGATGCTAGCCTCAAAGCGCACGATGAGATGCGGGCAAGCTTTGAGAACCGCGAGGCTGAAATTAGCAAAGAGTGGGAGGAGAAGATCACGGCGCTGCACAACGACCACCAGGCCGCAGTCAAGTACCTTCGCGGAACGGAGAAAATGCTCACGAAGATGAAATCTGAACTTGAGAGGTACAAGGCGACCAACGTGGAGCTGGAGAAGGAGCTCGACCAAGCGAAACAGAGAGGCCTCAGCCCCAACCAGGATGCTAACTCCGGTTGGGAGGCCGAGCGTGACTCCCTCCGCACACAAATCACCAACATGCAGGGCACGCTCAAAGACTCTGTTACTCAGCTTGAGGGTCAAATCCAACAGCTTCAGGCCGATTTGGAGGCGGCTCGTGTTGAGCAAAAATCTGCCGCACAAAAAGCTCAGCAGCTCGAGCATTCTTCTGCTCAGCAACGCGTGGAGATGGAAAACCTTCAACGCGAAAAGGCGTCTCTGGAAGAGCGAGCGAGAGATGCTGAGCACCGTGTTCAGATGTTCCTCGACCAGTTCGAAAATAGCGTGGACAACTATCGTCGCCAGTCTCAAATGGTGCTCCAACCGCCCGGCAATGGCAATCATCCTCAAGGCCATAGCCACCACCGATCGCACGACAGCACAGGCGAGAGCATCTATAGCCAGGCTACCGACGTCACCGAGCGCACCGTCACACCTCCGAACCTGGCACCTCCGAACCCACAGGCTGCCATTGCAGCGACTCGTAACTCAATGGCCCTGGACAGTCTGGCAACTGAACTCGAGTCTTTGCGTTCGCATTGGGAGAGCACAAACAAGGCCTACCGTCTCAGTCAACATTCGTACATCGACCGTACGCCGACGACTGAACAGGCAGATATCGGCGAGAGTCTTGGCGCGTGGCGCAAGCGTCTGGATTTCGATGACGAAGACGAAGACGACCAGTCCACGCCGCAATATGCGTCCGCGGCGTCGTCTTCCCAGCCGGCAAAGCAGCCGTCCCCGGGGATGCAGGGGGCCCATGAGCGCAATTTCAGCGAGGATGCTGATTCCAGGACGCCGACCCTTGCAACGATGAACGGCGTTTCACCGGGCTCCCCAACCGGCCCTGGCCCGGGTGGAGCAGCAATGATCTAACGAAGTGGCGAAGACATTGATCTGGCAATGGACCGCTCATGTTACTTCACCACAATTATGGATAAGTCACAGGCAGGACGCTGCGATGATGGATCGATGAGGCAAGCCGCCTCTTTCACGCTTCAAACACGCCGCTGAAATGTGCTGTTGGCCGGATTCGGGACCATGAATTGTCATGCCAGCTGCGAGGAGTTCACTTATTATTGCTGCAGTTCGTTTGCTGTTTTTTATTTCACGATTGTTTATTCCCCGTACCTCGAATTTTAGTGCCCCTAGTACCCCAGCTGTTTTGCTTCAGCCACGCTATGCGATTTTTGTTTCTTTTCGATTTTCCATTCATTCGCACAGATACCTTTTCCTCGTTTACAACAGTTCGGGTTTCATTCTCGCTCTCGCAAAAAAAAAAAGAGGACTGGTGAGGCGTGCTCTTCATAGTGTGGAATCGCGGTATTCCCTAATTAGAGACGCATTTTTTTGTTATTACGAGGGCTCCCACGCTGCCCCAGCGCAGCCTTCACCAGATCCCTTCTTCTTTTCGTACTTCTTATCGCGCCCATCTTCGTCATCGTCAAGGCGTTTGTGGAGAAAATACCACGGTTGCTATGCCTACAGCAGGCTCGCTCCCATAGTTGCTGTTTGTTGGTGTGCATGTTTCATGCGGCATAAAGCGTCTTCGAGACTTTTGACGGCGGTCTGAAGGGAAGGTTATACCTGCGCGGACCAGTCCTCGCCATCGGGCCGCGTTCCCGTTCTCGGGGATTTTGCATCGGTGGTGAGGGTTGGCTCGTTGCCTTGATTTCACATTTTTGATTTTCTCTTTTTATTCGAGCATTTTGCAGGGCGATGACGAGCCGATGAAGGGAGAAAGGTTTCTGTAGTGTGTACTAGTAAATGCTGAGAGAAGTGTCAAGATGCGTCAGATACGTTGGTGATCATATGATCTGCTTAGTGGTTTGAATGGTTTTTTTTTTCCCAATGGCAGAGCTCCTTGACGGTCGAATTTTAGTGGCAGAGCTGAACCCCGTCTTACGGACGGGACCTGTTGAATTGGAAGTGTTCAATGAACGGATGACGCGCCGAGAACCCATGGGATGATTGATGAGTCGAAGCGTCACAAAAGCTTTGCACACCCAATCATAATGCCTTTCATTGATGTCTGACTCTGTCAATAACGGTACATTACTACCTGGCAAGTAGCCTAAATCCCTTTACGATCTATAGACCAAACATCACCACCAACCACCACTCCGGCACTACCTCCTCACATCATCATCATCATCGTCAAGCTTTATCCCCTACACCACCCCCGGCATGTCCCCTCTTCACGCTCGGCTCGCCCAACCTGGGCACCACCAGCGCCGCGTTCTTCTCCTTGGGCATGCGGGAAGACGGGGAAGAAGGCGGCGACCCGGCTGCGCGGGCCGTACGCCTCCTCGACGAGATAGACGGTCACGCGCCACCAGGCGAGGATGGGCGCTGACGATCCAGAAGTACGCGGCGGCCGAGGCGAACAGGCAGAGCGCGATGGTGTTGCTGCCCGTGGCGTGGCAGGCGAGGAGGGTGGTGGCGAGGATTACTGTCACGCGCGGTTGCGGCGAAGGCCCGGTTGGTGTTGGTGGTTTTTATTTTTTTTTCTTTCTCTTCTTCTTTCTCTCTCTTCCTGGTTGTGGAGAGGTTTATGGGGACGGAGGGAAACTTTACGCCAACGCAGGTGAAGGCTGCCACGACGGCGAACCAGCTCGCCAGATCTCGTAGCGTTCAGGGAGCACAGGGAACGGTGGTGGATAAGTGGTTGAAAGATGCAGCCTAGAAACCTGTAAGAGGCTTTGGTGAATCGGTTGTTCTGGATACAAGGCTGGCGGGGTTAAGGAACATAAAAACTTGAACGGGGACTATCACAAGTAAGCGAACAATGAAGAAACCTCGAGAGGTTGTTGCTGTCGTTAATATGGAAATATCCTGTACATTGGCGTTGGTCCGAGTTGCTCTCCACGTTGGTCTAGCTGTACTGATCCTCCTTTTGTGCACGCACGTTCTTTCGGAATACCGCTGACAAAAACGCGCTTCGAGCTGCGACACCAGAAAGGCTACGTCGTATTTCCTTGAATCTGTTCATCGGATTCATCCTCAGCACTTCGGTACCTCTCGGGATGACGTTTTCTGTTTGGGGGTCAGCGGTTGCACTGCGATTCAATAGGGTATAATCACAACCTGTCCCATTTGTACAGATAATCCAACAGGTACATCCCCCCAACGGCTAGAAAACCGAACGCGATCAAGAACTGGTAGCCGTACTTGTAATGCGGAGCGTCCTGCGTAGGGAACAGCACGACTGTATGCATGCCAGGGTCAGCACAATGCATGCAGAACACGACGGGGAAAACCAATAGTAGACTTACCGGGAACCCAGGCGCCAAATGCATACGTAAAGATGTTACCCGTCGCCACAAGCAATTGCCGCAAATTGGCGTTGTGCTGCGTGATCTCATGGCCCCAAGACTAGATGGCGTTTTCGGTCAGTATCCGCCCGACCTCCTCTTTTCGGAAGAGCTGTCCACTCACGATGACCACTGGCTGTGCTGCGCTTCCCACATACGCGAGGTAGAATGCCGCCATGAGCGCTGCCTCCGGCACGTGCCACACCACCATGATGACGTTGGACACGAGCACGATCGCCTGTACGATGTTGACTACGAACAGCCGTGATCCGGACGCGTCCGACAGCCAGCCGAAAACGAAAGCCGCGACGATGCTGACGGCATTACCGGCGGTGGGCAGGATGTTGGTTTGCACGACGGAGTAGCCTCGGTCTTTCAAGTAGAGGTTGAAGAAGGTGCGGCCCATGTAGGCTTCGGCTACCATTCTGATGGTCGTTTTGTCGGTGAAGTTCTATTGTGCACCATGTTGAGCGAAAAAGCTTACAGGTATGGTATGACGAAGGCCCAGATTTGCCAGCTTGTATAAACGTCTTTGAGGGCCTTCCATGTGAGCTTCTTGGGAGGTTTGCGTCCGATCTTCTTCATGCGTTGGATGCCGTAGGCACGATCCTGGTCGGAAATGTCAGTCAGTTGCTACGCCGATGCGATGTGTCTTCACTCACGTCGGCATTCAAGTAGAATGCCCGTGTATTACTCGGAAGATCCGGAATCGCGAAGAAGCCCCAGATAGCGATTGGGATCGAGATGATGCCATCAAAGATGAACAGCCATCTCCAACCGGCCAGGCCGGCCGTGCCGTTCAAACCCGTATACAAGCCAGCTTGCAGGTAGCCACTGAACATGCCGGCGATGCCGCTGCTTTGCTCGAATAGCGCCATGCGCTTGGCTAGCTGAGATGGTCCGTACCAGCTTCCCAAGATAGCGGCGTAGCCGGGGAAGGCACAAGACTCCAGGAGACCAACGAAGAAGCGGAGGGCGTAGATGGTTTCGATTTTCTTCGCGCTGGCCATGAGCATGACCAGGATGGACCAGACCAATTCACAGGATGGAATCCATATGGATGGCCGGACATACTTTAGCTGGATCATCTGACTTGGGACGGTGCCGATGATGATGCCGATGTTGAAGAACGTGTTTAGGAGATTCCTCTCGTTGCCGTAGAGCTCGAGCTGTTACGGTCGAACGCTAGGTTAGTCTTGCACTGAGATAAATCAAACGTTATTGATTGGCTTACATCCTCTTTCATCCCGCTAACGAAGGCATTGCCTGAATGCGAAAATCACCATCAGCTCTTTGTGCGGCAGAGTGGAGATTTGATATGTTCGCATGTTTTCCTTGCCTCACTTCTGCTATTTGACCGGAAAGAGCTTGTGCTTACTGTAGTTTTCTTGGTCAAGATACTTGATGAAATAGCCCAACAGGACGTAGGAACTATGTATTGATTAGACCGCAAAGCCGCTTTTCACGATGCAAACTAGCCTGTAACTCACAAAAAGATGCCATCAACTTTCCGAAGGTACTTGCGCTCTCGTGCATCATCTCCCCAAATCTTACGGGCCAGTTTTGATGTGCAGCTCCTTGGAACTTCAGCAGCTGACAAATGCTCCTCAACAGCATCGCCGAAGGCTTGCTGCTGCGGCGCCACAGTAACGATGGTGTCCTCAGTTTTTGGCGACTCGGATGCCATGGTCCCGTATCGCGGCGGAAGTCATGGGGGCCAGTAAGAGGCGGCATTGGAGAGGCCTTTAGTCTATGTATGCCACGCGCACGCATCACGCTTCGAAAAGGTTGCTCGGTGCAGTTCGAAAACAGGTTGCGCCGCCGCTGTGTCGGCAGCACGCCATGATATCCGATATGGCAAATAAGCGACATGTGAGTTGGTAGGTCAGCAGTGGGGAGGCGTGTTGCAGCAATGGGCGGGTCAAATGATGCGAACTGATAAAGAACAGCTGAAATAGACAGTTCCGTGCACGACATCGAATAAGCAGCAAGACATATCGGCGGGGTCAGACCCCAGCAGGTCGGGGTCCGGTGGGGATGGTTGCCGCATTGCATGGGTTGTCTGCGGAATGGCGTATGGGGTCGGGATGATGTCGCAATGCAGCGACCGATTGCTTAAACGGAGTGGGAGAGCATCGGCAACAGCCATGCCAGCACCGAAGATACAGCATACAGAAAAATGACTACAGCTCTCTCTGGCGTGAAGCACATCTTCGCTTCGTTTTTCGACTTCTTCTTTGCCGGCTTGACCGCTTCGCCGTATCTTGAAGACTACTACCAGCGCCTTGGCCATGGCGACTGAGACATCGACGACGCAGTCCTCTGGGAATCAGCCGAAGGTGCAGTTGCGTGCGGAGACGTCCATAGACTATGATAAAGAAGAGGTCAGTCGAAGCCTGAACGAAAGCAGAGCCCATGATTGAATTCTGCTGCAGTACAAATACAAGGGCTATCTGTCACATCACACGCCTGGATTGCAGCCTCCACTGCAAGAGTTCGCACATGAGGATGTAGGTCTCCGGGCTGATCCGAAGAAGCCAAATCTTCTCGGTGCACCGGATGCTGTGGTTGAGGAGATCACGCCGGCTATCGGGACCGAGATCCGCGGCATTCAGTTGAGCAGCTTGTCTTCAACACAACTGGATGAGCTTGCATTGCTTGCAGCCGAGAGGGGAGTTGTCATTTTCAAGGACCAAGACTTTTCGGAAGCTGGACCGGAGCGCTGGAGAGAGTATGGGAAGCACTTTGGCCCGCTACATGTCCACCAAATGGGTGGGCAGATCAAAGACTATCCGGAGATACTGCCAGTATACCGTGACTTTACGTATGTGTCGCCCTGTGTTCTTGAAGTCTTCATGCTGACGGGGTCAAGTGCGGGCGCTGTCGACAATGAGATCAAAGACAACATAACGAGCGTCAAATGGCACAGTGACATGAGCTACGAGATGTAAGCTTCGCAGCCTTTGGCCCCAGTCCCTGAGAGATTACTTACCGGGTGCAAGCAATGGCATGGGGACCACGACCTTTTTCGTGCTAAGTACACCGCCGTCCGGTGGCGACACACTCTACCTCTCGGCCACAGCAGCCTATGAGCATTTGTCTGAATCATTTCGCGAGAGGCTCCATGGGCTGCGTGCCGTGCATTCTGGCCACGATCAAGCATCAGTTCATGATCACCGAGACCGCTACATCCGCGAGCCGGTTGAGACAGAGCATCCTGTTATTCGCCTTCATCCTGTAGGCCCTGACCTTTTGATGAGATTGCGTACAGGGTTCCTGGACTAACAGAAAGCTCGCAGGTGGCCAAGAAATATTCTCTATACGTCAACAGACTGTACACCAAGAGAATCGTTGGATGGAAGCGAGAGGAAAGCGGTATTGCAACGGCCCGATATCGAGAAAATAAAGCTGGCGCACTGTACTGACTAGCCCTCGCAGACGCGCTTCTCAACTTTCTCTTCGACCACATTGAACGTGGGCAGGACTGGCACATTCGGGTGCGTTGGAAGCCGGGGACAGTCGTGGTCTACGACAACCGCGTGACGCAGCAGTAAGGAAGACACGACGCCACCCTGAATAAATCAAAGCTAACAAAGGCAAAGCTCGGCGTTGAGGGACTTCAAAGTGGAAGAAGGGAAAACCAGGAGGCATATGATCAGGATTACGCCGCAGGCGGAGAGACCGTTTTTGGAGGGCTAGGAAAGGAACTGGGCAAACAAATTGCTGATCGGACACGGACATGGGCGGGAGTATAGCTGGGCCTACTTACGACGTGATGAATAACGAAGAAAGGTATTTTATGTTGAGGAATGGTTGCGCGCATGTGGTGCAGTTTGGTCGACGCGTCTCCGCCCGGTGGTGACGGGACGCGCCATGAGCGATGACGACAGCCGGGCGCGTTCCCAAGTGCCCCGCATCCAAAATTTTGGCCGCCATCCTGAGCTTCCACCATGCCGCCTTCCTCGTCTCGCGTTCCGCCTTTGCTCCAGCCATACGTACGCTTGCCTCCAGCCGGATCGTTGCATCTCCTCACAAGCGTCCTTGGCGCCAGTACCAATTGGCTGGTCATACGGTACCTATGTGGCGCCTTCACCGGACACGATGCGCGCAAGCCCGCCGCGAGCTCAGATGAAACCAACAACGGACTGAGAGGCCAAGATGAAGATACGGCCGTGATACTAGTCAGCTTCCTGCGCGACTGGGAGTTCTGGAAGACGGAAAGCCGCAGAGCGGGGGTAAGCATATCCATCCATCCACTTCGAAGCTGCACGCTGACCTCAATCCCTGCCAGGGCCTCGATCTCGCCCGTCTCGCCCAGCAGAACCGCTTCGCCTTCGTCGACGGCCTCTCCAACCTCTTCCTCCCCGCCGACGCCACCGACAACGCATCCCCAGCTCCCACCGCCGCTCCTTCAAGCTCGCCCATCCCCGTCCGCACCGGCCGCACCATCACGCCCCGCAGCCCTCCGCCAGCATCGCCGCAACAACAGCAGCAGCAGCAGCAGCAACCCTCCGCCGCTTCCAAAAGACCCACTACCGCCAGCCCAGCAGCGCCACCACCGACCTTCCGCCTCACCACCCCCACGCTCTCCCACCTCGAAGCCGTCGTCCACAAAGCCCGCGCCCACCTCACCGCGCACTCGCCCGCCCGCCGCATCCTCCTCGTCCTCGACGCCCCGGACCTCCTCCTCGCCGCCACCGAAGCATCAGCCGCCGCCAACGCCACGACAACGACGACGACACCCGCGGACTTCGCCTCAACCCTCCTCGCGCTGCGCGGCGACGTGCACGCCGCCGTGGCGTCGGTGTCGGCGGATGCGCCGCTCGTGGCGGCGGCCGTGGACGCGGTCACGGCGCGGAATGACGACGGCAACAAGGGGCAGTTCTATGCTGGTAGTAGTAGTAGCAATACGCCGCTGGAGGCGGGGCAGGCGGCGTTGGTGGTTGGGCTGGCGCACGTGGCGGATTGGGTGTTGAGTTTGCGGCTGTTGGATACGGGGTTTGCGGCGGATGTGAGCGGGGTGTTGAGGGTTACGAGGGGCGATAACGGGGATGGGGATGAGGATGGGGAGGAGCATGGGATGGAGGAGAAGGAGGTGTTGTACTATATCGGTGGGGATGGGAGTGCGAGGGTGTTTGAGAGGGGGGCTGGTGTGGGGAATGGCTGACGTGTTTGAGGTTTCGTGAGGAAGAAGAAGAAGAAGGAGGAGGAGGAGGAGGAGGAGGAGGAATGACCGGGAGAGCGTGGGTCCTGTCGTGTAGGTGGAATTATACATAACTACGTGGTTTCTTATCTACATTTTCTATTAACAGCCGTCAGAGTTCATTATTACAGGTCTTCTCATCGCGAACTTTTACAGCTCCAGCATTAAAGCCATCAAGCCACCGAGCAGGCCACCCATACTCACCAACCACCTTCGACCCGGCAGAGCCAGAAACGGTACTCGGCGTCGCGGAGCCAGACGCGCTGGCAGAAGCAGAAGCAGGAGCTAGCAGCAGCGCTCCTACCACTAGTCGCCGAGGCCGAAGCAACGGAAACGGAAGACGTAGGGTCAGCGAAGCTGTAAGAGGTGGGCGCTGCCGATGGTCGAGACACTCGACGGACACGCCGTTGTCGGGATGCATCCAGGAGGTGGTGCTGTCGTACGTGCCGCATGGGGATGTTGGGGGCGAGCCGATGTGGGGATTCCTTTCTCTCGATCGTCTCGATGACGGGCAGGTTCGACGGAGGAGAGAAGTCGGTCCCAGTCGTTTTGGGTGTGGATGGTGGTGTCGGTGTCGGGGCACGACGGTGTCGGGATTTGCTCAAAGATCAACGAGTGGACAACAGATGGATCCCGCTGGGCATTCCCTCGTCTCGCTATATATATCGCGAATCTTATAACCATGTGCTTCAGGTCAGAGCTCGGCGTTCGCCACAGGCATTCGGATCCTGGCGGGTGGGTCCTGCCTATCTAGGAAATCACTGCTGGATTGAGTAGGCTAGCTGCATGCTTGTATAGCATTGTTCTAGTAACTACGTGGCCGACACGAAGTCCAATGAGATTTTACGATAGGTACAGGAAGATGACTAAGTAGCGCCTGTGCCTGTCTGCCACCCTACAGCTCCACAGCTGCATCCACTACCCCCAATGGTGTTTCCGTATGTAAGACATCACCGCTCCTTTAGGCCTGTCCAATTTTCAGGGGTCGGGAGCGGAACGCACAAACCGCTGACTTCGGGATTCCCGCGTCTCGGACAATTGCATGCACGGCTGTCAACGGTATCTGGTGGTTCGGACCGGAATATGCTGCAGTGTAACGCCGTTCTGTCCAGCGGTTTTGGGCGCGTAATGTACGAACGTGGGCATATGCTGGCTATAAGAAGTCGAGTATATCGAGCAAGACACCAGACAATCCTGAAACTTAGCTTATTTGCCTTTCACACGACGCCACCATGCATTCCAATGACGTTTCCGAATCCAAAACCGATGTGTATGCCAAGCCACCCTCCACTTCTCATCCCAGTAAAACTACTTCATCCATAGACTGATCATCGGTGCTGGCCCGGCGGGCTTGTCGGTCGCCTACTGGATGGCGCAGTACGGCGTCAACGCTCGCATTATCGACAAACGCGGCACCAAGATCTTCACCGGCCAGGCTGATGGCCTACGAGCACGCACACTGGAGCTGTTCGACACCATGGGCATCCTAGGCCGGGTGTCTCTGGAGAGCAAAACCGGCACCGAGCTTCGTCTCTGGGTAGGCTCCGCGTGCTTCGAGTATTTGGGCCAAACCTCCTGCTGACCTGGCATGATAGAACCCCGATGGGAAAAGAGGTCTTCAAAGATCCGGAGGTATCAAATAGGGAAAAAGAGGCATACTCAAAGTCCCGGTTTGCCATCGTCGGCTTGAACCAGGGCAGAATCGAGCGCTTCATGTTGGACGCCATCAAGGAGGCCAACCATGACCTCGAGGCCGAGCGCGGCACCATCGCCGAGACGCTCGAATGCGGCGAGACGCTCGCGGCAGACCCGGACGCTTACCCGATCACGGTCAAACTGAGGACGCTGAGCGAAGACGAGGCTAATCCTTCGCCGGCATACGGATCTTCCGGTGTGCGTGATGGACTGTTTCGCAGTAATTTGTCTCCAGACGACTGGCAGGACCTGATCAACAAGAGAAAGGCCAGGGCAGGAACGACGGAGGTCGTCAAGGTGAAGTGCGTCATCGGCTGCGACGGAGCGCACAGCTGGACGAGGAAGCAGCTGGGCATCAAAATGGAGGGAGCAGCTACCGATTTCATCTGGTACCATCGATCCACCGACACCGCTCTCTTTTTGTCCTTCTCGCTGACCCATGTTAGGGGTGTCATGGATGTCGTCCCCATCTCGAACTTCCGTGAGAAATGTCCTTTCAGCGTCCAGCTCTGAAGCCTACGAACGGTTGTGTAGCGGACATGCGTCACGCCTGCACCATCAAAAGCGACGCCGGCACCACCCTGCTGATCGGCAGGGAACGCGGCCTCGTGCGCCTCTACATCTCTCTATCCTCAGCCGACGACCCATCCAAGCACGTCGACCGCTCCACCATCAATCTCGACGTGCTCAAAGCTACCGCCCAAAAGATCCTCCACCCTTACACTTTCGACTTCAAGATCTGCGACTGTACGCCACCGCTCCTCACCATTCCGGGAGTAACACACACTGACCCCTCCTTCTTCCAGGGTGGTCCGCCTACCAAATCGGCCAACACGTCGCGTCCGCCATTTCCGATCCAACCAACCGCATCTTCATCGCAGGCGACGCCTGCCACACACACTCGCCCAAGGTTGGCGCCGGGATGAACATCAGCATCCAAGGTACGATACATACCCATCACCGCACCTCCCAGCTCTCAAACGGAGGAAGAAGCCACCACTGACCAAACCACACAGACGGCTTCAACATCGGCTGGAAAGCCGCGTCCGTCGCCGCCGGCCTCTCGCCCGCCGCCATCCTGCCCACGTACGCGCTGGAGCGGCACCCCGTCGCCGAGCGCCTCGCCGAGTACGACAGGCACTGGTCGCGCCTCTTCCTGCCAGACGCAAAGAAGAAGGGGTCGACGAAAGAAGAACCGGCCACCGCCGCCGCCGGCGCCATCGCCGGCGCCCCCGCAAAGGACGACGACAACGACAAGGCCAACGCCAACGCCTTCGCCGCCGCCAACGCCCGCTTCGAGGACTTCGCGCAGGGCTACAAGCTCGACTACCCGTCCAGCATCCTCGTCTCGCGCTCCTCCAACAACGACAACGACGACGACAACGACAAGATCTGGGTGGATGAGAGGGGCGAGGTCGACGCGGAGCGCGACGGCGAGTCGTACGCGAAGTGGGGCGTGGATCTGGCGAGGGGCGCCGTGGTAGTGATGAGGCCGGATCAGTGCGTTGGTTGGTACGGGGACTTGGAGGATGTGGAGGAGATGGAGAGGTATTTGGAGGGCGTGCTCAAGCCCGCGTTGTAGATGTTGGAGAAGGGCCTTGCGTGTACCTTGATTCTTCCCTCAGATCCGACTTTTTCAGGAGACATTCAGTGTCGTAAAAAGCAACACTCTGGCTCTGGAAAAGACCTTCGGGAGGTCATCTCTCAACCACATAAAGAGTGTTCCATGCTTGTCTTGACGGCTATGGATCTTTCGTTCACAAATCATTTCTGTCCTCGGTGGCAATGTTCGGCCTTCATCCGCTTCAGTTTAAATCCAGTCTCGTACTCAAGCAAGCGCCTGCACGAGGAAAGGGAACGTTTTTGTTCAAGACGACCATGTCACGCACTCAAGCTCTCGTACCCGCCGACGGCGGTAGGCGTTGGATCCAGAGGCTTGGTGCGTACGGTGTGCTTCTTGTAAGCAATCCAACATTCAGCGTTCCGCGGAAAACCGGTTATCGTTGATTATCAGGGCTGGGGTAGATTAGATAGTGTTCGAAGGGTTCCTCGTATTTGGTGAATCCTCTCACTGGGCAGCTCGCACATGGCATCGGAGCCGGAAATAGAGGGTTGAGGATAAGTCTGATTAAGCGCCCTACATTTGACATGTCTATGAGCTGGGAGCCTAGGTGCCGGAAAGATAACAAGTCGATAGCGCTTGCGGTTGATGACGTTGGGTAGGTGAATGGTGGAAACGGTTTCGGCTCAGTGCTCACTTCCCCGCTCCCCGACCGTCTGACCATCTGACCGCTCGTCTTCGGCAGGTTGGTAAGCGGGTGGAAGGATGCAGATAGCGTCTGAAAGCGGATGGCAGCGGCGGGGGAAAGGGGAAACATGCGGGGGATGACGATAGATATGGGCCTTGGGTAGCCGCCGCTAACGGTCCGTCTTCCGTGCCAGCCGGGGAGACACGGTCCGCCTTCTCTTCATAAGCCCCGGCATCTTACCTCTGATTCTGTTTCCCCAGAGCAAACCGCCGTTAGAATGACGCCGATAATGGAGCACGCCATCCTGCCCGCCTACGTTGCGGGTGCTGCGTCCGCAGCTTTTGTCGTCTACGTGAGTAAAGCACGATACTTACCATTGGCCGGGAGATCAACAGCTAATGCAGCCCATCCCCCACCAGCTCGTCGTCCTTGCCGTCTACCGTCTCACCCTCCACCCTCTAGCTGGCTACCCCGGTCCATTCATCGCCAAGATCACCCCTTGGCGGGATGTCTATCATGCCTGGCTCGGCGACAAGCACCTCGACTTTTACGAGCTGCATCAACGCTATGGTTCGTAGCATACCAAGACAAGTAAACAACACTAACAGCAAAAAGGCACCTTTGTCCGCTACGGCCCCAACACCCTCTCCATCAACGACCCGGCCGCACTAAAGGCCATCTACGGCCACCGGGCCAATGTACGCAAGTCCGACTTCTACCTCGCCTTCCCCGCCGTGCCCGGCGCCTTCAGCACCCACACCGCCCTCGACCGCCACGCCCACGCCCGCAAGCGCCGCGTTATGTCGCACGCCTTCTCCGACGCCGCCCTGAAGGGCGTCGAGGACTACGTGCTCGGCTACGTGCGGCAGTTTGTGGGGAAGCTGACCGGCAGTGGTGGTGGCGGCGAGGTTGGCAACGGGGAGGAATGGTCGGCTGTTCGCGACGTGGGCGAGTGGAGCACGTATCTGGGCTTCGACGTCATGGGCGATCTGGCGTTTGGCAAGTCGTTCAACATGCTCGAGGGCGACGTGCCCGAGAATCGGGAGGCGGCCTTTTTGCTGACGCAGGCGGCGAAGAGGCACAACATCGTAAGTCGAACACACTCCTTCCTTTTCTTCAACGACGGTGCGGGAAGCATGGCTGATTGTGAAAACAAAGACCGGCCCGATGCCCTGGCTGCACCAATCCGGCCTCGACCGGATCCTGTTCCGCAAGATCAACCAGGACCGCGACCGGTACCTCGCCTTCAGCCGCAAGCAGGTGGGCCAGCGCACGCAGAGCGCCGACCTGTGGAAGTCGGACCGCAAGGACTTCTTCTACTACCTGCTCAACTCCAAGGACCCCGAGACCGGCGAAGGCTTCGGCAAGCAGGAGCTCTGGGGCGAGAGCAACACTCTGATCATCGCCGGTGCGTACATTTCCCTCCCTCCCCCTCCAACCAAAGAAGCCAACAAACCACACTAAAAAGAAAAAGAACAACGAACTAACGCCAAACCAGGCTCCGACACGACCTCCACCACCCTCACCGGCGCGCTCTTCTACCTCCTCCACAACCCCACCACCCTCGCCCGCCTCACCGCCGAGATCCGCACCGCCTTCCCGTCCCCGGAAACCATCCGCTCCGGCCCCGCCCTCAACGCATGCACCTACCTGCGCGCCTGCATCGACGAAGCCCTGCGGCTGTCGCCGCCCGTCGGCGGCGTGCTGCCGCGCGTGACGCTGGCCGGCGGGCTGGCCGTCGACAACGCGCAGCAAGGCCGCCGGCACCACATCCCGGCCGGCGTCGGCGTCGGCTGTCCCATCTACGCGCTGCACCACCACGACGCGTACGTCCCGGACGCCTTCGCGTACAAACCGGAGAGGTGGATGCCCGAGGGGAACGAGGCGGGGGAGGAGGGCGTGAGGCGGCTGCACGAGGTTTTCAACCCCTTCAGCGTGGGGCCGCGCGGCTGCATCGGGAAGCCGATGGCGTATCTGGAGTTGAGCTTGGCGCTGGCGAGGCTGGTGTGGGGTTGGGACATGCGGCTGGCGCCGGGCGAGGCCGGGAAGGTGGGCGCGGGCGCGAAGGGGTTGGGGAGGGGGAGGGAGAGGGAGGGCGAGTTCCAGCTCGAGGATATCTTTGTGAGCAATAAGGTGGGCCCGATGGCGCAGTTCAGGGCGAGGAGGGATTGAGGACGACGGCCCGGAGGAAAAGTGAAATGATGGGATTTGTGAGCGTCGTTTGAAGTGTGTGTGGTTTTCTTTTTTTTTTTTTTTGTCTGTTTGGGATGTGTTCAGAGGTTGCCTTGGTCCCACCACTCGAACGAGGCGCCCAAGACGTCGTCGAGGAGGGTGGCGGCTTGGAGGGACTGCTCGAATTGCCGGAGCTCGGGGACGAGCGGTGTATTCGAGTCTCCCTGCGGATCCGAAGTAAGCTGGGCTTGGTTGCTCTGAGTTTGCGGTTCTAGAGCGCCCGATGTTGCTCGGCTGAGTGAGGGCAGACTACTGGAAATGTTCTGATATATAGGGATGTCTGTAAGCCTGGTAGAGCGTCTGGCTTGCTGTGGGAGCAGTGATTCGCTGAATAGCGATGGTCCCGAGGTAGGGCATGAAGCGCTTACTGCGCTGTAGCTGAGAAGTGTCCATAGGATCTCGGCCCTCTCGCGAGAGTAGTCGGTCTCCGTTTGAAGTTGGGCAGTGGTGATCCTCTCGAGACTTTGTAACAGTTGAGCCTTTTGTGTAGTTAGTAAGACTTACAATAATGATTAATTGTTGAGTAACTCACCATATTTGCCGCTATGGGCCAAATCCTTCCAATACCTCGCACAAAGGCCATACACCTGATAAACTTGTCTTGCGCATCCTTCCCGGCCTGAGTCTCTCCAGATAGTCGATAGTGATCAAAAATGGTCGCTGCTACTGTCACGGCATATGCGATGAAGGGATCTGTGACAGTGTAGTCGAATTCTCTTGCCACCGTGCTAAAGCGGAAGGCCCAGTAGGAATGCAACTTGGCCTGGTCGGACGTACTTTGCCGGAAGGTTCTGGGGGCGTTGTCCTTTATGGGATCCAGCCGTACAGACAAGAGGAAAGGGTGGTTTAGTACGCAGAGTATGGCATGATACATGAATTGGATTGAAAACCAGGGAGCCCAGTATGCCGGATTGTCTCTGAATTTGCCGGCGGTTTGTTCCGAAAAGCGATGTTCATCGGGGAACTGGGACTCGTACTCCATCAGTGCGGAGACTATGGAACCATACTCGGAATCCCCTGTCCACAGGCTCTTTCCAGCTTCGGCGCGGGATTGAGCAGCAAATTTCTGCACTCTCCCCCAAATTTCGTAAAGCTTGATGCTGTTTGCTAATATTATCTCCGCGTCCTGTGGTGGGGGCTGCGGTGTCACGTCAAGCAGTATGCCAATGGCTCCGGGGAAGCGGCAGGTAAATGCAGAAAGCGGAGGTTCTAGTCCGAATGTACGAGTGAGAACGTACAAAGCCCAAGCACACCGTCGACGCTCTTCGAGCTCCGGCGGGCCAATGTCCCAATCTGGCTCTGGCTCCTCAATGAGTCTGGACTCTTGCGCAAGGCTAAGAGTGGTATTCAAATGCAGCCAAGATCTTTCTTTCTGGCCAGCTATCGGGATCAGTAAGCGTAAGCGGAATAGTGATGGGAAGATTACCAGTAAACTCCCAGAATGAAAGCAAGCACAGAGCCTGGATGGTAGCAAGGCTGACCCCACCGTTGTTTAACCGCCTGGTGATCAAGTGATTGGCTCTTGCGGCATAAGTGGTGGACGCCTCAGCACCAACGACGCCTTTGTGCTCGTGAACGAGGCGGAATGCAGTGGCGAGCAGAGCGTTGATGAGCTCATCGTCATTGGTCTCGCATTCGGAAAAAAAGCCGGGGGGAAAGAGTGGTAGGGGCTGATGATTGCAGCGCTCCTCGTATTGGATCAATAAATCACTCAGCACCTCAGCTGGAGGGTATGAACTAGGGTCAGGTCAGCATGGGCAAGGCTGGAAATGGGAAAGGCTCGGTACCTGGTACTCTGCGGCGATTCTTCATGGACCGGTGGGACAGCCCACGTCCCTTCTGACATGGTTGCGACGCCTACAGGAGCGGGATACGAGGGCCGACAACTTTGTATATCAGTCAGCCTCAGGCGCTGCTGAATGAGGGAATTCACGAACATGTTTCCATTGAGCATCAGGTCCATCTTGCTCTCGAGGCTCCGCAGGCGCTCTCCCTGTGATTTGATAAAATCAGTGCAACGACAAGAGAGTATGAGGAGAGGCACGTACAATACTTTGGTCGGAGTCCTGTATTCTGCTGCCATTATTGCTACCCTCGTTATACGAACAGACTTGGCCAAGCCGCACGCAGAGCGAACACGCGGGCTGCTCCCCCGGACAGCGTGTCTTTTTGCGCCTATAGAGAATCAGTATACGATCGAATGGTGGAGTGGGAGCGCCTCGCACAACAGCTTACCTGCAGCCTTCACACGCTTGACGCGTGCGTTTCGACGGGCGTGACGAATCGTCGGCCATGGTGGGTATGATGGTTCAGCTGAAGGACGGTAGGACGGAGTGTTGTCGACGCCACGTGCAAGGGTGTTGCGGAAGGAGCCATGCTGCTCTGGCGGATCAATGATGAAGCGATGGCAGACAGCTGGTGGGGATGACGCGATGCTTTGTGATGGGGCTTTCTGGGGAGGTGAAGATTGTGCATTGGCGCGACCGGGCCAATCGGACTGCATCCTTTCAGACCGTCCTCCTATCGGTATTCCGCGGCAACCCGCGGTCCGCTTCCGCCTTGGGGGAAACTTTCAGCGTACCCGACGATCACAGATGTGTTCGATAAGCCTCCGGATAAACTATCTTCTTCGTGTGTGCTACAACAGACGCATACTTTGCAACATCGCTGGCTTTCACTCTTCTTTATGATGGCGTAGTGTCCGAGTCTGTCAACAGGTGTAGGCGTGTAGTAATGGGACAGTGTTATCGCCAGCTTTAGGAGACAGGTGCCATTCGTCGGAAGGATAGGAACCAATAAATGGAATTATTAGCCGTACGCCACAGCCCTCTGGCTACAGCTGAGTATGCCCCGAGCGAAAGGTACGTAATGTCATTTGTCCTGAGTGCCGCAAAGAAAAGACTATTCTGACTGCATAAGCAGCCTACTTCATGTGGCAGGTTGTGTCAAGGCTGGGCCTATCATGCTTAATGTTTATTGGTTGACCCATTGTTGCAATCGCCGATTGGAACGAAGTCTTGTCAAGAAGAAACGCTTACTCGAGAAGAGTTGTGAGATCAAGCCGGCCAGGATATCATGGCTTGAGCTGGGTGTCAGCATGGCCTTTTGGCGGACTGTGTCACGTTGATATGATAGATATACTCGGCTGTCCTACAACTACAGCCTCTTACTTGTCTATAAACACACCCTCCATGTTCAGTCTGAAGTACTTCCTGCACACAACTCTCTTCCATTAGACACACGACCGCTGCCCCCAACCGAGCCATGAAGGTCTTGCGAGACCGGAAGCGGGCTGGAAAAGCCCGTAATGGGCTTTTCGCTATCCTATCTTTCCTATTTGTAAGATGTGTCGCCTCATCCCTTGAAAATTCCAGTTTCACTTGCTGGCCCCGGCAGCGCTATCCAAACACGACTAGTTATGAGCTTACCGGATGGGAATGGCTGTCCTACCATGCAATACCTATGCCATTGTTGGATCTTAACGAAGCTTTCATAGTCTCCTATATTCAGGAACACGACGGCTGGACAACCATGATTGCAGCACTCGAGGACTGCATCGATCATTATCAGGCTCCCTGGACTCTTCACGACGGAATGAACATGGAAGATGTGACTAAGAAGATACGGAAACACCTCGATACTTGGAGCAACAGGGCATTTCCATGTGGTGATGGCACCGTCGAATCCCCCAACGAAAGCCATTTCGGCACAGACTTTGTGAAGGAATACAATGCGCAGCTTCAAGCCCTTGGCAGTCCAGCAAACCGATCTGATGAGACAAAGACCGACATACTCAGGAAACGGCTGAGTAAGGAATCTCAAGAGTTCAAGCGCAAGATGGATTCCCTTGAGTGGAAATGGATTGCCTCGTTCATGGGAGCCGGCTGGAGTGTGGAATGTGACAACCGCATTGAAGAGGTGCTCAACAAATCAACGGAATGGGATAAGACAACTTCCTCGGCTGCTACGACTCTGATGGCGCTTATCCCCGCGCTGCTTACTTTTGGGAATTTGTAATCTATAATCATTCTTGAAGCCATGGCCACCAACATCATTCGCTGACTCTTTCTCTACGATAGGATCCTTCCCAGAGACTTGGGGCCTTCTGCACTAGCCTTCTTGTCGGAACAATGTCTGCAGCGTTCAGCGTGGGGCTACCAGGGGTTGCGGTGAGTCGGCTGCTTGAGCAGTTGCCTGTTAGAGTCGAGACATTAACACGAGAGCAACAGATGTCCGCCGTACTCCAAAAGTTTCATCTGATTGATATTGCTTCGATGGGTTATCGGATAGCCGACAATATCAACAAGCTAGGAAGTGGCGAATGGAGGCAAGGGAACGTACACCTCATAGGAGTCTATAGGTTTTCTATTTCCAGCATTCAGCGGTGGATCTCTCCATCTTCGGACGAAAGAGCAACATTTGCGGCCAATTATACGCCACTTTCAAACTCGGACGAAGCTGCAGCACGACTTCAAAGCTTCTCAGGCGCCTCCTCAAATATCCGAAAAGAAGCAAGGAGCTGGCAAAGAAGACCGCACTACTGGCATCTCATAGCGCTACTCATAGCTGGTGGCCAGTGAGTCCAGCTCCAAGGAAATGATTTGAGCCTTGACTGATATTCCAAAAGGATAGTCTTATATGTTCTTGGAATCTTGCCTCTTTTTGGCGCCGCAGGCATGCCGATTCTAATGTTCAGCTGCAAATTTTAGTAAGCTCGACCGGTCTACAATTCTCACGATACAAACACCTGATGATTACGCTTATTAGTGCTGATATGCTACTGATAATGGCTATATCAGCCACAAATGCCGTGTTTCGACTGTTACTTTGGGAATTTAGTGGTCATGAGCGTGTCCGAGGTGAGAATAATGATACATATTTTCCAAAGCTAGCACTAATACGACGTACAATAGTTTACTCGACATCAGACACAACAAAGGCTTCAGTAGAAACTCTTGTCCAGGACCTGAGCCTCAGCCATGATGGAAACGGTATACTGAGCACTACTGAAACCGAGATTCCGCCACGATACCACCCAATCGTTTCGCGTTTCTGCGCTGTATGTCGTTTCCAGTGGAAGAGAACATGCAACAGCTTTCTGAAATACCGCCGGATTCGGCATCAAGCCGATGACGATAATAGAGGACCTATCGCATCGGTGTCAACTCACGGTAGTGGTACGTTCTGTCATGGCTGGGTTGTCTTTTCACTCAGCTGGAGTTTTGACAATTGGCGTTCGACTTGGCATTGCACGAAGAACCTTCTGTTTGAAGGACCAATCGCCATCTGGAAGATCGGATTTTCGCGATACAAATGCCCACCAAGTACCCGACGCTGGCGACCTTTGACTGTTCTGGTTTACCTCAGTAACACGGGCCACAATCCATTCATAAGGTTGGTGACAGGTGTCTTCGAAGGAACCATCCTTGTCACACTCACTGTATTTTTCAGTGCACAATGGGGCGGCAATATTCTAGTTGTGGGGCTCACAGTCATAATTCTGCTACTTTTCATTACTGTGGGACGTTTGTTGAGCTTTTTTTACGTTTGGCTGACTGCACGCACCTTGGGATTCCATGTTCTCGAATGTGGAAGCTCACTTCAAGTACATGGCTGTTTGCGCATTCTCTGTAGCATTCCGGATGCTCTGATCGTCGTCAACGGAACGTACTACTACAATGGACACCGGCTGGATGCGATGCCTGGGTGGGGGGATTGGCTCTTTGATTACCACAGCGGCAGGCTCGATGGTCACGACAGGATCCAAGCAACTCGAGACCCCACAGGAGACGACGAGTCTCTGGCTCCACTGAACAACCCAATTGGCGCCAGATTCTCCGTGTTGAGACCAAAGAGAGGGCGTCAGGCCTCCCAAGGAAGATCGGATGCCAGACTATCGCAGATAGCGCTCCGGAATCTTTCTGCTCCTTCTCTCACTCCTGGGGAGTCCAGTCGCGATTCGAGCATACAGAGGGCCCTGGACGCGCAATATGCGGGATACCAGAGCCAGTGAGACTTCTTGAAGCAGAATCTTCTGCTTCCATCCGGGGAGGAGCTACACGTGGCCGACTAGTGATAGATTGGCTTCATGACATGGGGAAATTGGAGTTTTTTTTTTTTTTGGAAGTGATGTGGTGGTATTGAGTTTGGCAGAGAACAAGTTAACACTCACGGCCGATGACGAAATGACTTTGCTTCAGATCATGAAATTGTTTGGCTACCAAATGAGAATGACCTTTGCGCAAGCTTCTGAAACAATAAAATATTTCATTCGAGTGATCCTTTCTCGACCCTCGTCATGTCTTGTAAAATTGGGCGAAGGACACACCTGAAATGTCTGGAAGGCAGAGGCCAAACGGCTGGACCTAGCGTGAAACAGAGCATACCTATGCCTAAAGCTGCCTTGCACTGCAGAGCAAACTGCGCTAGCGGGCCGCGGCAGACATTGCCTGCATTCCCCCAAGCTCCCGGATTGATTGACACCTTTCGCTGATCTGCTATTGGCCAGGATCTACACCGGAAGCTGCAGTGCCCCGGTGCGATGGAACAGCGACGTAGTGGGTGGCACTTCCGGCCTGTGATTGGCTCCACGCACACAAATGCACACCTACCGCACACCCTTCAGCTATCGACAGCAGTGAGAAGCCGCGGATGCCTACGCAAGCTCGAGGCTCAGAGAGAGGCGCTCATGCGAGGGATTGCTTCTGCTGTGCCCTGGCCGCGTGTTGCTCTTCTTCTGCGCACCAATGACCCCTCGCGACAAAAGCCTCATTTGCGGCCTCTGCCGCCCGCATGAGCTGGCTGCACGTCGTGCTGACCAACGCGATAAGACGCGAAACATGGCAATTGGACGGCCCGGACGTTGGGAGCGCCGATCGGCTGCACGGAGGGTGCCACAGGGCTGAGGGCAGTAATGGTCTCGACCGAACTGGTACCTCCGCGACGGGGGCCATCATGTCTCGCGCACGCGCCGTGGTAGATGGTTTGGGGGCTGAGTCTTTCAGCCTCATGAGTGGGGTCCATCCGGCACCCCTCCCGCCTCCAGCCTCGCCATGATATATACTACTGCTCGCATGCCTCCTCGCATCTCACCAGGGCGTGTATACCTCAGGCATTCCGACACTCGTTTCCAGCAACCAGGATCCGATAGCGCATTGCTGCCACAATGGGACACCGCAAAATCCCAGTCCTTGCGATTGCGGTATTTTTCATCTGCGGCTGTTATGCTCTCTCTGCAGAGCAATTCGCAAACAAAAGTTGCTACCCAACATACTCGTACGACTATCTATGGGGAACTGCCGCAGACAACGCCGAGGACGAAAAGACGGCAAAGGAGGGAAGCGCGAAGTCCATCAAGCAGGAGTTGCAAAAGTTGAAGTCCTCAAAGCTCCAGAATCCAAACAATGAGACCTCGTGGCTCACCGACATGAATGTTAGAGCTCCGTTGTCTGCAGTAAACAATACCAAGGCCACAGCTTTCCTCGCCGAAGAGCAGGGTTGGAAAATCATGGGTGCCGACCTCAATTGGTGGTGGATGTATTACGTCGAGGACGACTGGTCACTGCAGAAGGAGAGTGACCTGCTCAAAGACCACCCCGAATACGACCCCGACCCCCTCGAAAATATCAGAATTGACCTCGACGTGTACAGCTGGGTTGCATTCCCGTGCAACTCGACGCTCAGCATCACCTTGATGGATGATAGTGGCGATAACCCGAATGCCAGCACCTATGGTTCAGACTTCATCCGGAACTTTAGGCAGAAGATGTATGATTTGTATCTCTCATACAACATGTCCAGCGATATCGTCACACAGTACCTGAAGGAAGAACTCCAGGATGCAAGCCGAGAGGCAAATCACACGGCCAACTCGACCTCTTGGAAGATCACTGCTTCGTACATGGGCGTGGGCTGGAACGTCAAATGCTGGGGAGACATCAATACCGCCCTCGACATGGCCACCGAATGGGACAAGGCTGCCTCATCCGCTGCCACCACCTTGATGGCTCTGATACCGGTTCTGCTTACCTTTGGTAATCTGTAAGTCTCACCATGCATTCATCAAAGAGTTGCACTGACCAGTGTACTCCAGGATCCTCCCTCGAGATTCCGAGGCTTTCTGTTCCAGCTTCCTCGTTGGCATCATGTCTGCAGCTTTTAGCCTGGGGCTACCCGGAATGAGTGTAAGCCACCGTATGAGCGTGGGACTTGATCGCGTAAACTCACAGCTCTGACCAGATATCCGCCATCATGCGCAAATTACACCGAATAGACATCGGCTCATTCGAGCACTACCGTCAAAAGATCATCAGCCAGCTCGGGCGGCGAGAGAGAGTGGATGGTCGTGCACGGCCAAAGGCTTTTTACAAAGTTCCCTTTTCCGGTCTGCGGAGCTGGTTGAAGGCTCCTCCGGACGATGGGAACGTCCCTCCCAAAGAATACGCCGAATGGCTGAGCAATGCCCCCATTACACCGGAACAAGTGGCTTGCTCAAACACATTCTGGCATGTTCGACGAGAGGTCGACGAATGGAAGAGCAGGCCGCATTACTGGCACATATTTGGTCTGATTATCTTCATCCTACAGCAAGTGCCACACTACTCTTTAGCCATCATTTTTGCCGATCTGACTTGGACAGATTGATTATTTTCGTTGTTGGCATCGGGCCTCTTTTTCTCAACATGGGCACTCCACTTTTCATGTTCAGTTGCGAGCAATAGTGAGTGGCATCGCTCCGACACTGGTTTGCTTGTTGCAATACACTAAAGGAAGAATCCAGTCTCTCGTCCTTGTGGATGCTCATCACCGCGGCTACAAATGCTATATTCCGATTTGTCATGTGGGAATTCAGCTCACATGAGCGTGTGCGAGGTAAGCGGAAAAGCCATTCAGAAATGAGCTTCCTGACAAGTTCAAAGTGTATCCCCTCTCAGAGAAGACCAAAGTGTCTCTGGATACGTTCATTCAGACGGCTAAGTACGAGCCAAACGGCAAAACGGGAGTCCCGAGGAGTACTGAAACGGAGCTTCCGCCGCGCTATCATCCTTTGATTGGTCGCGGACTGCGTGCTTACTACCGCACCGTATCCTTGTCGGCCACAAGCGCCAAAAATCAGTATCACCGGGTAAGCAGGCAGAGTAGCCTGGAGCCGGATGGACCCGGCAGTCTCTATCACCACAACAAAAACACTGAAACCTTTTTCGAGTTTGTCAAAAGCCAGTGTCTGTTCTTTTGGTATCGCTGGTTGCGGTTTCCATTCACGCGATCTCTGCAATTCATCCGAATTGGTTTCTGTCACGGTAGCGGCGCGACGGACAGTGCTCGCCGGTGGCGACCCGTAACAGTACTCATGCATCTTTCCAGCAGTGGCCGTAATCCTTTCGCAAAGCTTCTAACTGGACTGATGGAAGGTGCGATCCTACTCTTGCTTACAATTTTCTTCTCGGCACAGTGGGGTGGCAATATCTTTGTTGTCTCCTACACGATTGCGCTGCTTCTAGTCTTCGTCACTGCCGGTCGCCTTTTCAGCCTCCTCTACATCTGGCAAAGCGCTAAAACACTTGGCCTACACGTCATCGAATGCCAGACCAACGCGCAGATCAGCGGCTCACTGCGGATCCTCTGCAGTATGACGGGAGTTCTGGTGGTAGTGAACGGTGCCTACTACTATGACGGTCACCGCCTGGATGGGAGACAAGGGTGGAATGCCTGGCGCGCAAAGTACGACCGCGGAGACTACGACAAGGACGATGACAATACACTTGCACGAAGCCATAGCGCTCCTGCGACCCAAGGGAATTTTGCGCAGAATGTGAGAAGCAGTGGGTTCAGAGAAGCTTGGAAGGTCCGCAGGAAGCCGGTGGGAGCCAGACAAGGTCTCCCACGGCATCGATCGGAGGGCAGCCAGTCGGAAATCCTCCTACAGGACATATCCTACCACTCTCGAATGTCGAGCGCTAACAGCCTTGACTCGAACATGCCGCGCGCTCCTGAGGCTACTGCGGGTCATCCTTACGTTTGAGAACCATGCAAACTTTGTACTGTTTCATTCAGATCCCCCCTATTTTCTTATAGCGCTGGAGTTACTCGAGAAGGACTTGATGCGTGTTTCATTTTGAGAGCACCGCAGCTGCAATACATAATTATGGTAGAAGGGTCTAGTGTCCTCCTTCAATCCTTTGCCTCACCCCTCCCATACGTCGTCGCAAACCGCTCCAGCATGTGCTCCTCAACCGTCAGCACCCTCCCGTCGTCCTTGCCATCCAGCCGCGCGAGCCTCGCATCGAGGCAGCCATCGAAGAAGTAAGGCACGCTGTACCGGTGCACGCCGCCCAAGTTGCGCACGCGGTGAACATTGCTCTTGAAGCAGCCGCCCGTGATCTGCTGCAGCATGTCGCCCACGTTGACGACATACGCATCCTTCTCCGGCGGCACCTGCACCCACGCGCCGGTAGCCTGATTCAAAACCTCCAGCCCGGGATGGCCGTCGGTCAGCAGCAGCGTCGTCCAGCCAAAGTCGGTGTGCGCGCCGGCGCCGAGCTGCTGCTCGCCGTCGGTGGTTTCCTTTGCCTCCTGCGGCGGGTAGTGCAGCAGCCGGATCGACGCCGCGACGGGCTCCTTCTTCATCTCGGCGAAGACGTCGGGGCCGTGGCCCAGCGCGGCGGCGATGATGTCCATGACGGTGCGGCTGAGAGCTTCGACGTGGGCGTAGTAGCGGTTCATGGGATCCCTGAAGACGGCGGCGGGCAGCTGGTGCTCTGCTGGCCAGACGTTGGGGTCTGTGAAGGGGCGGTAGGACGTGCCCTCTTCGAAGGCGACGGCGTCGGTGCCGATGTAGTAGCCCTGTTCGGAATCAACATGCGTGGAGTGGTCAGGATGAAAGGCATGCATACTTCTTTGAGATCCGGCAGGGTGCCGTCCTGCAGAGCTTGAGAGCCAAAGGTCTCGTAGCCGCGGTTTTTGCCGCGTCTCAGCGCCTTCTTCTGCTCGAAGGGGAGGTCGAAGAGCGCTTTGGAGCCGGCGAACATGGCATCTCGAATGGCGGGGTCGATTCCGTGGCCGACCAGTTGGAAAAACCCCGAGGTTGTGCATGCACGACGCACCGCCTCAACGACTTGTTTGGCCTCTGTAGAAGATTGATCCGACAGATATGGGCTGATGTCGACCGTGGGGATGTGGAAGCCAGGCTGTGCAATTGTGGAAGGCATAATGGCGGGGAGAGGGTACGGAGAAAGAAAAAGGCGCTTGGGGGCCTGCTGGAAATGCTA
The DNA here is from genome assembly GCA_023087385.1 of Diplodia sapinea. Taxonomy (NCBI): domain Eukaryota; kingdom Fungi; phylum Ascomycota; class Dothideomycetes; order Botryosphaeriales; family Botryosphaeriaceae; genus Diplodia; species Diplodia sapinea. The sequence goes on along the minus strand of JAJMYO010000014.1, from coordinate 96,995 downwards.
CTTTATACCTAGTGCTCCAAACCCCTCTGCCAGATAATCGGCGGGGCTGCAGATTCGCTGGCGACTACCTGTGCCTCGAAGCCAGAGAGTTCGGCGAAGCTGCGTGTGTCTCCTTTCATCAGAAGTCGATTGGAGAGCATGTCCAGCAAAGAGGTAAGAGCCAAGGCAGAGCGGCTATCCGCGAGTCCAGAGGTGGGCGGGGTGAGGTGTGGAAATCGGCGGCGAGCGGGCAGCCCCGGCCGGGAGCGCCTTATCAACGACGGGTTAGTCGGCCGGGCATCGCGGCCGACCTGCACCTTCCCCGCCCTCGACGAGTGCCCCTTCCTATCATCACCCGGTAACAGATGTAACGGCACTATAAACCGGGGACCCGTGCTACATCGCACCCTCCCAACCCATCCTTCACGAAACAAATCCCCCCCCCGCGACAATGGCCCCAACCCGATACACCAACCGCACCATCCCGCGCATCTCCCTGCGCGACTTCCCCACGCGCATCGACGAGATAACAGCAGAGCTCGTCCACGCCGCCTCGACCGACGGCTTCTTCGCCCTCGCCGACACGGGCATCAGCGTCGGCGAGATCGAAGCCATGTTCCGGCGGTCCGAGGCCTTCTTCGCGCTGCCGGCGGCGCAAAAGGCCAGCGTGCCGTGGTCGCCGCGCAACGTCGGCTGGGAGCGCAACGCGCAGGTGCGCCCGAGCACCGGCACCGCCGACCTGAAGGAGAGCTACCAGCTGCAGTTCGGCCGCAACATGCGCGACCCGGACGCCTGGATCGCCGAGGACGTCTTGCCCGGCTTCAGGGACGAGGCCCGCCGCTTCATGTTCCGCTCGCAGGAGGTGTCGGAGATGGTCATGGTGTGTCTGGCCCGCGGCTTGGGCTTCGCCGACGATTATTTCGTGAAGGCGCATGATGTGACGAGGCCCGAGGCCCAGTCGGTGTTGAGGTTGATCTACTATCCCGAGCAGGATAGGGATGTGCCGGTGAAGGAGGGGTACTATCGGGCAGGTTGGTTTCGAGGTCCTTGTCTGCGGTCCAGGCGTTTTGCTGACGGTTCCGCATCCAAGGACCTCATGCGGATTGGGATCTGCTCACTTTGCTGTATCAGCGACCAGGGCAAAGCGGCCTCGAGATTTGTCCCGGGAGGGAGTCAGTGACCGAGTTCGGCATCGGTGACGAGTGGACCAAGGTTGAGTTTGCTCCGGGAGATATTGTGTGCAACATTGGTGATCTCCTGATGAGCTGGTCGGATGACAGGTACAATCTGGTTGCCACATTCTACCGTGGAGAGAAACTAAGTGGTTTGGCAGATTCAAGTCAACCTTCCACCGCGTGAAAGCGCCGGAGGATAAGGCAAAGGACTATTGGGGTCCGCGGTACAGCATGGCCTTCTTCAATCAGCCGTGCGTCTTTCCTTTCCCTCTGTGCTTATCTGAAGTGTCGTGTTAATCTGGGCTGCAGCTGCTGGGATTGCAAGATTCAGGGCCCGAAGAAGAAATACCCAATGGTGACGGGAGAGGAGTTCAACCGCAACGCGATGCAGCGTAACTTTGCCGCGCTCAAGGCAAAGGTAGAAGCGATGGAAAAAGAGAAAAGTGCAAGTGATGCCGAGCCGACTGCGGCCGCGAGCGTCTCGGTTGGCGCGTAAGGTGCCGCAAGCCTGGCCTGAGAAAAGAAAGATTGATCTGGCGTCGGGAAGTTGGCATTCACCTGAAAGATCTGCTCTGAATGAATATAGGTTTCTCGTCCCTAATCAAACAGAGAGGGAAGAGCATTGTGCAACTGTCCAGATGGTAGGTGTTTCCGATGTCAGCCAGAGGAGCCACGGAGATCTAATCGTCGGGTAGCCTTCGCGCGGTTGTGTTCAAGATCCGTCAAATCAATTCGAACAGTTACTTCAGTCTATATTTTCACCGAGATTAATCTATACGTGATATCAACGAAAGCCCAAGACCAACAGCAAAGGAATCAATACCGTCTAGAACAACTCCAAAAGAGAGAGAGAGCTCTTCCCCCCACTCCGCCATCCACCTCTCCAACCACCACCCACCCACCCACCCACCCACCCACCCCTCTCCACCCCTCTCCCCACCAAAAGAAAAAATCCCCTATTCCCTCTTCACGCTCCTAATATGCCCCACAATGACCTCCTCCCTCCACGCCCAAAACCCCACATACGCCGCGCCCGGCCCCACCACCCCCTGCGCCAGCACCAGCGCCGCCGCCGCCCGCACCGCCGTCGCCGTCGTCACGTAGCCCATCCGCCGCAGCTCGTACGCGCCGTACAGGCACCACGCCAGCACCGCCACGTAGCACAGCGCGAAGTCCCACTTGAAGAACGCGAAGACCGAGTTCCCGTTCGCGTCGAGGTTGAAGAAGATGTCGGCGATGCTCGTCGTCGTCCTGTTGGACGCGATGTAGACGAAGGCGGCGACGTGCGCGGTGGCGGTCAGGGCGAAGGCGAAGGCGTACGCGGCGCGCAGCGGCGCGACGTCGGCGAGGGCGAACATTTGCTTGTCGAGCGGGAGGCGGTCGACGTTGTCGGGGTCCGAGGAGAAGCGGCGGATGAGGAAGGCGATGGAAGACGTGAGAATGGCGAAGTAGATGGAGAAGGGCTGCCAGAGGGCCACGTAGATCTGGTGCGCGGCCGGCGAGGCGTGCGGGAGGAACATGAGGGCCGTGGGCAGGACGTGGCTGAGGCAGAGGGCCGGGAGCAGCGCTTTGGCGACGGACGTGGGGAGGGCGCGGCCGGTGGTGCGGGTGTAGAGGGGGTTGCTGGTGGTGTAGAGGCTGATGAGGTAGTAGAGGGGGCCGATCTGTGGGGTGGTTAGTTTGTTTTTTGGGGGGCGTGGATGGGTGGGAGGGAGGTTGGTGGGTGCTTACTTTGCCGACGCCGAGGATTTGGTAGACACAGAAGAGGACTGGACTGTTTTTGTGTGTCAGCACGTGTCAAGATTGGAGAGTTTGCGGGGATGGGGGAAAAGACATACATGGACACCAATGAGCGATGGTTTCCAAGCCGGTAACCTTCGACCGTCCAGATGAAGGCGATAGGAAGGAGCATAATCATGAAGTACAGACATTGGATCCTCTGATTAGGATCATCGCCTGCCACGCCCTTGGAGAAGGCCCAGACCAGGCTTGTCAAGGCGGAATCAATCGCGGGAATGCCGGTAAACTTCTGCTTCAATTCGTGACCAACGAAAGTAGGCGTAAAGCTCGTCGGATCTATTCGCATTTTTTGCTGAGCCACACGGAAAAGGAGAGCAAAAATCGCTGCAAAGGTCAACTTGACGAGGGCCGAACCGTTGAACGGCTTGCTTGCGAGCTCGTCCCGGTATGGCACGTAGCGCGGTTTCTTCGGGACGTCGAGCATGTTGAGCCGGTGGCCACCCTCAATGCTCTTACACGCCTTGGCCAGCTTGGTATCGACGGACATGTGCGGCACGTAGTATTTGGCGACGAACTCCAACATGCGTGTCTCCATGGCTTCGAGTCTTTGGTGCTCGTGAGATGACTTGACGAGCTCCCATGCGCGTGGCAAGCGCAACTTCTGAGTCTCCGAGAAGACCTTGTCGATGTCGGCGTCTGACAAGCCCTCTGGATGGTTCTTCATCATGCTCGTGAGGTTATTGACCAGGACGGCGGCGGTCTCGATAGCGGTGTTGCCTCCTTGGCCGCTGATTGGCTCAAGCTGGAGAAGTCAGTCTTGGTAGGTGTAGTCGCAGTTTTCTGATGCTCACCTTGTGTGCGGCATCGCCAATGGTCATGATGCGGTTGAAGTGCCACTTCTTGAAGACGTACTCGGGAAGTACGGTAAGGACGGAGGTGATGCGCGCGGCATACAAGTCTCCGAAGGTGAGGTCTTCGTTGACCCTGTCGTTCCAATGCTCCTTCGCGAGGGTTTCCTCATCTTGTTTTGTGTAACGGGGAAGTTCTGCGTCCTTGAGTTTCTCGCCTATGTTCTGTAACACGAACCAGTACACCCGGTTGCTGCACAGATCAGCGCAAGCGTTGACAGAAAATGGAAATGAATACGTACCTTGGTCCGGCAATGATCAGAAGGGAGTAATGCTTGTGCCAAGACGTGTTGGTTGTGAAAGGCGGGTATTCCTTCATGATGGAGATTCCGAATATGCATTTGTATGTTGTGTGTGATGACAACGCTGAGGAGGTGTCAATATCGCGACTTGGAAATTCAGAAGCCGGACTCACCTGTGTGTTCCGACTTTGGGATATACCCAGGCTCCAACTGATCCGCAATCCGCCACATCTCCTTTCTGACAGTGCTATGCACGCCATCTGCGCCAACCACGATATCGCCAGTGAATTCTGAGCCATCTTCAGTGGTAACCTTGACGCCTTTCTCTTGCAGACTGACTGAGCAGACCTTTTTGCTCGTCAGGACTTTATCTTTGCTTTGCAAGTGGTCGTAGAGAACTTGAATGACCCTCTGGCGATCAATGAAGATGACGTCGTAACCGTGACTGGGTATCTATTAGCAATTGCAATTCAAGCATCTAAAAATGTACCTACCGATCCCTGTACTGATTTCCTCCGACGGTCTGGGACAACACCCGTCCATCAGGCCCGCGAGAGGTGTTTAGTTGAATCGGATCCTGTATCAAACCTCTCATAGCAGGGTACAAGCCAAGCTGGTCGAGTACCCGAAGGCCATTTGGCAACAAGCCAATGCTTGCACCGACTTGAGGAGCAATATCCCGGTAAGCTTCGAGAACGACGAAGTCGATGCCCAGTCTTTCGAGCATGATGGCGAGAGTGAGGCCCGCTATACTGCCTCCGGCGATGATGACTTTGAAAGGTTTGGACGCCATGGTTGACGAGACTGAAACCCGAGGTTAAAGCGGAAAATTATGGTTGATGGTGTTTCTGGAAGAGGACTGAGAAATGAAGGCAAGTCTCTGGATGTCGTTCTGCAAGGGGTGGTTCGATGAATATATATTCCAGCGTATTCAATGCACAGCAAGGAAGCCCGCAGTATAATGGAGATCTGAAACAAATGTGCACAGCCTGCTCGGCAATTTGCAGCTGCGTACTACGGGCTCCGGATGTCGGCCGCCCATGCGCGCGCGCGCTCGGCCGGCGGAAGGGACCAGGAAAACGGGATAGAGCATGCTGCTTCGACCAGTCCGAGGGTTTCGAGATGTCCCGATCGGAGTGGGTTGAGGCATGCCGAGCGACTACGGCTGCCGGCTATCGGCAATCGGATGACGGCTATCGGATGCCGGCTATCGGTGACCCAGGCACAAGCTCGGCTTCAACGCATTCCCCCGCAATACAACCACTTCGTTCCAATCTAAGCGATGGATGAAATCTCTATAGACGTTGGTTGAAATATATCTCTATAGTTGCTGAAAAACTTGGCAATAATTGGTGCGGCTCCTGCTGCTGAAGGAGCGGAATCTATTCCCTCAAGCAAACCAGAATCGAAGCTATGCCCAGAAATGGCGACATGTGCCGTAGCTCTACAGGTCATGGCCTCAGACCCTTGGCTGCAAACTTCAAAAGTAGGTATGAAATGGTATGGAGAGGTACCTGGCCTTGAAGCGGGGGAGGCACGGTTCAATCCGTTCGGATTGCCGAAGATGCCCTTCGTACGAAGCCTCAAAATCCCGATGTCAACCCTTGTTTTGCGCTAGGGCCACATCATTGTCGCAAAGTTGCTGCGGATAAAATAACAAAGACCTAGCCCAGCAGAAACGCATCGGCCGAGTTCCAATTGAAAACATTCTCCAGGCCCGGAAAGAGTTCTCTGGCGCTTTCAAATAGGGCACCGGGAGACTCGCAGAACAAGGCACTATCAGACACGTTTGATGGCGCGTTTCCTTCCTGCGACTGCTGCCCTGGTTCCGACGGCTGAGCACGGCCCTCCTTTCGTCTCCTTGTCCGTTCCTGGAGTTTAGAAAGCGAAATACGAATAAGCTCTCGGAACCAACCAGCAGGCTTCCACGTCTTTTCGAGGACGCTAAGGTCGTCATTAAGCTGTCGCAGGCGTCCGAACGAGTCTGTTTTACGAGGCTCTTCGGATTCCAGTAGAGCGTCTCGGCAGTCGTTCAACAGTACCGCCATGGTGTGGAATACGCCCGCAATCCTGCAAAAACTCAGCTTCCCATTATTAAACTTCAAGGGAGACGCTCACAGCCATAGGGGACAGAAAGGAAAAAGCGAATGCGCGCGTAGGTAGCTCATCACCTGCCTGGGTATCAGAAATTGCGCCTTTGCAGGCGGAGAGTTTCTCACCTCGCAGAAATCGTAAGCTGCATTATGCGACAGCCGCCGACTTTCGAGTTTAACAACGGGATCATTGTGCTTTGTAGCAAGAGCCCAATGATAGGACAGGTACAATAGAGAGTGAACTGCGCGGAGCAGTGGCTGATACATGAGCTGGGCTCGAGGGGTCTTTGCTGTATCTTGGAGTTCCATGTCGATGAAACCTGGGCAATCAGCGGCATACTGGTCCATCTTTTCCCGCAATTCATCCAAAACTGCTGATACTATTGGCTCTGTGGGGGGATCTGGTATAATGTGGAGCTTGTTGATCGTCTTGCCCACTGTTTGTTGATGAGTTGTAGCCATATGCGACACTTTCGATCGAAGGCATGCTCACCTAATGCTCCAAGCCACACGAACGTTGTGCAGTATTTGATCGTCTCGGGACTGCGTGATGGGTTGGATTCACCTCCTTGCCCCTCTCGAGACTCATCGAAATAGCTGGAATCCCAACCGAGGACCGAATGGTCTGTCCATCTATCATCGATGATAGTGGGGGTTCCGAATAGCGCCGCAACAAAACAGTCTTTGGCCTTGGAGACATTAGTTGTGTAGATCGCTATCTGCGACTTGCTTCCCCAGAGCTTACCATAGTCACCCAAGCGACACGAGTCCAAAGTCTCTGTTGCAGCGGGGAAAGATTGAGGGTTTCTATCCTGAAAGCCAAGATGTTAGGAAATGCACGAAATGACGAGAAGACGGAGGTGAACACACCTGCGGTGCAGTCCCATCATGTATGCGACATTTATGGCTCGACCCATCCAATATCTCGTATTTCTCTCTTCCGTCCAGCCAAACCACCGCTCTGCCAACAACACAAAACTCTGTACCAGTGTGATCTGATCACTCTCCAATTCGAAGTCAGCTAGTAGCTTGGCCTTTTCGAAGAAGTTCGCAGTCATCTCAGCACGAGTGGCCCAGGGCGAGGCGGCGACATGCTCATCGGAGGCGAAATGACTTCCCACGAACAGGACGCTTTGTACAAGCAATGGAGGAACGTTTTGTGTAGCACGACGTTCTAAGAAATCGGTCTTGTCGATTATAGGTACGTGCGGATCTCCATAGTCAAAGAAATTCTGTATCAGGCTGTCGGCGAGATGGGCATCTGGCAAGTCAAAGACGCCCTTTTCCGCAAGAAACTTCCGCGTCGGCGAGTCCAAGCGGCCAATGGCCTCTCTGTACCGACCCATGGCAGAGCCTGCATTGGTTGACGGGCCAGCGTAGAGGTGAACATTACGACGGGAATTCTCATCGGTGTCGGCGGCAGCGTTGAGAATGGATGTAAAGGCGTTGTTGTTTGTTGCGTGAACAATGGCAACGCCGTGTTCGCCGTCAATGGGGCTGTTTGGGTTATCTATGAAGTTCTCGAGTGATCGGATGAGATCAACAGAAGAAGATGAGGGAGCGGGGCCGTCCGTCCGTCGGGGTTCAGCCCTTGGCCGGACAGGATCGGATCGTGCGGATCGTGGAGCTCTGGAATCCACGCGGCCCCCATTTCGCGTGTTTCTAGCGCCGAGCTAGTCAGCGGCGTATACTCCCAGACGTAAGTAGAGCTTGCTCAAGTACTTATGTTGATTGCCGCGGCGGGAGATGCGGAGAATGCATTGGAGATTGGATTGTGTGCATTTCGTGCACGGATAGACCCTAAGCGCATCGCATCTAACTTTGCGGGAATGGCAATATATACATGCGCGAGACGCTCTCTGCTTCACGCGTTACTTCCCCGGCCTGGGCGAGGAGAGATGCGGAGGTTACCTGACGCGGATGTTGCTGATCAATGTCGGCCTCGGGTGGGGTGAGGGACATGATTCACCCGAAAGGCAACGTGGAATTGTAGTGCGTGAGAACGGACGGTAAGCTCCGAGTGGCCGTTGAGGAGCTGATGCCATTTGGGTAGCGGAGTGAGGGGGAGGAGGGTTCCGTTGCCGGTGGCACAGGTTTCCGCAATCGCCTGGCTGACTAAGACTCTCACGTGAAACCCACTGGTAATCAAACAGCGAGTCATGTTGTCGCCTATATACTTTACGAGGCCGGAGTCACGTTTCTGGAGGAGAAAATGCGAAGTCACGAAATGTGTGCAACTCTGAATTCTGTCCTGTTTCTGCAGCTATCTATCCCGAAGACTCTTCACATTCTTAGTGATAGCAGAGATGCAACATTGCGCGGCTCGTATATTAAGATGCCCTGGGCCGAGGTGACACGGTTACCAACTGTAAGCAAAACCACTTGCAACAGAAGTTCATTGCTAAACGTCAACCGTAACGAGATTTCAGGTAAAACGTCACGAAGATATATTTGTGCGCGTCACACATGAAAGAGCGGGTTTCACAGATGTAGTGAGCACGGAATTGAAAAGAAATCTTTCCACCAGAACTGCTCCGCGTGGAGGGGTTCCGTGTTTATAACCAATTTCTTTGAGGTATCTTTTCTCTCTAAACTCTAATTTTTGCATTCCACAACTCAAGCTCCTTGATGCAAGGGACGCTGGTTGCGGAGGACTGCTGAAAGCCCGGAGTCGAGGGTATTTTGTCGAGCAACCCAAAAAACAAAACGCCAAAATTCCCGCCTAGAATGCGCTTAGCTGTTCTATCCTTTCCTGAAAAATCTAGTCGAGCCCATGATCGAATCTCAGATTGACACATCAACGCCAACGGGACCGAATCTTTTTCTCTTCAGTTCGTAGTCTTGGTCGTAGGCTTGACCCAGTGGAAGGTCTGGGGCGCGGGGGCCGTCTGCTCCTCCCTGACCCAGCGGCACGTGCGGAAGGTGGTCCACAGGCTGCTCAGGAAGTTGGTCTTCTTGTCCTCGTTGTAGAATTCACCGAGCATGGGGCGGATGGCGGCCGTGGCCTCATCGGCGTAGTAGAAAGGAATCCTGGGGAACAGGTGGTGGACGACGTGCGTGTCAATGATACCGTGGAAGAGGTGGGTACCGATGAAACCAAAGTCACGGTCAATGGTGCAGAGGTTGCCAACGGTGAAGTTCCATGTGTCCTCGCCGTAGTGGGGAACCTCAGGGTGGGTGTGGTGCAGGTAGGTGATGGCGATCAACCAGTGGTGAACCCAGACGTAGGGAACGACCCAGAGGAGAGCAACGGTCTGCCAGTCAAGAACCTGAGCGGCCTGGTAGAGGACGTAGCCGGTGAGGGCGAGGCCAATGTCGGAGATGATGATGAGGTGCGCCTGCTGGGGAAGGAAGAGAACGCTCCAGGGGTCGAAGTGGCTGCCGCGCTCCGTGAACCAGCCCTTCTTGTCGTTGTCGCGAACGCGGCTCTTGTGGCCGGCGGAGACGTTGAAGAGCAGGTAGGTCTGCCAGCCGAGGAGCTGGTGGAAGAGCAGCTTGAAGGTGGTGACGATGGGGGTGTCCTCGGTAAGCTCCTCAAGAGCCTTGATGGAGATGCCCAGTCTGCCGGCGACCTCATCAATGGTGCGCGGGACGAAGACGAGATCCTTCTCGATGTGGCCGGTGAAGCGGTGATGACGGGCGTGCGAGATCTTCCAAGAGAAGTACGGAACGCCAATGGCAGAGTGGCAGAACCAGCCAACGACATCGTTCAGACGCTGGTGCCTGGAGAAGGCGCCGTGGCCACACTCGTGGGCGAGAATCCACAGACCAGTGCAGATGCAGCCCTGGGCGAAGCCGTAGAGGATCCAGAGAGCGGTGCGGGCAGCAAACGACTCGACGTGGTGGATTTGCAGAGCACCGTACACCAGAGCGGCGACCATGACGATGTCGCGCGCAAGGTAGGCCATGGAGATGGAGACCTTGGGCTGGAAGCAGTGGACGGGAATGGCCCGCTTCAGATCACCGAGACTCGGGCATTTTGCCGGGTCGGCGAGGTTGGACGTCGGCTTCAGACTGATGATCTTTGGCAAGCGTTAGTTGGGTACGAAGGGCGGCGGGATCCAAGCAAGAGAGGCATACGTTGTCCTTGGAGGCGAGCTGCGGCTCGCCCTGAAGGGTGACGGTTTGCGCAACAGACATGGTGGGCAGGAGAGAAAAAGCTTTCCTGTTGCCAGGAGACAGAGCGGCGGGGAGAGGCTTTTAATAGTGAGAAAAGAAAGGGGAGAGGTGCTGTCCAGGAAGACGAGGCCAAGCAGAGTGGGGTGCCGCCATTGACGGTGAAGGCCCTGCACGCGTGGGACCGAAACTCAACGGACAATTGATCCACCAAGCACGCCCCAAGCGTAGCAGCCGTGGTTTGCCATTCTCCTGACTGGCTGGGGCGCTGTGCGTTTGCCGCACGTGGCACGGACGCCGACTCGAGCCTGGCGGACGCCAAAGCGGCAGGCGCACGCAGTCGGACCTTCTAGGAGGCTCTGGGGCCGCGAGGGCGTCGCCGCGGCGCAGCGTTGCGGCGGACGCATTCGCAGCAGCTTTTTCGAATGCGTTGAGGTCGCCGGTGGGGTAGGCTGCGGTGCTCCGCGCAAAGCTGGGGACTGGCCGGGCACGGATGTGCGAGCTGTATCGGCTGTTTCGCGCTTTCGGACCTTCTGTTGTTCGAGAAAAAAAAAGGGTTCCGGCTGCGCAGCCAATGGCAGCCGCCGCTCGGGGCTCAACGCGTAGGCGGTCAAGGCAGGTCGGGTAGATCAGGGTCTGATTCGAGCCTCAGCATGCCTGCGTCGCTTCGCCAACCAAGCCCAGAGCGCAACTTGGCCGCAACCGTGCTGTTGGCGTGGCGGACAGCGGCCTCCTCCCAACGGCGGAGATGGGACCCGGATTCAGACCTCACACCTGTCGGTGCCAGTGTTCCCCGTAAGGTACGTGTCGCCCGCGCATGCGGCGAATCCTGGCGCTTCGTCGCTCCTGCCACATGTGAGAATTGTGATATCTAAGCGACTTGCGCCTCAACAACGCTAGGAGTAGCCTCCGCCACTAGGTCCCTGAAACCCCTAATCTTTTCCGATCCGTTGCAAAATTGCACCGCCCGCGTTGATCTGAGTCTGTGGACTTCGTGCCGCCTCCATCGGTCCGCCGAGCTGGCCCAGCCGTGCCCCTTCTCATCCTATCTTTGCCCTCCGCCATCGGCCGGATGGCCTGTGGCCCGCATCCCTGCCGACGTATCAGCCTCTCACCGCGTTGAGCATACGGACCGCGGATCCCAGGCCAGCTGTGGACACGCAACCTACGCGGCTGCAGACGCGATTTTTCTGACCGCCGCCCCTGACGCGCGACATGAGCCCAGCTTAGCGGTGTGGTGGCGTCCATGGGCTGAGTTTTAGGGGTTCGTCTGAGCAGTGGCCACAGCCCTTTCGCCGCGGTGGACTGTGCGGGCGGACCCTACGATACTTGCCGGATCCAGTAATCGCGAAGACGACGACAGGTCAAACGGTCTTGGCCGCACACTTGGGTCCAGTGAGTTCCATGGCTGGTAGGCGGTACGATTGCCGCTGTCACTTGGCCGTCCTACCGTCGCACCGTCCGCTCACACCACTCTAGACGGTGCCAAATCCACCCATCCAAGAGCGAGAGCAAACGGCCGGGAACAAGAAACTGGGGACCGGAGAGACCGTCGTCGCCACGTGTGGGCCCAGTGCGGCCCGGCGGTCAGACTGTAAGGTGCCCTCTCGGTACCTTTGCTTTCCCGAGGCCAGGCTCCGCCGGCAAAATAGCCTCGTGCAGGTCTTTTCGCATTACATGCCTCGAACGGAACGAAGCCGAGTGGACTGCTCCGTCCATGGCGAGAGAAGATCCCGGAATCTTCCCTTGAGCAAGCCCCTCGATGTTGCGGGATTCAAGGTTAGGCCTGCACTGATCACTTTAGGCTGACAGCCCTGGGTGAATGGACCAGCTGCCCTGTCATCCCATCCGGTTAGCCGTTCGGAACAACCTTTTCGAGGGCATGCGAATCCCGTTCACCGTATGCCTCGTTCATCGTACTCGCTCTTGAAATGGGGCCGTGCTCAGCAAATATCACTTACCCGAAGGAACTCAGGTTGTCATGGGACGGGAAAGACCGGGCGCCGTCACTTGAAGTGGATTGTCTGGCCACGCGGCGGACTGAAGCTGTTGTCCGAGATTTCGCAGTTGGTGTTGAGTTCAAACAAGCTGCGGAGTACCCCACGTCACATCCTCGCTTACTTGTCGCCATTGGACCCTTGGACCCGCTCATCATTCCGCTGCCATCCGATCGAGCCACTAGGCACCTGAACTCCACAGATCCCAAATCTACCATCCATTCCTGCTCATTTGACTGCAATCCCTACTCGTCCTTTGCGCCCGGCTTGTCAAATCAATCACCTGCCCTTTTGGAAACAGTGCAGATTAACCCCACCACACAACGCAGGCGTGGGGAGCACCTACTACCTCCGAATTCCTACGGCAATATTTCCGAACAGAACACTTCAAACATTCGTAGTAAAGCCGGACCACATGTGCGTAAACACTTGTGTTCAATATACGCACATTAAGCCCCATCCTCCAAGCTCTTCCGTGTGATCATTCGATGGACACTTAACGATGTGGCTATCTATCCAAGCGGAATTCGTATGCCCTCTTTCTGTATCGTTTGATCTACTGAATATCAATCCTGTCGCACAATCTAGAGAATGCAGCCTATCGCATGCAGCGTGATTCAAGAGAAGCTAGGGCCAGAAAGCGCCCACGAATAGCCGGTAACTGTGGCGTGCGGGGATCCAGCTCAATAACCGGCCCTCACTTCCAGTCGGTCGTACGTCTTGATCCCGTTGCATCATCCAGTTAAAATTCATAAATACAAAGAGCGGAGGACCTTTCTTCTAAACTTTTTCCGGTTAATTCTCATGTACATTGCATGTCTACGATCCTATCAACGACCGCACAAAATTCAAGTGACTCGGCATACTGTCACAAGAGGACCGAATAATCGTCGATGAGCGGCCCAGGATATCGCCGAAACATGGACTCTAAAAATCCTACAGCGAAGTGGTGATGACTGGGCACTGTCCGCATCCAACCACTGCGCCATTCTCCTTTCAACACCGGGTCACCGCCGGTGACTCCCTTAGCGCGACGGCATCGGTAAAGACTTATTGGAATCCTACACATACACCCAACACATAAAAGCTGCAGCCTACCCGGCCACTAACCATCCACCATACAAAAAGAAAAAAAAGCACGAAAACAAAATACACCAGAAGCCCCCTTTCACGATGACAGAGCCAGACACCAATCTCACCACCACCGACACCACCGTCCCCAGACCAACCCACCACCAACCACAACCAAATCCGCCCCCGCAATGCCAAATCCGCGCCCTCCATGACGCCCACACCATAACCGTCTACCAAGCCTACCCCTCGGCCATCGCCGACGCCGCCGTCGCCGCGCAGCGCCTCTCCGCGTCGCCGGCGTTCAAGCAGTCATCGCGCATGACGTGGATCAAGCCCAGCTGGTGCTGGATGATGTACCGGAGCGGCTACACGTTCAAGGACGCGCGGCAGGAGCGCGTGCTGGCGCTGCGCGTCGCGCGCGAGGGGTTCGCGGAGATGCTGAGGGGGGCTCTTTTGACGACGACGACGACGCATCAAGTTTCGGGGGGAGGAGGGGCGGGGGTTCGGGTGCAGTGGGATCCGGAGAGGGGCCCGGCGCTGGAGAGGCGCGCGTGGAGGAGCTTGCAGGTGGGGATTCCGGGGGGTTTGGTGGGGAGGTGGGTGGACGAGTGGGTGGTGGGGATCGAGGATGTGACGGATCGCGCGAGGGAGTTGAAGCGCGTGGTGGAGACGGAGCCCGGGGTGGGGGAGGCGGAGTTGAGGAGGAGGGGTTTGCTGCCCGAGGAGAGGGTGTATGAGGTGCCGGCGGATGTCAGGGCGGTTTTGGGGATGGATGGGTGATGGTGGTGTTTGATTGATGGGTGGATGGAGGGTTGGGGCGGAGGAATAGATTTGACCTTGGAATCTAATCTCTGTGGTGGAGTCCGCTTGTCTTTGGTACGAGGAGCCAGCTGACTCCCGTGGCGGCCAGCAATGCAACGAGTACCGGTTGCAACACTTTTACCCCTGCGTGTGCGGCGACAATGCTGGTGATTGCGGGGAATATGGAGCCTCCGATTTGGCCGAGGACGAAGACGAGCGCGAGGGCGGACGAACGAACTTGTGCGGAGAAGAGTCGTGATCCCACTGAGATTCCCTGATGACTCAGTCAGCGGTTTGCGTAATGGCCTAATGAGACGGACTGAGAGCAACATCGACTTATCAATACTTACAGCGGCAAAGAACGGACCCAGAACAAATCCGAGCAGGCTGATGGCGACTGATGCGGCCACGATATTCGGGACACTGATTGCGGCTCGATTGTCAGATACGGTTTGGGAAGGGGTCATGGAGACATACAGCCAGAACAGAAGCTGAAGCGCCACACCGATGAAACTGTAGATAAGCAGCATTCGTCGCTCACCCCATCTGTGTGTTGGCTCGGCCAACAAGAGCCTTCCTAAGAAGGATCCACCATTGAAACCAGCCGGGACGTAACCCATGTCAGCCAGGTTGCCATCACGGACCTCGACAAGATATTCTACCACCCAGCCCGACGGTAGACAGTATGTCAGCGGTACCCACAGAAGTGCGGGTATGCTTACTTACCACTCGCGGTTATGACAGCACCGAGGTAAGAGAAATAAAAGAGGCTAAGGAGCCAAACGCTAGGGGTCTTGAGCGTTTCTTTGATCTGCAGAAGTGCACCTTCATTTCTTGAGCCTTCGCCGGACTCGGTGTTGCCAGGCCGCTTTGCTTTGATAGTAAAGCTGTCCCAAAAAGCAATGACACAGAGAACGAGGTTCATGACACCCAGCCCCATAGGGAACGTATAGAACAAGCTCCACCGGGAGGGGGTGTCTGCGGAGGCGATGGCGGTAGATACGAAGGGACCAACGAGGCATCCGCCTGAATACATGGCATGGATGAGACCAAGAAATCGGTGGGCGGTCTCTACCGAAGCGACGAAGGTATTCGCGTGCGTGTCCTGGTATGCCTGTCCCAGACTGACTATGCCGAATGTGACAGCAAACAAGGCAAAAGGCGGGGTCCAGCAGCGCAAGGCGTGAGCGAGAACTTGTAAGAAAGCTCCAAGAACCAGCATTGCCCCTAGGTCGAGGTATTGAGATAGATGGCTGTTCGAGATTGCGGCAAAGAACCATCCGGAGAAGGTGACGGCATAGCTTCACATCTGATCAGCACAATGATAAGGAGCGCCGATGCACATGAGCTCATACGATGGAGATCATAGCCGTATTAATGTCGTACGACCGGATGAGATACGGAATCAAAGCACCCAGGCTCCCGTCGTTGACTCCTGCGACGAAAAAAGAAAAGGCGGCGCTGACAACTTTGATGTACGTTGCTTTGGGGGCAGTTGGCTCCCACTCCGCTTCTGCCGGCTGTGCAACATTTGCGAGCTCGACAGCATCGTCGCCCGACGACAGTCGATCCTGCGTGACGCTCCTCGGCATTTTCTCAATCCGTAGGTGATATTTGGATGATGTTGTAAACGAACTGATGGCGAAAGAGCGGAGAGCACCCTCAACTAGTGCTCCGGCTAAGCTTCGGAATGTCCCCTGCATGGTGAAGGGAAGGCGGTCCGACATCCCGCCTGTGCTCTTGTTGTCTCCATCGGGAAGTACTTTCAACTTGCAAGCCTCTGGGGGTACTCGCCTCAACTGAATTCCTGACCATGTCAGTACCCGTATCCTTTTCCAAAGTGGGTATAAATGTGAACTCGTACGCGTGACTTTTTCTATGGCAGATACTAGCGCTAAGAGACCATTCGTTCTCCTTTATCATCGATACGGGGCTTAGAGATTCAGCATCGAAATCCTCTTCTGACTGTTCCATTGCGTAGGCAGATCCTCGACATCTCTAGCATGGACCCGAATACGTGCCTGGCAGATCGACAGCTCAAGTCGCCTGATGTGGGTTCTCTTTCGGCAAGTTGATATAAGTGTTCGCTTAACCACTGGTTGGTCTGCCTCTCCACCGTACGTCCACTCTTTCCTCGCTCTCACCACAATGGTAGCCATTGTTCAGCCAAATTTCAAATAGTAACAGGCAGTTCGTGGCTGCCGGAAACGCAATATTGACAAGGTCGAACAATTCCACACTTCGCTGGCAAAGGCATGGAAAGAAGCAGCCGCTCTTTCTTCGCCATGACCGGTTTCATCTTGCTTGCCATCAAGATTGCCCAAGACAAGAAAACCCCAACACATCACCCACACCCTCCGCGCCTCCGCCTCCGCCGACGACCGCTCCCCCCTCCGCCTCCTCCGCGCACCGTGTCCGCGACGCACGCCTACCACGCCGCCATCGCCATGTGCATGCGTAGCTTGCACAAGCGACGATAGGAACGCCGACGACAAGATAGACAAGGCCGCTCTGCAGTTCCGCCAGGCCGTATGGCTCCGCCGGAACGCGTGCGCTACGCCGGATACTCCGTAGTGGGTCCGGTTGTGCGGGAGCGGTGTGGCAGGAGCAGAAGCAGCAGCAGAAGCAGCAGCCGTGGTTGGTTGTCGATATGGACGTGGCGGCGGCGGTGGCGGTGGCGGTGGCGGTAAACGTCGAAGGTGGTACTGCAAGGGACGATGACCGGGTTAAGCGAAAGGGAGGGGAGAGGAGAAAACATTACCGATACAGCAGCAGCGCAGAGAGGATTTCGGCCGCATCGTGTTGGAGATGCGGGACTTTTACCTCTGTGCTGAAGACCAACGCGGAGCTCGTGGGCGGGGCAGCGATGCTGGCGCTAATGTATTTGGAGGAAGGGGGAAATGAGGTTGGTGCGATGCCGGATGCGGCGACGCTGGAGGTCTTGATTTCGACTGCTGGGGGTGTTGATGGGATCGTCTCGCCGATACATGGACCGGCTGGTTTGGCGGATCCTTGGGGTGTCGGGAAGGAGTTGGGAACGGGGCTGGGGCTGTGTTTGGGGACGTGGAGGGGCTAGTTGACCCTGAGCGCGGTGTATAACGATGGGTGGAATGAGGAAGAGGATGTAGTAAGGTTTCTGCGGGACTGTGAGGATACTGTCTTCCATGGGTTGGGCATTTGAGTATTGCAGATCGCGCTATCTGGAAGACTGCCGTGAGCAGAGCTTATTCCGTCATCTTTAATGTATTTACCGCCACTAATGATCACCAAACTATCGGTCCAGGATAAGCTTGGTTGTAGAGGCTGTACTGGAGAATTCGCGTTCATTATGACGTCGGAGGTCGCGCGAGTGGACGCCTAGGCTACATCCGTCTGACGTTTTGTGCCACATTCGTTTTCGTTGCAGCCTGGACGAACGAAAAAGCAATAGCTAATGAGTTACCCATCAGGTCTATAAGTGCACCCGTGCCAACTTGGAATACCCCAAGCCGACTTATCCATCAATTTAGTATTTTGGCATTTTTCACCCACTCATTCCCGATCATGCCACCACGCCAAGGAAGCCGTTTCGGTTTAGAGTATATCTCTTTAAGCGATCAACAAAGTTTGGGTCCTCCGTCGCTTGTTGAGGCTGAAGAAAATTCCATCTCTCAGGGACAATCCATAACTGAGCAAGAATCACTGGTGGAGCAGGAACGCGATCGAAAGGGAGGAGCTCAACTGGAAGAAGAACACCATAGCCTACTCCGGAAGCGTAAAGGATTGAGCCGGGCTCGCAGTTGGACAGACCGTTTCTGGATAATGGAGATGCTGAGCTGCCTCCTCTCCATTGCGTCGTTTGCCGCCATTGTTATCACCTTGTCCATCCATCAGGACCGACCCCTTCCCCAGTGGCCGCATTTGATCACTATCAACACTTTGATTGCCACCTTCACCGCTATCCTCAAGGCTTCAATGATTATGCCGGTTGCTGAAGGCATCAGCGAGCTGAAATGGATTTGGTTCCGCAAGCCGAGGACACTGGGGGATTTGGACAGACTGGACTCTGCCAGCAGGGGACCTTGGGGGTCACTGTGCTTGTTGTGCAATCTGAACCGGAAGTAAGGCTCCTCGCGAAAAGCACGATGGATTTGTAACTGATATTTTGTCATGTAGCTTCCTTGCAGGTCTTGGTGCCATCATCACAATTGTGGCTTTGGCCATAGACCCCTTTTCGCAGCAGATCCTACAATATTACACTTGTCTCCAACCACTACATGGTGCTACCACGAGTATACCAAGGACGAATGGTTATACTTCAAACGCCTTTCATACCGGTGCAAATATAAATGAGATGGATCCTCAAATGTCGATAGCGATATACACAGGACTGTTGGATCCTCCGGCCAACTCCTCATCCAGCATTGCCATATCGTGCCTGACGGGAAATTGCACATATCCTTCCGACAACGAAGCAACCTTCTCAACCCTGGCGGTGTCGCACTCTTGCGAGGATATTTCCAACCTTGTCTCCCGTCAAAACCTCTCTACTGAATCAGAGTTCAACTACGTGAACCTCACTACGCCAGCTGGAGCCCAGCTTCATGTTCCAGATGTACTTGACTCCAGAGTCGCACATACCATCCCTTTGTGGGCTGAGGATGAGGACGAGTTGTTTGCCTTGGAGAGTCTGATGATTCAAGAAGATGAACGGCCCTTCGCATTCAACTGTTCACTATTTCCTGTCATCCACAATTATGGCGCCAAATTCAGGGACTCAGTCTACAATGAGACCTTTCTTACTTCAATGAGGGTACATAAGTACCCATGGGGCCCAACTGTAGGGGGTTCAAAACCAGGGATCCCGGGTACACAGCCCTTATTTTCAGCAGTCGGAAGCTCAACGCTACGCAACGGAATATGGCACAAATGTACCCCCTCCGAGCAAAAGACTGATCTCAATACTGTTTCTGTCGATTCCGCAGGATTTGCCAGTTCCCTCGGATACAACACCTCCAACCTTGTCTGGTACTCTGCAGACTGCGTCTGGTCAATGGAGTATAGAGGTGCAAATGCAATTGAGCTTTTCTTAAGGTCTTTGTTCTTAGGAGATGGGCACGGAGAGAACTTGACGACACCGCGGGGCAACGTCAGCTTGACCTCGGGACAGCCTTGGATGAAACTGCTTTATCGCGATGGAACAGCAGACATGAGCTCTGTCAACCAGTACATGAACGGTCTTGCCCTCTCTATGAGCGCTGCCATCCGACAGTATGGCGACAATTCAAGCACCGACTACATACGTGGTACAGTCATGGACTCGCAGACATGCATTCGGGTGCGCTGGGCCTGGATCAGTCTACCGGCGACATTACTTTTCCTTACTATCGTTTTCTTGGCCCTCACAGTGCTCCAGACGGTCAGACAAAGGTGGCAAGGCACATGGAAGTCATCTGCAATTGCTCTTCTGGCTCACGGGCTCGATGCAGATACGAGGAAAGGCTTCAGTATGCTGGCCGACCGGAGTGAGATGAGTGACAGCTCAGAACGGGTTCAGGTGCAGTTACGGTATGAAGAAGGAGGTTGGACGTTCGTGGAAAGGAAATGAGGTCTCACTTGGGCAAAACTTCTACACAGCCTCACCTTGTTCATCCTCATGTGCCGAGCTTGATTATCAGTTCTTTCCATAGTTTGATCAGGTTGTTGAAGTAGAAAATGGCGGAGAATTGATCCCAGACGTTCGTTCGTATCGTAGTTACCCGGAGATAGCCTGAGCAACAGCATTAACAAAAAAAAAACGTACATAAGCGCCCAAAGTCGTTTCTGTGGCCATGATCCATCTTTATTCGAGAGAATATAGGCACCATTTACCAGTCTAAGCGGTTTTAACTATTTGTGAGTCTCAGTGTTCTTTTACGCCAGAATGCCTCCATCAACCTCATGCACCATGCCAGTGATGTATGAGCTGTTATCACTCAAGAGCCACGCAATCACCTCTGCTACCTCTTCCGGCTGTCCAGGACGACCAAGGGGTGCGAGTTTGTTCCACTCTTTCTGGCCCTCTTCTGCATTGGCGCTGTCCAAACCTGCCAATGGCGTGAGAATGACACCGCTGTTGAAAAGAAGCTTGGTCAGTCTCTGCTTGCCGGAAAAAAAAAAAAAAAAGGAAATACGAAATGTTAAGGCAAGAAATTGAATCCTGGAATCTCCAGAAAGGAAAAAAGTAAAAAGCTGGCCCGACAAGATAAGGGGAAGAAACAAGAAAAGAGCACTCACGGCGCAACCGCATTCACCCTGATCCCCCACTCCCCCGTCTCCCTCGCCACGCTCTTCGTCAACGCAATCACCCCGGCCTTCGACGCCGCATAGGCACTGCACCGCGCGCCGCCCTTGATCCCCACCACACTCGACGTATTGACAATCGCCAACCCGCCCTTCCTTCCGCCCTCCGCCCTCTCCTTCACCGCCCTCTTCATCGCCCTCACCTCCTCGCTCAAACAAACCATCGCCCCCGTCAAATTCACCCCCAACACCCTCTCCCACTCCGCATCCGGCGTCTCCTCGACATCCTTCACATTCAGGCCCTCGTTGATGATCCCCGCGATATTTGCCGCGCCCGTTAAAGGCCCCAGCTCGGTCGCCGTCGCCTCGATCCACGCGGCGACGGCGGCGCGGTCGCGCACGTCGAGGGTGGCGGTCAGGATGCGCGCGGACGGGTGGAGGGTCTGGATGGCGGACTTTGTGGCGGCGAGGGCGGGGCCGTTGATGTCGGCGAGCGAGAGCGCGGGGCAGCCGCGCGAGGCGAGGAGGTGCGCGGTTGCGAGGCCGATGCCGGAGCCGGCGCCGGTGATGGCGATGACGGCGTTGGCGAAGGGGGAGGATGAGGAGGAGGAGCTTGGTGGTGGTGGTGGTGGTGGTGGTGGTGACATTGTGTGGTGGTGCGGCTGATTGAGAGGGTGCAGTAGTTCGGCGTGACTGAGGATGACGGGGCGGTTCTTCCTTGGATAGGAAACCAAGTTGCTGGCTGGTTAGGAGAAGTCACTGTTCTTTAGGAGAGTCGAGCTGCAGGCCGGTGGCAGCATGTCTGCTTTAAAAGCCACTGAGCTTCGTGTTGGTGGCATCTGCGCCTCCTCGCCAGTCGGGCTTCGTGAGGACCAAGCATCTTCGAGCCCACGGTATCTACGAGTCAGTCGAGGCCAGGATGGAGCTGCAGATGGAGCGGTTTAGCGGGGATGCTAGCAGGAAAAGGTTTGGATTGGCTGTCGGAGAATATCGTACAAGCAAGCCGTGAAGAAAACCGCTGCAGCCGTCGGGGTTTGGCCCCACGCGACGATCTACCAGCTGCGCCACAGGCCTACATCGCAAATTATCATCTCGCTCGGCACCGCTGTAGGAACTGTCCTTGCGCATACATGAGTCCTCTTCATAACTCTCCCAAAAAGGATGCCCGTGGGGCAATTGCGCTTCTATTTGGCCAATATGAATTTGGCATCGTAGCAGATCGAAAGCGGGATTGGCGGGATATCCGCTGACAGCGGGAGGCAGACGAGGAAGACGGCAACAACCGCTCCGATACGTAGTTTTTGTCATCATTAGCGCGATGCTAAGGAGACGGGCTAAGCGATAGACGTGCGATACGTGGCACCATGCGGGTGTCCAGCGCCGTCGGCTACGGCCGTGTAGCGCGAGCATGAATCGTGGGCAAGAGGATGGAGACATCAAGGGACAGTGACGTTCCTGGGTTCGGTGGGTGGATGGGTTGCAAAAATTCACTTTGCCTGACGCACGATAGAGAAGACAAGGCAGCGCCCTGCGCAAACTGTGAGAGGACATGTCGGACGTGTGGAGGGACAGCAGGTAGATCAACAAGTTACCCGGCGATGTAACTTCATGTGCAGCGGGCATCAATCCGAGCCGATTGGTCAAACTGCGAGGCACGCAACCCTCAGCTCCAGGCTTCTACCTCAGCCTCGGCCTCATCATAGTGGAGTGCGACTTCCATGTCAAGCCGCTGCCTTCTTTGCCTTGCCGCCCCTAAATTGCCTGTCTTCCGCGCCATGATCTATGCCACAAACCCTGCTTTGGAGGCCCGCTGCGATCGAAGTCACCAACAGATCCCGAGCGGCCGTGATTTCGTGAGTTCCCTCAGTCCGCACCTCCGGTCGCTGGCAGGGACTATATACTCCTGGCATCAAGCTTTGGGATCCTACATGGGTCACGATGTATGTACAGAGAGTCGGGACTACTTTGACACTGAAACAGGGAAAGACATTGATCTTGTATTTCGTCGCTTGCCTTTTGTCTTGTGTTGTTGCTATACAACTTGCTCGGTGTCATTTATTCAGATCCTTTACCCGACGAATCCCGCTTCTCCTCGACTACCAATATATAATCCCATACCCCCAAACTTTATGCTTCCTTGTTTGTATACTATCATTCTTAAGCATTATTGAAGGCTTATGAGGCTAAGTCTCTTGCCTCGGCATCCCTGGCTACTACATCATTCTTGATCCTGTTTCAAATGCTACTTTAGTTTCTAGACTACTGCACCTCTAGGGAGCGACGGCCTTGTTCAGGTGATTCGGAGCTCGGCTTCTATTCAGATGCGTCATGGATGTGTCTAGTTTTTTTTTTGGTCCGGACGAGACCGTTGTGGTGCCGCCGAGCCGCTAATGGCTTGCCGGCACATCTCTCTGGCAGCGGTTCCTGAGCGCTCCCGCCCGCAAAGAACTAAACCGACCTAGAAACACCGAGCTCCGAAGTCTATCTTAGAAAATGTCCAGCTGAAGCAGGCATCACAGCGGCGGACACTTGTGCCCCTCCGTACGAAAGCATCGATCCAGTCAGTACCATTAACTACCCAGCGGCGGATTCGGATCAGCGTACGAAGTGGAGAGCCTGCAAGCATTGGCAACTTGATTCCCTTCGGCAAACGTTATGGCAGGATCAAAAGAACCGTGGATACTGATCGATCCAGGAACTGCCTCGTGACGTGCCGGTCGTGGCTTGTAAAAAGCCATTACCACATGCGATCACTGGGTCAGTGACGATAAGTATCCGATCGCCACGCGGAGCTGACGAGCAAACTCGGTTAGTTTACCGCTGGTCTGGACTCGACATACGCTTGTTGCGCTTAACCTTGACCTTCTTTAGCGATGCTACTCACAACGTCCTTTGCCACGCCAGTGGTGGTCTGTGAAGACGGCTCGGATTTCCGAAACTTTAGTGATAGGTCTGGCCGTGATGTTCCTCGCCGGCACAGCTCTTGAAGGCTCCGCTCTCCGCGCTTGTGGCGCACGGAGACGATCATCGTGGCGTCGTGGGTCTAAGATAAATCACAAATCAATGACAACCTCGTATCCAACTCAAGCAGAGAAAATGCTACATAGACCGCCACAGGCAGCCGGAACTGCCCCTTCAGCAACACTCCGCGTTTCAAGACGTTCACACGTAGTCGCCCCAGTCTTTCTCTGCACTTTTCAACCACCCTCGTTGCGGTTCCTGCAGCCGCCACCGCCACCGCCGTTCCGACCCGCGACCTCTTCGCCTCCTTCGCGGGCGCGGGAGCCGAGCGCCACCGCTACGCCGCGGTCGCGGCCGCCGGGTTCCCCGTCATCGACAGCAGGGACGTGGAATGCGTGTTGATGTGCCATCTGCTGGAGAGGGCGGGCGGGCATTACGTCGACGTGGGCAGGACACGGCTGCTCGTGGGGGAGGAGGGCGGTGGGGTGCAGGTCAAGGCCGGGACGGAGCCGGTGGCGTGGGTGGAGGTGGAGGGTGGGAGGAGGGGGGGCCTGAGGTTTCGGGATGGGAGCGTGGAGGGCGGCGTGAACGCGGTGGTTTGGTGCACCGGGTTTGCGGATAGGGATGCGAGGGAGGGTGGCGGCGGGGCTTTTGGGGGGAGGGGGAGGGGGAGGAGAGGGTGCGGGGGATAGCGGCGCGGATGTGCTGCTGGATGGGGCGGAGGTTGCGGCGAGGCTCGATGCTACGTGGGGGGTCGATGCGGAGGGCGAGGTTCGGGGCATGTGGAAGCGGCATTTGCGGGTGGAGAGTTATTGGATCATGGGCGGGTATACGCAGCAGCATCGGTGGCATTCGAAGACGCTTGCGTTGCAAATCAAGGCGGCGCTGGAGGGGACTCTGCCGCCGGCGTATCGGGATCATGCACCATGAGAGTGATGTATGTACGAGGCATGAGCCTTAAAATGAACAGTGGAGTTTGATGTAGGGCAGATGTGCATAAGCTACAGCGCTTGGTGCAATCAGGATCAAATGCCCGCGAGTGTTATATCAGCACATAGAACCATGAAGAAACATCCAAGTTGAGTTGATAAGTTTTATTTCGTAGTTTGATCCGACTCGTACCACAATATAAATTACATTACTGTATAACCCCTTCCAATTAAGCCGTTGTAACATCCAAAGCAACCAAACCAATCATCTTAGTTGCTAATCTCGACAATGGCCGGGCCCGCGGCAACGGTATCATCCGTAACAGCGTCCTTGCAGCCAGTCAGAACGACGTAGCTCTGGCCGTTGACACCCTCGGGCACCTCGACGGTGAAGCCACCGTCAACCTTGGTCGCCTCGACGGTCACCGGGCCGGTAACGGTGATGAAGGCGCCGTAGATCTGCACGCCGTCGGCGGCCTGGACCTCGTAGCCGGGGGTGCTCAGCATGACCTTGCTGCCCTTCTTGATCGCCGCGTCCTCGGAGCTGGCGACGAGCGTGGGGAAGGCCTTGACGGGCAGCGGCGCGTTGTCGGTCGGGCAGGAGGTGATGAACTGCGCGGCCAGGGTGTAGACCTCGTTGAGCGAGAGCGGGTCGTCAAAGGCCTGCGGGAAGGGCGACTGCTTGATCTCGCCGCGGATGTACGAGGCGTGGCGGGCCTCGACGGTGAGGATGGAGCCGGCGGCGGTGAGGTACGTCTTGGACATGATGTCGGCGGCGGCGCCGAGGTAGGCGGATACACCGACGCCCTCGAGGATGGCGGCGGTGGCGAGGAACGTCTTGACGTCCGTGGCGCCGAAGGCGTAGGTGCACGGCTTCACGGGGGTGGCACCGGCGGCGGTCAGGCCCTTGGTGAGGAAGTCGACGTGCGAGGACTCGTCGGAGCCGACCATCTTGATGTTGTTGTAGAAGGTCGAGTCGTAGCCGGCGGCCTTGAAGTCGGCCTCGGTGTAGTTGGACAGACCCTCCTTGTAGAATGCATTCTCAAGGTGCTCGAGAGTCAAGGCGTACTGGAGAATGTCGGCGTCGGTGGGCGCGGACATGCGCTTGGTGGGCGCAGCCATGGAGAGACCCGCGAGGGCAGCAACGGCAGTGGTGTACTTCATTTTGAAGATGGAAGTGTGGAAGAGGAGGAGTAATTAGAAGGTTTGCGACGATGGTTGACTTGAGAGGACCAGAGCGTTGGATGAGTGGCGACTGATGGGATGTTTGATGGCCGAGATGTCTCTTTATATCACTGCGATGTGTTAACATGAAAAAAATGCAACCATCGACTAGAGCGGTGGCAATTGATCAGCACGGAGGGGCGTGGTTCCGAACACGGAGCTTGGTCGCTATGACTGAAAGAGTAACCTTGTTTCTCACCCTGTCTCCACCTGCGTGACGAGCACTACGTCTCCCCCATTGTGGAGCTGAGGGGCGGTGAAGTGCATTCTAGAAAGAAAGCACAATCTCCCAGATGCGGGGTAGTTTTAGTGTTCGATCGAAGAGCCGTGAACGGCATGGTTGGGGTCCCAAGTCCTTTGTTGGCCAATGGAATGTCGGCGGGGAGGCTCGGAGGGGTGTTGGCGTAGTGACTATGGCAGATTGCGTGGCGTTCGGAAAGCAGGCTTCCCGCGCCCACAAGCCAAAGAAGCAAGTGGATTCGTCAGTGGCGTAGAAGGGGTTGCCCGATGGGGTGTGCATGAATAAGCTTAAGAAACAAGCTTGGATTTAGTGTTGAGCCTGTGCCTGCACTAAACCTAATGCAGTTTGAGGCAGTCGAAACGGAACGTGAGTATCCGGGCTTAAAGCCACCATCTCCGCCCGACGATGGCGCTAACTAACAAAAGCGGAGCACTTGAACACCGATCGGAGCCTCTTCAGCCCCTGAACGGAGTGATCTGCGGAGATTTGGACAAAGAAGTTGGTCGTTTTGCGCGCAAACGGGAGTGGCGCTAAGGCCATGCAGGAAACCTCCGGTCGGAAAAGGAGTTTCCGTGTTGAGCGCTATTACCATTCTGCGCTCCTTCACGCTTTCAGACCGGTTGCTGCCAGATCATGGGGTATCGGGCCCCGATAGTGTGGATCGTTGTCGCCGCGGAATGTGAGCGCAGCGTTGTGGGTTAAAAGGTCAGTCCGCCTTGAATCACGCCTTTGCAATTGCCTCTTCTCTGTCAATCATCCATCGTTTCCTTGAAATCCCGAACAATCCTGTACGAATTCGTCAGTCATATCCACCACCAAGTCAAGATGAAGTCTTTCTTCGCTGTTATCATTGCTGCCGTTGCTGCGCCGGCACTTGCTGCGTAAGTATGGTCTCATCAGAACCATGACCAAATACTTACATCCTGAATAGCACCGACGCGAGCACTACTGTGATGGTCTCTCCCTGCCCATCAAGCACAGCGTCGATGGACGACATTGTCACGCGCACTCCGGTGGAAATGCCGTCGCAGAGCACACCTTGCCCTACGCTGTCGATTGTCAAGACGAATGGCACGATGATTACCATGTCGCACGACGGCTCTGGATCCGGTGCTGGATCGACTCCTACCATGTCAACTCCCGGGGCTTCTTACACCGGTGCTGCGGTTGCGAACAGTGCGGGCCTGAGCGGTGCTGTCGCCGCTGCTTTCGGATTGGCTGCTTTCGTCCTTTGATGGGTCGGGTAATGCTGGATACAAGGTGGAATACGGTTGCCGTTTGATACCAAAGACTGTAGTACCAGTCCATAATAATGTCGATTAATGTAATACCAAAGCCTGAATTGGGAATACCATGAGATGCACGGTGAAGCAATTTTCGAAGTGCGGATTTTCTTATTCAGGTCTTTGTCCCAGTAACACGACTTTCTGGAGGGCATTCGACATTCGCAGCGGTCCGAAGTGGTTTCGTTATCCACGATGCATAGCGGAGCTCTATTGCGTCTGTGATACTTGAGTGGCTTCGCACGCTGACCTTAAGACATTGAAGAAAGGCGTGTTGAATGTGGTGGGTGTTTCAGCGGATGTGTTCGTGTCATTTCATCCGTATCCTCAGAGACACCAAGCGAGGTCGGCAGTGCGACGTAAAGCGAGGGGAGGCAAGACAGTCGATATCACTCGAAGCGATGTGTGGTGTTGAGGAGTCGAGGAGGCGAGGAGACGGTCGGGTGGTCAAGGCGCGACAGGCGCATGACTCAAGCTGCTGCGGCTTATCACGCGCAGGTAGCCCGCGCTCTTATCTTGCCGAACGCGGGGAGCAAAGCGACTGGGCGGCCATCAAGGTGGCAGCTGGACTGCTCACCCGCCCGTCGCCCGTCCCGCTCGCTCTCTCTCCCAACGACCTCGCCCTCCCCGCCTTCCTTGGAGCTGCACCATCCCCTCGCTCCTCCGCAATCTCACCATCACTCGAACAACATGGGTAGCGCTTCGTCGAAGCCGGTTGAGGCCGGTGCGCAAGAAAAGCTGACCGAGGCTCTGCGCGCCATGGAGCTGAGGAACGAGCGCGAACTGGTCGAGAAGGACTACGTCTACATCGACGATGCGCGTCAGTGATTTCCCTCCGCGACCGCAGTACCAGACACTGACACTTTGTTTTCCCGCAGCTCCGAAGTACACGCCGTGCGAACACCAGTCGACCGTTTCTGCGTCGACCACGGAGAAGTGGGAGAAGGAGCTCCTTGAGGATCCCAAGAACCAGCTCGCCCTCAACGCCCTGCAGTCCAACAATGCCAACGCCATTCTCATGAACAATCGCGCTGCCGTGAGCGACACACAGATCTTCAACCTCTCCATTCCCTTCGAGGGCGCTCCTGTTACCAACCAGCGCTCGTCCGGTCGGTGCTGGCTGTTCGCCTCGCTGAATGTCTTCAGAGTGTCCATCATGAAGAAGTACAAGCTGGACAAGTTTGAGCTGAGCCAGCAATACGTCTTCTACTGGGACAAGATCGAAAAGGCCAACTACTTCCTTGAGAACGTCCTGCAGACCGTCGACGAGCCTCTTGATGGCCGCCTGCTGCAGTCGTTGCTTGCCAGTCCGGTCGGTGACGGCGGCCAGTGGGATATGGTTGCCAACCTGGTCCAGAAGTACGGTCTGGTCCCGCAGTCCATCTACCCGGATACCTTCAACGCGAAGAGCTCTTCCTTGATGGACCGACTGATCACAACGAAGCTCCGCGAGCATGCCCTCAAGCTGCGCAAGCTCGCGTCCTCCAAGAATCCGGCTGCCCAGGCGTCCATCGGCGGCGCCAAGGACAAGATGATGCGCGAGATCCACCTCATCCTGACGCTGATGCTCGGCCCACCTCCGTCGCCGTCCAAGGCCTTCACCTGGGAGTTCTATGATAAGGACAAGAACTTTAGCTCAATCACGACCCGCCCAACGGCTTTCGCGAAGGAGCTATCTGACAACCGCACCGTCCGAGCCTGCGGCGGCGCAGACGTGCACCGGTTGTTCAGCTTGATCAACGACCCGCGCAACTCGTACAACAGGCTTCTGACGGTCAATCGCCTCGGCAACGTGTGGGGCGGGCGGCCCATCACGTACGTCAATGTCGACATGACAACGATGAAGAAGGCAGTCATCGAGATGCTGCGCAAGGGCTTCCCCGTCTTCTTCGGCAGCGATGTCGGCAAGTACTCGGACTCGGCCAAGGGCATCATGGACACGGCACTGTTCGACTACGAGCTCGGCTTCAACACCCGCCTCGGCTTGAGCAAGGCAGAGCGGTTGATGACGGGCGAGAGCGCCATGACCCACGCCATGGTGCTGACAGCCGTGCATCTCGACGAGAAGACGGGTAAGCCGGTGCGCTGGCGCGTCGAGAACAGCTGGAGCGAGGAGGCTGGGTCGCAAGGCTACTTTGTCATGAGTGACGCCTGGATGGATGAGTTTGTGTACCAGGCCGTTGTGGACCCTAGCGTCGTGAGCAAGGAGGTTCGGGATGTGCTGAAGCAGGACCCCGTAGTGCTTGACTTGTGGGATCCTATGGGTGCTCTGGCTTAGGTCAACCTATTATGGCATGGACCAAGACTGGCAGGGATGGGGCAATGGCGTTGTTCTTGGGTGGGTGGTTAGTTACGAGTTACGAGATATACAAGACAAGAGGGATGATCATGGATTTCAAACATACGTCTCTGAAATCGTGTTGCTGTTGTGGAGTCCAGAATGTGGACCAGACTGCGCTGCTTGCGTAATGCAGAAAACGTGATACTCGCGGTGACCACACCAGTCTAGACCTGCCTTTTTCTTCAACCACTGAAGATGCAGGCGGCGTGCTAAGGTAGTTTGCATCCAATTGCAGGTGACGGCGCGATGGCATTGCGGGGCCATCCGGCGGTCCTGACTCATCCCGCTAGTCCATGCCGAGCTCTCGACATATCATCATAGCCTTCGCCCCGCAACTTTTCACTTTCTCCAAAGCAGCAGCAAACATTCCTTGGCATGTCTGCGCCCACTTGACTTGGGAATTGAAGGCTTGCCGCACGTTTTTCGCAGCGCCCAAAACCCATTGAACCTCGGCCGCCCAGGACACGCAAAGTACCGGCTCCGAAAAAATTCCCGGTTCATCACCAGCCATGGACGTAATGCCAGAAAAGCCAAAACCGCTCGTCGAGGCCAACCCCTCGCTCATCCCCCTCCTCGCTTCCGCCCTCCTCATCATCCTGCCGACCGCCTTCTTCCTCCTCCGCTACCTCGGCCGCAACGTCGGCGAGCGCTCCCTCGGCCAACCACCACCACCACCGCTGCCCCCAGCCGACTCAATCGTCAGCCTGCGCATCTACCCGGTCAAATCCTGCCGCGGCATCACCGTCCCGTCCGCCAAGCTGCTCCGCACCGGGCTCGACCTCGACCGGCACTGGATGTTCATCTCGCTGCCCCAGCGCGAGTTCCTCACCATCCGCACCAACCCGCGGCTCACCCTCATCGAGACCGCCGTCGACATCGCCGCAGACACCCTCACCATCTCCATCAAGGGGAGCGACGAGCCCGACAGCAGCATCGCGATCCCCGCCCACCCCTCGCCCGCCTGGCTCGCCGCCAACGCGACGCTGCGCGCCGGCAACGTCATCTGGGCGCAGCAGACGGACGGCTGGGAGTACCCGGCGGCGCTGACGCGCGCGTTCGCCCGCTTCCTCGCCGTCGACGATCTGCGCCTGCTGTACAAGGGCCCCACGCCGCGCGTGCTGCGCGGCGCCGGCGCCCCCGCCGCCCTCGGCCGCATCCAGGCCACCAACTTCGCCGACATGATGCCCGTCCAGGTCGGCTCGATGGCGAGCCTCGCGGAGCTGAACGCGCGCTTGGTGAGGGCCGGCGAGGCTGAGATCGATGTCGAGCGCTTCAGGCCGAATGTCGTGGTAAGGGGCCATGTGCCGTGGGATGAGGATGGGTGGAAGACGTTGAGGTTGGGGGGTGGGGATGGGCTGGAGTTGGATGTGGTTTGTCGGTGTTTGAGGTGTCAGGTGCCGAATGTGGATCCCGATACGGCGGAGAAGCATCCGCGGCAGCCCTGGAATGAAATGATGAAGTATAGAAGGATCGATAAGGGGTTGCGGTTCAAGCCCAGCTTTGGCATGCTGTGCGCGCCGAGGGATGAGGGGCTCGTGGAGGTGGGGATGAGGTTTGAGGTTACGGAGACGACGAATAATCACTACTTTGTCAGTCCGATGAAGTAGGGGCTGCGTGTGCTGAGTGGAGAGGGGTAGTGGGCGGTGCGACGTATTGCGGGCTTGCTTGAAGGCTCTTGTGTCACGGTTGTACGTTTTCACGGGTGTACGTTGTCACGGTTGTATTATGGAGTGGTATATGTTGTTCTTTCTCCTCGCTGCGAGAATCTCTTGGGGCATGGAGAATTGGACGTAAATTTACGGTAGGGAAATTCAGAGAAAGCCATGAGCAAATCAATTTTCTACCCAAAACAGGAGACCCATCCCTGCCTAGTCAAACGGCACCCGTCCACGGCTGTCTGGATTTGGACTGGATCTCCGGGTAGAGTTTGAGCGATGATGGAGAAAGGGTGTGGTGGCCTTGAGGAACTTTAGTTGTGATGGACAGGCCAGCGGTGTTAGCGGATGGGTTAGCAATGGGATTGGATTTCCTTCTTTCATTGTGCCATCAAACATCTCAGAAGATATAATCCGGTCCTCACCTGCATTAGTAACCGTGACGCGATTTGGTCCATCGAATGCTCAAAACGGGTTGTACCACTTCACATTCCCGATGCGCATACGTGGCTTAGCAGATTGTTTTCTCACATGGAAGTACAGGGACGAGGTTATAAAAATAGATTTTTCGGCCCAAGCTGAAAGGTCAAAACAGTTCCCGCCCGTCGTACTACGGTGTAACATTCAGAAGAGAGGTGGGTTGTGAGGCTGAGCAGCATGCCATTACAGGAACAGAACGACCTTGCAGGTTGGTGCAATCGCACACAACCGCCTCCAGCCTCGCTGTCTCTCAATTCGCCCACAAAAGCGCTCTACAGCCATCTTTAGGTTGCGGTCGCTCTTGACGGACTTCGACTTTTGGGATCACTCAGGCAATTCACAAAGCACATACTTGAAAGTACGCTCTGGCATCGCTGAATTTGTACTTCTCTGCTAACAGGGAACAGCCGATAACAATGCAGGCGCAGCAGTCAGAGGGGCAAGGTGCCGCTGCGGCCCCGTCTGTCCTTTCCAGTCGAGCATCTTTCTTGACCGACAGAGATCGATCATCGATACTCGAATTGGATAACCTGCGAGCTTCGTCTGTTTCTCCATCCTCACCTCTGTATCGCCCTTCTTCAAGGAACTCTCAGCCAGCAAATGAGACGGCATCCTCTGAGGCTGGTGGCGATCCACCGATGCCTCGATACTCCACCAATAAGCGCAGGTCTCCGCAGAAAAGCCCCGGCCCTTCCTCAGCCACCATACACTGGAGATTAGCTGCGTTGATTGCAGCCACTTTTCTAGCTGGTGTGGGGTTCTGTATCGGCCATCACTTTTACTACCATTGGCTGGACGACCAAGCGGTCGGGAGTACTGGCAAACAACAATACGCACTCCGGTAGTACAACCCGATGTATTCCCCAAGGTGTCGACTGAATTCGTACCAGGTTTGGGAACGCCTTCGCGTTCCTGGCAAAATGTTGCCTCTGTGCTTCCGCTCAGCTTGCGTGCGTGCAAGTGCTTTGGGGGACCTTGCGTCGCAAACACCTCAGCATCCAGGCCATCGATGCTGCCTTCGCTGTCCATGAGACGCTGCTCTCGTTCCTCAATCTGGAAATGCTTTCTAAAATGAAGACCTTGGCTCTACTTGCGCTCGCCACATGGTGGGTCTCTCCCTACCCTCAGCGCAGAAATAGCACTGATGATCATGTTCAGGTGTATACCACTGATCGCACTAGTAACACCCGCCACGCTTACGACTAAAACGGCTTCCATACCAGACCTTGTGACTGCACCAGTTCCGATCCCGTGGATACCGCAATACATTCCGGTGAACTATTCCACTGAATGGACATATC
Source organism: Diplodia sapinea (assembly GCA_023087385.1). Lineage (NCBI taxonomy): Eukaryota > Fungi > Ascomycota > Dothideomycetes > Botryosphaeriales > Botryosphaeriaceae > Diplodia > Diplodia sapinea. The sequence goes on along the minus strand of JAJMYO010000014.1, from coordinate 64,194 downwards.
CTGGGATAATTGAGAAGCTGGTGGAGACACAAACTCTCGGCGCGCATGTAGGCCATGCAAGACCGTATTTTGCTGATTCATCTCCACGCTTCACACAGTTGATATCGTCGACAGCTACCATGGGAGAGATCTTCCCTATCAAACGGCCTGTCCTGGGCGAAAACTCGACATATTCCGTTAACTTTATAGCGCCAAAGCTATCCTGTAGGGATTCCTCCGCCAAAGTTGCTCGAAGCACCGTAATTGCCGCTTTCCATTCTCAAGGCTACCTCGGGCCCGATAACGGCACATATACCTTCAACATAACTGGGGTCGATTTCGGCAATCTCTCATATTTGTACAACTACTCTCGAGACGAACACATTGGGTATTACGGCGTGATTCCTTTCCTGGGTGTGGATGAGTATGATGCTACCAATGTATATGGTTTCGACGACAACGGGTACACGGAAGGGGTTTCAAACGAACTCTGGATAGCCATCGCTCACCAAAGCTCACCGGAAGACGAAGTAGCCTCGACCTTCCTCACATGTGATTGGTCAAATACGACGTGGGAAGTCAATATTACAAACAGTCTTGCTGAGCAAACCGTCCAAGTGGCCCACACAGGGTTTCTCAACAAAGCAAACGAAGCTGTTACATCATTTGGGCCAGGCCCCGATGAGCCGCACGAAGCGAATCTCAATACATTCCTTTACACCGCGCTCTTCAGAGGTGTGGTTAAAAGCCTGTTAGGATATATCGGTTACTACACCTATATTGGGGACACGATGATTGTGCGCTCATCGGAAATCCAAGCAACGGTGCTCGCAGGCTCAAAAGAGATCATTTCGATGCTCGGCGACATCCGCAGTGAGGATAACAAGACGCTTGTAGCCTCCAACAAGTCCCTGAAGGACATGATCGAAGAATTTAGTCAGAATGTTACATTGAATCTCATGACTGACGACTTCTTCAGGTTAGTACCTCGAATCTCTCAACACATGCAGTCCTACTGACAAATCGACAACAGCACGCAAGTGGACCGGCCGGTGCACAGCCCACGTGCAATCACAGTATACACCTACGAACCGCGGAATCTCATTATCGCCTATGGCATCGCGATACTCAGCTCATTGTTCACTGTCTGCATTGGCGTCTACGCGCTCCGATCTAACGGCGTCACCTATGACTTGAGCGTTTCGACAGTTATTTGCACGACACAGAATGACGATGTGAGCCTTTCACTCACCGTGTTCATGGTCTAAGAAGGCTCAGTGGCTAACCTTTCTATATAGATCAAAGATGTGGTTGGGAATCGCACAACCGGGTGCCAGCCCCTCGCCGAGGATATCGCAAAAACAAAGCTTCGCTTCGGCGTCGTTCATGCTCGGGCAAACAATGCAGCGGACTCGCTGGACTCAGTACATGTTGGATTTGGAGTGGAGGGTACTGTGGGCGCTTTGACATCGCGATAAAGCGCCCTTACAGAGGAATTGTCTGGGAACTTCTGGGTGAATTACTGGCAACCCATCAATGGTGCAGGTGCTATAGCCAATATGATACTCCCATATGCTAAATCCATCTTCTGGGTTTTGACTCAGGGTCGAGTTGATTTGACAAATATTGTACTGAGGTGAACCACGTTCTTTAGAATACCGTATCAGCACAAATTCCTTTTACCTGTGCAAACCGAAGCCATTGTGAGCCCAACAGCCTCACCGAACGCACTAACTAATTAGACCACGGGGGGAAACCAAAAAAAAAAAAAAAAAAAAAAAAAAAACGCAAGAAATATTGAAACAACAGCCCCACGAGCCTTCTCCCTCTTCCTCATTCTCACGCCATATGGATGCCCCCACCCGCCTGAATCGTCTGGCCGGTGATCCACCTGCTCCCGTCCTCGGCCAACATGGCCACGACGAGCGCCACGTCCTCGGGCTCGGCCAGCCGCCGCTGCATCGGCGTCATGGCGCGGATGACGTCCAGCTGCTTCCTGGGCACGCCCTTGTCGATGGTGCGGCGCATCATGTCCGTCTCCGTCATGGCCGGCGCGACGACGTTGACCGTGTGGCCGTCGGCGCCCAGGTCGTGCGCCCAGCAGCGCGTCAGGCCCTCCATCGCGGCCTTGGTCGCGGCGTACACGCTGCCGCCGGGGTTCCCGACGCGGCCGAGGACGGAGCCGACGTTGATGATGCGGCCGCCGGTGCCGCCGGGGGCGGTGGATGCGGCGGGCAGGTGCGGCAGCACGGCCTGCGTGGTGAAGACGAGGCCGCGCACGTTGGTGTCGAAGGCGTGCGTGAACTGCTCGTGCGTGATCTGGCCGAGCGGCGCCAGCGTCTCGGCGCCGGCGTTGTTGACGAGGATGTCGATCGTCCGCGTGTCGAAGGCGGCGGTCGTCTCGGCGACGATTTTGGCGGGCGAGGCCGGGTCGCACGTGTCGGCGTGGATCTTGATGGCGCGCGCGCCGTTGGTGTTGGGGAGGGCGGCGATGGTGGAGATGACGTCGTCGGCGAGCTTGGAGCTGCTGGGGGAGACGAAGGTGATGGCGACCTGGGGGGAGGATTAGGGATGGATTACTGCGGGGGGTGAGGGGCGATTGGGGTGGTTGGTTGGTTGTTGGGCTTACACTTGCGCCGCGTTTGGCCAATTCGATGGCACTGGCGGCGCCGATGCCGCGGGAGCCGCCGGTGACGATGGCGACCTTGCCGGCCAAGGTCAATGGCTGGGTTTGAGAAGTGACGGTCATGGTGGGTGAGGATTGTGTATGAGAGCTGCTGTCACGTAAAGTGTTGGATGATGGGTTGAAAGTGTCATGGAGGTTAGCCTTTTATTATTGGATCTGAAATTGAGACACGCATGTGGAGTGAAGAAGTCACAAGTGCGCCACAGAATCATGACGAATCATCCAAGAGCTCGCTGGTGCTGGTGGCTGAGAGCAATAGGGTGCTCAGAAACGGCCCGTAACTTTCCGTAGTTACGGACCATTCAGCGGCGGGAAGGTAGCCATATCCGGCTAGCTTTCCGGGTAAAGGCAGAGCAGGGCTTATGTATGTATGCAGCCAGCGGACGAATTGCGGATGGCGGTTCAGAGGCTTGATAATCCTCCACGAACATCACGCTTAGCAATAATCGTGTTCGGAAGTCAATATCTCGAGCACTGTGAGGCTGTTGAAGAGCTTGAAATTCCGACCATTGACAACACAATATTTCCTCTCTCTTCCATCTTTCTGTCCATCTTAGTGTTTGAAGACTGGCTTTCATGTCTCTCATCCTCACGTCCTTCCCCGCATCGTCATCCGCTTGACTCAGCTTACGAGGCGTTCCTCCCTGGCACCTGGCATTCCCCTGGTTACGCTTCTGAGCCCGTCGCTTATTCCCCCGCATCCTTCCTCCCGCCAACGCCATCCTCCTCAAATCTCCCTCACGAAGCCCACCTCCACCAACTTATCGACGGGAATATTCATCTTCGCGACCTTTGCCCGCGTATTGTCCCTGAACCAGAGGAAGATCCCCAGAACAACACGCTTGAAGAGACCGTTCTCCTTCTCCAGCAGCCGCAACTGCTCCTTCCCGACAATGTACACCACCTGCGTTGCGTACGCCGAGTCCAGTGCCGCGAGGCGGTCCGGCACGGTGGTGGGGTAGCAGGAGGGAGAACCACCGCGTCCACGGCTCTCCACCGTCCCTTCGTCAGCACCATCCGGCGCCTTTCCCGCGACGTCGATGGTGTCGTCACCATCACCATCACCATCACCCGCCCGCAGCTCTCCCGCCCGCCGCACATCCGCCACGGTGGGGCCGGCCGCGATGGCCTCGCGCAGCTTCGCGTACACGACGGCACCCAGGTCGGCGTTGACGGGGTGGTCGTTGTAGCCGTGGCGGACGACGACGCGGTAGCAGTTCGGCTGGCCGCGCGTCGCCGCGACCTCGAAGCGCTCGGCGTCCGGCACGTGCGGCAGCTGCAGCGCGCGCAGGTGCAGGAAGACGTGGACGTCCTGCTGCGCCTGGAACTTGCGGATGAACTCTTCGTACACGGACGGCATCTTGCCGCTGCCGCCGCCGGCTTTGTCGAAGAAGATGCCGAGGCCTTGAGGGATTGGGTCAGCGTCTGAAACTCCTGGGAGCAGAGGAGGGAGGGGCTTCTGGGGGGGGGGGGGGGGGGGGGGGGGGTTGTTATTGGATGTTTGGTGTAGGGGGCCCCCCCCCCCCCCCCCCCCCCCCCCCCCCCCCCCCCCCCCCCCCCCCCCCCCCCCCCCCCCCGATGATACCTTTGACGGTGTAGATGTCGCCGCCGCCGAACCTCTCGGCCAGTCTCGTACTGTGGCCGTCGGCAGCTCTGACTATAAGGTCTTGCGGCTTCAGGTGGTGCCTGGCCTCGCACTTCCACTGCTGCTCCTTGCCGTAGCGCCAGAGGATGAAGAAGCTGGCGAGGAGCAGGGCGAGGGCGAAGGTGAACCACGCGCCGTCAATGAACTTGGTGGCGGCCGAGGAGAGGAAGAGGCCGTCCAGGGTCGCGAACATCAGCCACATGGGCAGGACTATCCACCACTGCGTGCGCCAGACGATGAGCGCTACCAGGGCGACGAGGCAGGTGGTGATGAAGGTGACCAACACGACGCAGAATCCGTAGGCGTGGCCGAGCTTGGTGGTCTGGCTCACCGGGTTGTTAGTAGGTGGTGGGATTGTTTGGCTCCTGGGTGTTGCTTACGTTGTTGTAGACAGCCGTGACAATGACCGTGCCGATCATGATGAGCCAGTTGGCGAAAGGGATGTAGACCTGTCCGTGGAACTTTTCGCTGGTGTAGATCATTTTGATTTGAGGAAAGTAGCTCGTGTTCATGACTTGGGCCAAGAGTTGGAACGCGGATGTGATGAGGGCTTGGGAAGCCACGATGGCTGCGAGGATGGAGATGACGAGCGAAGGGTAAAACATGCCCGGTGGTACGGACTCGAAGAATGGATTGGAAAAAGCTCCCTCATTCTCCGAGATGTATGCCGCCTGGCCAATATAGGCAATCAACAAGCATGGATATGCGAGGCACAACCATGACAACTGAATGGCTCTGTTGTTTATCAGCACTTGGTAAAGTTGAATCTCTGTGAGTGGCGAGTGCATACCTTTGCGAAAAGGCACCCAGGTCGGCGAAGAGGGCCTCGACACCGGTGAAGGCCAATAATATGCCTCCCAGAGAAAGCCATCCATCAGTCTTGTTGCGTACGAAGAATCTTCCAGCAAAGTATGGAGAGAATGCTTTCAACACAGACGCATCGTACGTGGCAAGATTGTAGACACCAAAGCAGAAGTTCAAGAGAAGCCAAACAACAACAACGGGTGCGAAGCAGTTTGCGAGTTTCGAAATACCCAAGGGTTGCAGCATGAAGAGAAGGACGAGAATGGCGCACGAGACGCCAACGATGGTATCCGTCCCGATGTCCTCTCGAACGACCTTCAAGCCTATAGGATAATCAGCATCTTCAGTTCCGTGCCGTCGATCGATGTGTACGTGGGTTACCTTGCACAGCTCCAAGCACAGACTGCGCTGGAGTCAGGATGCTGTCTGCCAGAATGAGACTGACACCGAAGACTGAAAGAGCCTTGAGGAGGCCATGCATCCCACGGCTGTCCTCCAGAAAACCTCTTATTTTTCGATTGCTCGTACGGAGCTCGTGGGTTTGCCATCGCTTGATCTGGTATGACGACTTTTTCTTTGGGTCTTGCTTGGAGATGTGGCACTGTAGATTTATTTAGTAAGAACTGGAGAGCGGGCATTCGGTAGTTCTTACGTAGCGGGTGAGCAAGCTGTAGATTGCGAAAGTACCGCCTTCGCCCTCGTCATTCGCCGAGAGAACAATGAGAACGTACTTGACGGTGACAATAAGAGTGATAGCCCAGATAATCAGGGACAGAGCGCCGAGAAGGTCCTCATGAGACGGTTCCGAAGCGAACGTACTGGAAAAAACGTAGAGGGGGCTTGTCCCGATATCGCCATAGATGACTCCTGTGGACTGGTACGCAAGCCTTGTTCATGTAAGTATGGGAAACATGTCAAAAAGCCGGGCACCTTACCAAAGAAGCGTCCACCCAGAAAAGATCTTATCTTCTGTTAGCAGGGGTTACTCCCCATTTGTTTCAGTGTAGCAGGACCGGCTTACTTGCTTATGCTTCAAGTCCCGCTCCTGGGGCTGGATGTCAATGCTGGCTTCCTCGTCGTAGTCCAGGTCGACTTCCTTCTCCTCCAATGGGACTTTGCCATCGGAGGGACCTCGAGGCCGCAGGGACACATGGTTGGCGCTCTGGGAAAGCGACGACTGCTTTGCATTGGTTGTTTCTCTTTCCATGCCAGATTCGAGATAGAGACTGCGGAAAAGCGCGCAGGCTAGGCTTTCACGGTGATGGTGCGCGAATAATCGAAAAGAGCTCGTTGATCCACGAAGCAAGGAGAACGGACAGCTGCGCTCTTTTAAAATTCAAGTAATCAAAAGCTCAGCTTTGCTATCTCGCCAGTCTGTACGGACTCAGCCACGCGGGAAGAGCGCAAAAATTGCTGTGGTCGCGATAAGGCGAGGCGAGCTATCCTTTCATCCAGATTGGAGGGTAAATCGCGCAACCGTCATGTGGTGTAGTCGACGAAACCAAATATCCCGCACGGCGACCGCCGCACATGCTTGGACTTGAGTCGTCGGCGAATTTTGCCCTGTTTCGCAAGACTCTGTGCCGGGGACTCCCCATCCCCACGCTTCAACATTCCGCATGCGGTAAAACTGCCGCCGCAAAGACTCGCTGTCTCGAGTTTGATCTGACATCTACCGCCCCTGAAAGCATTTCTACTGGGCTTATGATGAGGGCCACTTCCAGGCTTACTCCGCAATTCCCCGCAATCGGCTTTGATCGTCCTTGCATACCTGGCACGAAAGCAACCAATCCAAGCTGCGCACACTTCCTGTGGCTCCCACGCTCTAACCTCCCCTTGCAACATTGTCCGGCATATCCAATGCTTGTTTTCACTCCAGGCATAGCCCCGATTCATGAGGGCGTGTGAGTCAGCGAGCACAAGGCCTCGATCCAATTCACAAGACTGCTGTCACATCAAGCACAGTATTGATAAGCATCGCAAAACCGAACCGATGCCCCAATCAAATTCTTAGCTTCTACCTGTATCCCTGGCCACGATCCCTCCGTTGTCTTTCCCATATCGCATATGCAATTTTTATTCCACCCATGAACCGAAACTCCCCACTGACTCGCTCATTTTCCCCCAACACTCTTAAGAATGTCTATCGTACAAGACGCACTCCCTCTGTATCGTAGGAATGAGCATCGAAGGCTCCCCGACCCTTTTGAAAGAGAAGAAAGAGAGAAAGAAAAGCAATTCGATCAATCAAGCGATTAAAAGACCAAGGCTGAGGGAAAAGATTAATAATTCAATCTTTGGGGTGGTACTAGCGCCACCCGCTGTTATTTTCCTACTTGCCTGCTTAGATATGACGCTTGGCGCCCTTGTGTGGCCGTTTCTATCTCGGTCGAAGTCGTGGACTGCAGTAAGACAACTCTTTGCCGTGATGATAGTAAAAAAATCAAGAGACTCCCGCCCTTCCGTATTTCCTTGTAGAACGCCTCGCTAATGTTGAATTAAAGAAACAAAATGGAGACAATGCAAAGATCCCGAAAAGCACAAAGCCAACCCAGCTGTGACGATTCTCTTACACACCAGAGACTACAACTGCATGAACTCTTCGGCCGAGTTGAAGTCGGGCGGCGGCCGCCTGAAGATGACCCTAGACTTCGCATCGAGCGCCGTGTACTGATTGGTAATCCAGATACCCCAGTCCTCGTCAGGGAGTGTGTCACTGAGCGCGGCCGTGTGCCTAATCTCGTCATCGGAAATGCCGAACTCGTCGCGCGGGATCCAGATACAGGGCTTCGTCATCCGCAGCGCCGCGTGTTCGAACGCCTTTCGCACGAGCACGTCACGCTCGTCTGGCGTCAGATCCTCCAATTCGTCGTGGTACCCCTCGAAAAGGTACCCAGCCGTCTGGGGCGTCTTGGCGATTTCCGGATCTGCCGGTTGCTGGTGCTGATGCATCGTGTTGCGGTGATGTCTGCTCATACGCTTGGGACGACTGTCGGTGGACGTAGCCGAGTCTTTGGTGATGGATGTGAAATTGCGAGACGGCGGCGGCCTCTGTTTCTCCAAGTCTTGAAGCTCTATGGCACTGCTCTTTTCGTGCAACGACATGTTGCTGACATTCCCAGGGTTGCCGCTCTCCTCTTCCTCAAGCTCTTCCCACTTCTTCGCCAGCGCGGCCTCAAATGCTTCCTGACGCTCCTGGGCTTCATCTTCCATGGTGATTGGTACGAACTTGAAAAGCGGCCCAAGCGACTTATTCAGCATGTATTGATATATGACCGTTAGAATCAAGGTCACAATCATAACAATCGCATGCGGCACGCAAACCGCTCGTTCCTTTTTGTCACGGACGAGGAAGAACAAGCCAATCAGGCACAGTTGCATGACGTACAATCCAGTGAACATCTGGTTCACGGCGCGGGGGAAGTATAGGCCGCCACTGTCGACGCTCCAGCGTAGCACGTAGAAGGAGTTGTACCGGTAGACAACCCAGAAGAGGGCGGCGACGAAGGTTCCGAAGATGAGCATGAATGGGGTGATGATGGAATAGATGATGACTGCTTATGTGTTAGAGATTCGACACACGTGTGAGACGGGGCCGAACTTACCAATGCAACAAAAGTTGGTATGTACAGGGAACAGAGTGCCCCACTGGGTGTTGGGGAGCGTCTTCTGCCTGTTGAACTTGGCTCGAGCAGTGTCATCAAGGATCCTGCCCATGATGAACCACATGAAGAGCTGAGGTAGCTGAACCAGCTGCTGTGCGGAACCGTAAAGAGCTTGCAGGAGCAGGTACGAAAAGAAGTAGTTCGATCCTTTGGGCAGGTTCTCAGCCAGAATTTGCGGTACATCCAATGGCGAATTTAGAATCTGATCAATCGTGCTCGTGATGCCGGAACTGAGGGTGACGACAAGGAAGACCTGGACGAACAGGAAGATGAACCAGTAACCTTGAGTCTGCAGCTCGGCTTCGACGCCGGTGAACACGCCCGAGAAATTCACAAGGAGGCGAATAATCATGGGAAGAATTATAAGAAGGACTGCCTGAAGAGCCGGAGGGAGGGCACCCTGAGCAAGAGACTTGACCAACTTCGGGAGCTTGGCGACCCAACGGAGCCAGTGAACGGCGTCAGCAATACTGTCCAGTTGGGACAGCAAACCGACGAAAGCCATGGGGAACGCCCAAAGAATGACAATGCCAATGACGACAGCAATGACAAGGGTCGTCTTCAGATAAGCGGTCCACCAGGGTGTGGAGAGATTATCCCAGATGACATCCTTCGGATCGATTTCGAGAATGCGAGGTCCCATGTTCTTCGGCCTGTGATGCGTGATGGACTGGCAAGCCATGTGAGCGGCCACCTGATGGTTGAATTGGATGAAGGCCGAGTTCATGAGTGGGAACTTTTCCAAGTCCTTCTCGTCTTCTTCGATCTCCTTGTTCAACTCGATCAGTTGCAGTCGGCAGTAGACAATAACATCGACCTTTGCACCGAAAGAGAACCACCAGGTTGGCCAAATCTTCCACCACCAGTTGCAGCGAGGAAAAAGAGATAACCTCATGGTCTCACGTTGCTTCGGTGTCAGGTACTTGGTCCATGCGCCGCTTTCATTCTCCCTCTCGAGTTCGACTCTATACTTCTCCCAGTCGATGATTGGGGGCCTTTTCGCGTACTTGTCCTTCTGCCGCTTCTCTTCCTCGGTCTCCACAGCTTTGTCGGCGGCCTTGGGAGCGTCGTCCCCTGGCTTGGAAGTGTCGGGTGCCGGGGGTTCATCTTCGGTTGCGTCCAGTTGAGGTATGGAGTAATTGAGTGGAAACTCGTCAGATTCGCGGTGGAAAGGTTCGGGGCTGGGGAATGCGCTATTCTTCCGGAACAGGCGTAGGGGGTTCATGTGGTGGAGTTCGCTGTCATCCTTGTCCTTTTCCTCCTCGATCGGCAGCTCTGTGTTATTGCGCACGCGAGATCGAGAGACATCTGGTGAAGAATGCATGCCATTGTGTGTGAAAGGAGAGCCATTCGAAGCGACACGCTTGCCATCGGATCCCCTGTGGAGATAGTCACGGTTGGGACGAGGACTCCTACCGGCATGACCATTATCCGCCGCCGTTCCGGACCGCATAAGATGGTCTTTTGAAGGTCCAAGGTTTCCACCTTCGGTGGGGTGGTCTGAGATTCCCTCGTCGTGGCCATCCACATCTGGAACGTATCCGACGGGATTGCCAGCGCCGAAGCTCTTGTCAATGCCATGTCGAGCTCTTCCAAACCCTTTCACAACTCCTTCGGCGGTTTCCTGACCGAACCTCTCCATACCGTGACCAACGGCGCCAAACCCGCGACCAAGTCCATGTCCAACAACGCCAAACCCACGGCCGACGGCTTGCAATCCCTGGCCAAAAGGGATCGGCAGCCGGCCTCGTTTCTCAGATTTAGTGGATTTGGAATCTTCCTGAGCCTCCATGGCCTGGTCAAGTTCCTCGTCGATGTCATGGGGGATGTTGGGGCTGTTAACGGTAAGACCAGCATCGTTGGCCATGGCTTCTGCGGTACGCTGGTCATGGGCGTCGTCAGCATCCCTCTGCTCTTGTGTCTTCTTGGTGCCTTTCTGCTTCTCCTCCCTCTTGCGCATCTGCATGGCTTTGCGCTTGCAGTTGCGGATCAGCATTGTTTCTGCGGACTCCAGCCTCCTGGCAATTTCCAACTGCTTGTTCTTCTTGTCCAGCAGGTCTCCATAGTCGCGATTAATCCAAATGTTGCGGATGCCGCCAGGAAAAGCGTCGAAAAGGGCGTCGAGGGCGTCGACATTGCACCACTTGTCGGGAATGTTGCTGACTAGCACGGTCGTGGCAGAGGCGCGGATGCGGTGAGAAGGCGAGGTCATCCAGCGCTGACGTTCCTGAATGTAGTTGAGCAACTCGGTATAAAAGACGTAGCAAACCCAGCCCAGGACGACGATAGCCATAACAAGGTGTCCGGTATAGCGGTTGGTGTGTGTATTGCTCAGATTGCCCCAGCCATACTCGTCGAGGCCGTCGTTAGCAGGATTGTCAATGCCAGAAACGTTGAGCGGAATAATAACAGGCAGGACGACGACCATGAGCGGCAAGAATATCTTGATCTCCATAAAGAGGAGGCGCACGAAACAGTAGGCGTCGAGGCCGCATTTCTCCACGAAAGGCTTGCGCTTCGTTTCGAACACAGGCTTGATCCAAGCAACCCAGCCGTGAGGCGGAGGGTCGAAGCGCTGGCGTTCGGGCACGAGATAGGTGGTCGGAGCGCTGGGGTGATGTTAGTGGGCGGAGGGCTACGGGGAATAGGGGACGCACTAGATGCGGCGGTACTTCTGGCGCATGAGGTAGAAGGTCCAGAAGAAGATGCCGAAGAAGACCATGCCGGTAGCCAGCGAGGCCATCAGCTGGTTGAAGGACATGCCCTCAGTCGCCGTGGCCTTGCCGGCATTCGGATCGGAATCGGTAAGATTGAGGAGCGACATGGCTGCGGACGCTGCTATGCGCTCGTAGGATGCATGGGTGAGGGGCGGGTAGGGTGAGGGTGAGGTGGAGCAGAGGAGCGAGGGCCGGGGTCGAAGGGAAGAGTGGTGAGGGAGTGGCGCGGTGTGCTCAGACCGCGGATGCGCAGAGGACGGCGGGCTGAGATAGTGGGCGGGCGGCGACTGCGGCCGCCGCAGAGCCGTGCGCAGGGCCAAACAAGAGTGGGCCCTTGGCTGGCTTGACACCTTGAGCCTTCGACGTCACCAATGAGCACAAGAGCACGCCTGGATGCGCGCCCGGCGCCAACTCAGCGGCTCGACCGCCACAGCTCCAGCAGCCCACGGCCGGACTGGCCGACGTTGCGAGCCGCGAGCGCAAGCGCCCGGGGCCAGGCGAGGGCGGCCCTGGGCCAGTGGTTTTTGCGACAGGCCCGCCTCCGAAACACTGCCGCCCACGCTGCGTGATCGTCGCATGGGGAACACCAACTCTAATGACGACTGCTCCACCGCCAGCTAGGTGATGATCCATTGCGCAGTCGTGAACACACACCTCAGCCGTGCTGCCGGCCATGGAAGCAGCCAACGCACCCGCGCTATCCCCTCTCCTTACGTCGTTCAACCGCACGCGAGATGTCGATTTGTCGTGCCGATCCACATCGGGCTACAGCCTGCGCCACCTCGGCACCCTTGCGCACTACCCAAGCGAATACGTAGGTATTTGCTGCTTTGCTGGCCCAACCGCGTCTACAAGTTTGCTTTCGAAGGCCGTTGCAACCCCCGGCGAAGTTGGAGAGAAGAGAAGAGCAGAGCCAGGACGTGTGGGCAGATCTCGCTCGCAGCCCTCGCAAATCTGCATCCTTCGATCTACCGAAACGCAAATCCCTGCTGACACGCAGTCGCAGCGCAAGGTGGCAGGATTTTTCGAGAAAGCCGACGCACTGCGCCACCTCCACAATCAATAGCGCCACACCCGGCCCCCTCCCCTCTGCTCGCTTGCCTTGTTTTTGCAGGCCCAGGCGCCCGTGAACAAAGGCTCTTCGCATCAAAGCAGCCCAAATCGCGCTGCAGCTGAAAGGCAGCCATGCGCTTTGTGGCCAGGCCACACAAGTCCCCGTTCTGGCCCTATACCTGATTCACTTGCCGTCTCACCCGTTGCGTCTAGACAAGATCCTGGATCGCGGTCCGGGCCCTACCGTCCTTTCATCCCGCCGCCGGCCCCCCATCCCTTTAGTCGTCATCATCAACGCCAAACATGCCGATTTCCGTCCCAGCACCGCCGCGCACCCTCACCATGACTGTGGAATGTTCTGCCGCCTGCCAATCACCATTCTGATCCCATCACCCCTTTCCAATCCGATCCTTCCATATCCCTCGGCTCACCCGGGCCGAGCTTGGGCTTCGCGAGATTGCGATGCACGTCATGAACCTTGCGTCCCCAGCCAGAGATGCTTGCGTGTTTGGCAAATCGCATACTGTCCTCCTGAAAATGACATAACCAGCTTGACGGTGCCTGGTTGTGGAATGCCACTTCTCTCGTCGAAGCTTGCAACTTCAGACGCGCTCCCAGAGCTCATATCTTATCGCATTCTGGATCATGCTAAAGTCGCAGACAGTTATTATCTACATATCTACACTCACCTCCTATCTTTTTACGTATTAGTATTCCATCCGCTCAGCTCCGCTTCGCTTCAAGAGAATTACCCCTCTTAACTTCCTCCTTCCACATCAGCCTTTCCTCTTCCACGACACCTGGACCCTTATACACACTCCCGTATAGCCCAGATGCCCAATCCTCACCCTCACCCTTTTTCGCAGCCTTCCTGCGATACCACCTGCCGTACACGAGCAGATAGTATAGCCTAAAGCACAGCAGAGCGAACTTATCCCTCTCCAAATCCTCAGGATACCTTGCGCCCAGGTCGACGGCGGCAGCGATGCCGCTCATGATAGCAACTTCGTGGGCATTTAACATAGTCCAAGAAGAAGCAAAGCGGGTGCGACGGCGGCCCTGCAGCAGCCACATCCACGGCACAACGAAGGCGTAGTGTGTCCACGAGTGGCAGAGCTGATGCCACCAGTCCTTCCTGATGACCTTCGACTCGTCAATCTCGTCATCCGTCCAGAGGTGCCCGTCCCGCTCTTTGTTAAGAAAGATGGTTTGGAAGACGTGGTCGTCGAAGTCCACATCGGGCGGGAACTGGGCCTGATAGTTGGTGCAGTCGAAGCACATCTCGAGCTTGGTCATGTCCTGCTCGTACGGCTTGATGTAGTACATGGGCTTGAAGCTCTTCTTCGCACGCTCGCACCGCTCCGTCATGTCCACGCCGCCCAGGCTCGTCACCGCCTGCTCCGGGATGAATCCGTTCTCGTAGTGCCGCCGCATGTAGTCGGCATCGCAGTGCGTGATGGTAATGTCGTCGGAGAACTTCGCCGCCCCGAGCACGCGCCGCTCGCGCCACGACGACGTCTTACCGAGCAGGCGTTTAGCGGCGTCGGCCCTGGAAGACTAACAGTTAGCGTGCACAGGCCCTGCCAGAGATCCTTCCCAATGGGGTAATTGGCGGGAAAGTGAGGCTCTCGATGACGTACAGACAACACAGCACCAGCTCGTCGTACCGCTCCTCCGTCTCGTCCGCATTGGCATCGGCGTTGCTGGCCGGATCTTCCGGCGCCCACGCGCTCGCCGGGTTGTGGCCGTCGGGCGCCGGCGTGCGCTTGATCATCTTGACCACAACACCCTTCTTGTCGCGCCTCACCACCTGCGTCAGCTCCGTCGACAACCGCACCTCGACCCCGCGCCTCACGAGGTCCTTGTGCCAGTCCTCGTAGAAGACGCCAAAGTTGGGGAACACGACCATGGGCGGCTCGTTGCTGGCGATGCTCTTGTCGTCCGGCGGGTACCACATGCCGTACGTCGGGCTCGTGCAGATGCGCTCGAGGATGATGGTGGGCACGTCGGGCGTGTAGTTGCCGGTGCCCAGGAACAGCGCGATCATGGGCAACGCGACGGCGTTGGCGAACTCGTACGAGAAGCAGAACAGGCGCATGAGCAGCTTGATGGGCAGCAGCGCGAAGAGCAGCTCGAAGGCGCGCACGATGCCGAGCATGCGCGCGAAGCGCCGGACCTCCTTCTGGTGGCGCTCGAGCAGCCGCGTCGGGTAGACGTTGGTCCAGAAGGTGTCGCCCTTGCCGAACGAGACGTGCAGCTTCACCGGGTTCGCGGCGTGGCCCTGCCGCGCGAACATGGTGAGTGTGTGGTGGAAGATGTACGACCCGCCCTGCACGCCCTGGTTCAGCCATGACGCGCCGTGCTTCTGGGCGTCGATGGGGATCGAGAAGGCCTGCCCGCCGCAGTAGGAGACGCTGTCGATGAGGGTGACGGCGAACTTGTCCGGGTGCTGCGAGAGGTGGTGCGCGCAAGACATGCCTGTGCAGCCGAGGTGTCAGTGTGGGTTGCATTTACTTGGTGGTGTGGGGTTGCGCGTACCAGCTGCTCCGGCTCCCACCACGATCACCTTCTTCTTTCCCTCCTTATTCGCCATGTTTGTCGTTGGCAGCAGCGGCGGTTCTTCTCTGGAAGCGGGCATGGATGAAACAAGTCGTTCCTCGTCGTCAAACGGAAATGCACTCCGTAGACTTCCCAGCCTATTGAGTCGCTTTCTCGTGCAACGGGGGCTCAGATTAATCAAGGGATGGGAAGCAGCAGAGAAGGGCCCCGGAGGTTTTTGTCTCGTCGAAAGGCGCGTGTGCAGGCGCATGATGGCAGCTGCAACAAGCTCTCCAGCAATCTTTCCTTTGCGTCATGACTGGCATTTCCAAGCGTCGGGAGGAAGGGGAGCGGTAGACGATAGTAGTCAAGAGCGGCTGTATGAGGAAAAGCGCCGATCTTCAGGATCGATCAAGCAATGAGGCCAGACGTCAAAGACTGCCGACCGCTTAGATCCGCGGCTACGCATCCGGAGGCAGGGAAGGATCGATATGTCCGGTGCTTGGATGGGAATTGATATCTTTGTTCTAGCGCCCTGTGACTGGCTTGGTGTGCGGATTGGGAAATGTTGTTTGTCGCTTGGAATGAGGGCAGAAGGTGATGACGTCAAGCTTCTCGCGGGCGCATTCCCCACCTAGACTTACTTACATGTCCTATCTCGACTTCTCCACCAGAAACAATTACTACAACTCCATGACCGATGGTATCATGCTATACGACATGGAGAAAGCATTGTAACACCATTGCTTGAGAGGAAAGACGCAGCCTCATAGTGTAATGCTCCGAATGCTTTAGCATTACAGCCAGTTGAATTGAATGAAATGTTGTGAATGGGACGATGACAGTTTGTCCTGCAAGCTTTATTATGAGTGTTGAGCGCTGTGTAACGTGCACGTCGTCCGTCCGCACCCATACCCTCACCGAGCTGTAGAAAAGCAACATCTACCAGTCGGGTGCAACGTCAAACGCCACGCACAAAGAGCAGTTTATCACCGCACGGCATCCTTTCGCCAAAATAGATTTCTCCCAGCTCGAACCAGAGTCCGACATGCAGCCAATCAAGTCGAGTTGATTTGCACAATGCCTGCGCATGACGCAGACAGCATACGGAAGGGTGCCGCAGCGGAGTGCTAGCGTCGACTTGCTTTTTCATCTGGCCAATGCGACTTTGACCCATCGCATCACCAGAATCCGACTAGGGTTCCTGTTTTACCACCGATTAATATAATTTTAGCCTATCATGTCACCACGATACGACCAGACCCCCTGGTTCATAGAATCCACAGTCTTCGCGCTAACCCAACACTTTTTGCTACGCATTATGCGTGAGCTACCCACGAAATCTTTAAGCGAAACCGTCTCCTGCATCGCAAATACTATCCCGTCACAGAGCCCAGACAGACTTCCTAACGTCCTCCCATCGTAGCATTTGCTCATTATCGATCAGGATCCCACTCGTGGCCACGCAGTTCTCCATGAAAGCCGGCGCAAAGCCACCGGAACCCTCCGAAAACCGCCCAACCAGACCCCTCCCCACTCCCACGCAGGGCCGATCACAAAATCCCACAGTGCGGAACGTCGCATCTCCTTCAAACATCAAGCTTCAAAGATTAACGGGCGTATAACCCGAACGGGAAGGTCCTCCCCTCCAATCCTTCCGAACTCCCATCACACACGACCAGCCACTCCACAAAAGCCCGAATGTCCGGCTCATTTCTCCGACAAGGAATCGTTATCCCGGGTCCCCTGAAAGGGACAGCAACGCGTGACAAGCCCTACGAAATGTGGGTCCCGTTGTCGTAGTCCGCCCCAATGTTACTTGGAAGGGAAGTAGCTCGAAATGCTAGCCCTTCTTCTATTGCTTTTGCTTTTTGCTGCTGACATGTGAAAGACGTGCATGATGAGTGTTCGGTCACACCACGACTGGTGGATGAGCGCCGACAGCGTCGTTCGTAGACGTCATGCTTGCGCGCCTTTGTATGCTACAGCTTCTATGTAGATGCTATACAAGGTATCCCCCTTTTTCCGATCTTAAAGCACCGATAGAGCCGCCCAATGAACCACCCGCGCCCTTCATTAGATTTTTCATAACAAAGCAGAGGAAAACAAAATAAACCCTCTCCCAAAGTACGGGGAATAAAAAAAAAAGCAGTCGTTCTGTCATCGTCCGATGCCTTTTCAAATAGCATGATAACACTTCGCGCTCACCACCATGCCTGGGGGGTGCCCAACAGCCACTTCGTCTCCGCCGCCTCTTCCACTGTAGCATACCCTACCGTCCCCCATCGCATCCTTACACCCACCCTTCACTTCCCGCTCCAAACTCTCCACCTCATCCAGCTTCACCCACTCCTCCCCCGCCTTGCTCACCCTCTGCACGATGCTGGTGCTTGTGTCGATCGCGCCGCCCCTACTACTGCTCCCCGCGTTCCCATAATAACTGCTGCTGCGGCCGCCTTTCCCGTACTCACCGCTGCGATTAGACCCGCGCTCGCGCAAGCGCGGGAAGCACTTGTATACCAGCGCGCGCACGGCGGGCAGGCAGGCGCACAGGATGCCGGCATGGACCTCGATGGTCGACCAATACCCGATGGGGACGTAGTCCCAGGTGACGTTTGTGCTGTTGGCGAACTGGATCATCCACTTGAGGCGCAGCATGGAGACGACGGTGACGAACAGGCCGACGGAGAACATGCCCATGACGTGCAGCTTGCGGCGCGCGCTGAGCACGAGCTTGAGCACCTGCGGCAGCGGCAGCGTGATGACGACGAGGTCGAGCGCGATGTTGGCCGCCGCCGACGACCAGCCCAGCGCGTTGAGGTTGATGCAGCTGCCGCTGCTCTCGCTGTCCCAGTGCTTCCACGCGAGGTTGACCGGGTTGCACTGCAGCGAGATGGCCGTGACGAAGGTGATGGCGTAGGCGGCGCAGAGGAAGATGACAATGTAGACGTAGATGCGGAAGCGGCGGTCCGGGAAGATGCGCAGGTAGAAGCAGCAGATGCTGATTTTGACGAGGGAGAGGGAGGTGATGTAGAGGGATTCGTCGAAGTAGTAAACCTGTGGGGTTTATGCCGTTAGCTAGGCTGCTGCTGGGAGAAAGGGACGAGTGGTGGCGGACATAGAGGATGTGCGTGATGTCCTTGGGTGTGACCGTCCACATGTCTTTGCCTAATCCTGCATCGGCAACTGGTGATGGCGGTCAGCGAATCGTTGGTAGGCTTCTGGACCTGGTGGTGACTTACGGACAACTGAAAGGACTGAGAGTGGTATCATGACCGGCTGGATGCAATCAACGTCAGCGAAACCCTTCCACGCCCACAACCAGCAGTGTACTCACCAGCGTCATCAACATCACGGCATCATCCCACCCGAAGTCACCACCTAGCACTGATAGGCGGGCCAACAGCCGCATGAAAATGGCGATCAGAGCGATAATGGCTCCGCCGACGCCAATGTACGAGACATGCTTAGTCCTATCCCGATACTCTGCCCCACAAGAAGATAGGGTAACGTTTTTGGTGAACAGTGCCTGCTGGGTGGTGCACTCGGCCAGGGAGCAGCCCTCGACGTAATTCTTCAGCGCTGCGTCGGTGCAAATGCATGTGACATTGGTTGCGGAGCATTCGGATTGCTGGATACCCCACATGAGGCAAGTTTTCTAAGAGCTGCTGTCAGCCGTTGACTTCCGGCGCGAGAACGTAGTAAAGAGGCCACTTGCATACATACCCCGCACGCTGGTAGCGCTTCCAAGACTGACTCGAGATGGTTGGATTGCGCCAGCGCGAGCAGCGGGCTCAGCACGAGCACCAGCAGCCAGAGGAACCGCATGGCTGGGCGGTTGGCAAGAAAGGCGAAAATCGGACAGACAGGTGAGCCAGTGGGAGGGCGAAGAGAAGGCTTAGGTGGGAGGGCAGATCAGGATGTTTTCCGTCCCGTAGCTTGATGGTCCCACGACAATGGCATCCGACAGGTACGGGCGTATGTAAAGGGCAGGGAGGTCGGTCGGTTGGGGCCAGGGATAGGCAGAAGGCATAGTGATAACACCCGGAGTATATTTGCGGCAGATCAGCCCGACGGCGACGGGGGAGGGAGGCCAGACCTCCACCCGGTACCATGCTGACGGATAGCGCGGCCATGGACTGGATGCGGGCAAGATTGACGCAAAAGAAATTCTTAACCAGCCTCTTGGCACAAAAGGAGAGGGAAAGTGGGCTGAAGGAAGCAGGCGAGCGGCGTGGATGGGAATGGAGGCTCCACCAAACAGCTGAGGGTGATGGCGCATCCCCCAGGAAAGCGCTATGGTGGCCGGCGCCGGACGAGGCTCGAGCTCGAGCTCGTGATGGAGCAGGAACTCGGCTCAAACGGGATATGGCGGGTCGGTTGATGGGGGCCAGACGGTGGTGCCCAGCAAATCATCCGCGATTGCGCAAGGGCGCGGGCTAAACGGCGGGAGAGGCCCGCTGCTTGGTGCCCGCTGAAACGAACGAACGGCCCCAGGGTGCAGGTGCAACGGCTCGCCATCGGGGGCGGACGCGGTGGTGTTTCAGGACTCGGCACCGCCTCTGAGTGCGCAGATGCAGCTTCCAGTCTCGCGGATGCAGGTGCCTGGGCTAACCGCGGTTGACGTTTTAGGCTCGGTTGGCGTCGGGGCGCGCGGCTGCACATCCCGAAGCGGCACAGTGTCCTGCTCTCTCCCCACTACCACTTCGCCCCTGCGGCACAGTGCCTCTATCACCCTCCGCTTACGCGAGATGAGCCTCCGATCCATGTGCAGCCGACGGTGGCGCTGCCGTGCTGCAGTTCCATCTGTCGGCAATTCCTGGCCAAGCCTGCCTGCCGGACGCCTCTTCCACGTAATTTTTCGTTTACGCGTTATTCGAGCGCGTCATTCCCGCGCGCTCGCCGTTACCACGACCGTGCAACAACAATAACAACAACAACCACAGTCTAAGCGAGTACTGCCAGTAGTAGCGAGCGAATGCCACCACCAGCAGCGAGCGAAGGCCAGTAGCAGCGGCGAGCAAAAGCCAGCAGCGGCGGCGAGCGAATACCACCAGCGGCGAGCGACGAGCACCATCAGCAACCAACAGCTAATATCACTAACCACTAGCAGCGAACAGCTAATACCACCAACCATCAGTAGCGAGTAGCGAATACCACTAACCACTAGTAGCGAGCAGCGAATACCGCCAGCTACCCAGCTACTTGCTTCGCTGGAGGTCCCTTTGATAGATTTCGCCTGGCCAATCTATCATCAGCACATATTGTTCTTCATGACAAATACGAACTCCGCAAGGCATCATGTGGCATTGAGGAGTTGATGTGAAGATCATGAACTCGGCAGACGCTAGCCATATACGAAACTGCTCGGTTTCTCTTGGTTGAACTCTGCTGCTACCTAATGGGAAACATTACCTCTTGTTCCTCCATTGTACACGAATCATTTACCCAGCTAATTGCACTCAACAATGCCTAGTGCAATCTTTACGCAATCGCTTACTGTATCTGCGTGGTCTTTCCATCAAGTTCCAATCCATGGGAACCTTTTCTTTCCTAGTCTTCTGTACCACAGTACCCCTGAGCCCTCGTCCTTAGTAGTGGTCCAGCACTTAACGGCTTCTTATTGCACGTGACCTCGCTTAGTCGATACACAATTTTGGAATCGGGATTTTTCTACTCCAGTGGCCATGATATTCGAACACCTTCAGTTGAGGGCTCAATCAAAGAGACTCTTATTTGTCATTCCGAAGTCGGCTGAAGAAAGCGAGGCGAACAAACCGCGCATCCGGCTCCTCCAAGAGCGTCTATGAATCGACCAAGAGAGGGCTTAAATGACTGTGGATTCTGTATGCGGGTACCGCTCTCCACGCACGCAAGACCACAAATTATGCTGGGCGATGATGGTAGGCAAAAACGCGCCTAAGCTCGAGTCAACCACACCAGCAGCACTCGAGAAACCTTGTCGACGACTTCATCCTTGCTTCAATAGCCGACTGTGACACCGAGATTTGCATGCGTTGGGCCCTCACTGGGCTCCACGGGCATTTTTCTTTGTCCCGACGTATTCAAGACCGCTTACGCGAGTCTAATACAAAGGGTTCGCTTTTCTTTTAGGGGTTCACGACAGTCCTTTAGAACCAAGCCGAGAACCTTACTGCCAATCGTTTTGATAACGTAGTGGCGTTCTACCGGTTTAACATCAACCAAGGCTGTCTGTATCGGTGGTTCCAAGCCACCGTTGAGACCAGACATGAGAAACTGGACAATGTGGAGCAATTCCACGACCTGGTCCATGACCTTGAGCAGGAGCTCGGCCTCACCGAGCCGGCTTAGCCACAAGGACCTCAACACAAGAAATCCCGTGGCCGCAAAAAATCTCGCTCCTCTGGCTCGCGGAAGCAGGGTCCCTTCAGTTCAAGTGGGCGATGCATCATCGAAGCAGAATCCTGTTGACCCTGAACCCGCCATACCTGACTGGGTTCGGCTTTTGAGGATCAAGTCGATGCTTTCGCTCTAGTCCTGCATGGTCATCTACTCGGCAGCATCATCACGCTGGTACTGGGATGGCTCCCGCTGGATGCAATGTCCGGAACATTCTGGCCCAACCGTGGCGTTTATTGGAATGAAAACGATGCACTACGTCCGCTTGTAAAGAATGCCGATATCTCCTCACGCCCTTGATCGCCCAAAATCTTCTATACGCCATCACCAAATTCGTAGTGATTCATCCATCTCTTGTCATACTCACCCGATGCATCCACAAACCGCAGATCAGTACCGAGCCTGATCTTGCTGTGCGGATCATGGTTGATAGTCGAAGCGTGGATCATATGGGGCTTGTGCAAAACAACATCGCCAGCCTCGTAGTCCGTCAGCAACCACCTCCTCTTGTAGTCCCGACCGAACTGCACGGGACCGTCGGCGAGGAGACCGGTGCTCATCATGTTCTGGTTGAAGGCATATTTGGTCTCCTCGTCGTTGAAACCTGCCGCCTTGGCCTTTTCGGTGAAGTCCTTCTCAATCGTCTGGCCCAGGTTGTCGCCTATACACAGTAGTCAGCAGCGGCTCAGAAGTGTCTGGATGGACGTGAGTCTTACTGTTCTCCAGGTAGATAAGACCGCCGCCCCGGATGTCGATGTCGCCGATGGGCACCCATGCGGTGAACGAGTTGGGCTGGCCGTAGCGGAGGAAGATTTGGTCGTAGTGGACGCCAATGGCGTGGTTTCCCGGCGTGTTGTTCCTGAGCAGCGTCCGGCGCAGGCCCAGTGTCTTGTCGTCCCAGCCGGACATTTTCCCGATGAAGTTCCGCAGGACGGGGTGCTGGACGAAATCCTCGCAGTCTGCCAAACGCAAGTGAGCCGCGTGTTCATGAGCGGGAAATCTTGGATTTACTTACACCACTCCTCGTAATGTGCCTTCAGGGCTAGGTCAACGAAGGTAGCGGCCGTGTCTCCTCCAGGACGGTCGTTTCCGCCGACGGCGCCTGCTCCAATACCGGGGTAATCGGCGTTGTTTTTGGAGTCGTCGAAGATGCCCTCAACGGGCTCGGTGCCGGGCTTCAGAACGCCGCTGGGAGCCATCATGGCAAAGTACTTCTCGCGACACTTGAGGACGTCATCGCGGGGCAGCAGCCCCTTCAGGAAAACATAGCCGTTCTCGTCGTACTTCTTGCGCAGCTCCTCGATGGGCTCGTCTGGACTCGATGGCTTCAGTGGCGCAATTTCTGCAGGGTCTAGCTGGCCGTCGTTCACATAAAGTTTGCAGCCAGGCCAGCTGGCGTCGAGCTCCGGCGATGCTGCGTGAGGCATTGTGGACGAATGCGGGGTAGATGAAGTTCGAGTCGTTGGTGTATCTTAGTCCGGCGCAATGAAGGCTGGATTTATATACGGCTTTGTCGACTGCCACCACATGTGATGAAAAAGAAGACAGCGGTCGGAGCGTTTTACTGCGTTCACGCTCTTATCGTCCAATGGCGGCGGCCGTGAACCCAATCAGAAAGGCCGTAGACTGGGGCGAGAGTACGCCGTCCGGAGCTCGTGCCCCGCAGAGGTTTCCCCGCATTTTCGGTCCATTTTGGAGTGGCACACAGACGTCAATCAGCGGGATCGGTCGCCGAAAGCAGGATCAAAACAGAAAGTAGCCCCTGCCCCGGCTAAACACCTATCTCACACTCCACCTCTCTCGACCCCCGTCCCAGCCGATTATGTCGTGGTGAGTGGCGGCCCTTTCTTCCAGTGGACCAGCGTCCGGCTGATCGACGAGTGACCGTGCAGCACATACTGTCGTGCTCAACATTACAAGTGTCTGCAGAAAACCTGTCCTCTTGGTTCTGGCACTGCGTAGCTGACGGCATCCCGCAGGCGACGAGAACCTACCAAAGTGCAAGAAATGCGAGCGCGCAGGCCGCCGCTGCGTCCGCGAGCCGCCGCGCAGGTTTCGGCACTTCAACGCCCCGAGCCAGCCCGGCCACAAGCAGATCTGGCTGCCCATTCCACCAAAAGGTCCCGCCGTCCCGCATGCGTCGCCTGCACCATCTGACCTCTGGTAGTTGACTTCGTGGACGAAACGGCCGAAGTGATCGATGGCGGCGCCGATGCAGACAGCAGCCAGGAGGAGCCCGAAGAGAACGTTCCGCCGCCGCAAGAGGCCCCCATTTTCCTAGCACCGCAACAGTCAATTCCTGAAGACATACCCATCCCGGACGCCAGCCTCCTAGACGTCGACCCCAGCCCTACCGCTAGCGCGCCGCCGGTGTTGCAGGATCAAAACCATCCCTCTCGCTCAGTCGCATCTCCTTTCAGCAACCGCCGTCTCGACAGTGTAGCATCGTACGCGTCTTCTCCGACATACGCAGCATTACGAGAGCTGAGCCGCTCGCACCACCACCGTCATTATGCAGTACCAGAAACGTCCATCTCAATCGCACCCTCCCCCGGTCAATCGTTGCTGAACGACCAATGGCCGCTCAATTCGGAGCAGGAGGCCATGCTCCTCCGCTTCTACATCGAGCACATCTCCACTTTCGTAAGCCGACGGACCCCCCCCTTACATCAAAAACCCATCACCAGCACACACACAGAACTAACAAAAAAAACGCACCCCCCAGTTCGACTCCTGCGACCCCTACCGCTACTTCCGCCACGAAGTGCCGCAACGCGCGCGCACCAACGCGACCCTGGCCAACGCCGTGCTCGCCATCTCGGCGCGCATGCTGCACTGGAAGACGGCGTCGGGCGGCGGCGCGGCCGCCGTCGACGCGTACGTCGCGGACCGGTACTACCAGCGCTGCCTGGCGACGCTGATCCCGTCGCTGTCGGCCGGCGCCGACGGCGCCGCCGTCACGGACGCGAACGCGACGACGCTGCTCGCCGCCACCGTCGTGCTGCGCATGCTCGAGGAGATGGACGTGCACGTCTGGGGCGCCGACGCCCGCGGCCACCTGACGGGCTCGCAGGCCATCATCCGCGCCGCCACCGCCACGACGAGCCTGTCGGCGAGCCTGCCGCCGGCGGGCTTGAGGAGGGCCGCGTACTGGAGCGCGTTCCGCCAGGAGGTCTGGATCGCGCCGCAGACGCAGCAGCCCGTCGGCATGGACCCGGCCGTCTGCGGCTACGTCGTCGACCACGGCTTCGGCGCCGCGCCGGATTGGGTGTGGTGCGAGCGCGCCATCGCGCATTGCGGGGCCGCGATGAATGTCACGCTGGGCCCGGCGACGGGCATGGGGAGGGAGGAGCAGGTGAGGCGGTGGCGCGCGCTGATGGAGGAGAATGAACGGTGGTGGCGGAGCGTGCCCGGTGGGTTTGAGCCATTTTTCGGCGGGTGGGATCGGTGCGGGGCCGGTGGGGAGGACGGTGAGGGCGTCATGTTTCCTGATGTGCGGTTTCTGGCGGATTGGCATGGTAAGGTTTTTTTTTTTTTTTTTTTTTTTTTGGTCAGGGTCTTTGTTCTATTTTGTTTTTGCATGGAAGAGATTGGGACCGGTATGCCGTTTACTGACTGTGCTGCTACTAGTGATGGGGTATTCGTACACGATCGAGGCGCATCTGTTGCTCGTTGTTCATGACCCGACCGTGCCGAAGCTGGGCCCGCTGCGGAGACGCGCGGCTGCGGAGATGGATGTAAGCACATGCCGAACTTTCCTTTGTCTTACGGCTCTCAAGCTCAATGTCTGACCTGCAATGTGCGAGAAGGAGAAAGCAAAGGAAGACGTCCGAAAGCTCTGCGGTCTCGCGCAATCCAACGAGTTTGCCCCACCAGCGAGCCTCAACGCTTGCATGGCGGTAGCTCTTTGTAAGTGTCCCATTGCCCGCCAAGTCGGCATTATTATTGCCATTGGTTGTGAACTCGGACACTGATTCAGCCTGTGCGTCAGGCGGCGATCGCTTCATCCACGTAGCAGAACAAAAACAACTTTACGACTTCCTCTACAAAACGGAGAGACGACATGGCTGGCCAACCGCAAGGGCACGATCGCAGCTGGAAGAGGCGTGGGGATGGCATCAGCAGCAAGGGGACAGCACCCATGGCGGGTCGCCAATGGAGCACCATCCGATGAGCATCGCGGCAGCCATGACTCCGCCGCCCTGAGACGACGTTCAACGCAAGGAACGCATGGCTTTCGCTATGACTATTCTCGATTCGTGACCCTTGCCAGAAGTACGGATGGGAAACTCGGAGCGCAAGCTTACTGCTCCTCGCATCCAATCATGCTCAATTTCGCGCTACGACTACGTTCGAAGGTGGAGGTCGGCCAGTAGCCAGCACACAGCCTGGGTGGAGCGTGGGGCTCGTGCGTAAGGAAAAGCATACCTAATCCGGCGTAGACCGCGATCTTGCCAATTGTTGGAAGAGGACGGTGCCGTTTAAGGTCGTACGTAGGATTTGCGCGTATTTGTCGCGTATCTTGTATCTGGATAGCGAGGACGGATCGAAACCATCACCAAGTTTGAATCAGTGCTGGGCTTGCGAACTATCTGCAATCGAGCAAAGTTCTTTACCTTTCTGGCACCTGCTGAGAATTCAGTATTAGTCATGGCCTGGCTGTCTCATTAGGGAATGCAGTCCTCTTGGGATCGCTAACGGATTGACGCTTATGACTGAGAAGACTGCATAACCGTTAAGGTGCAGATACAGGGTGTTGAAACCTTAATGGATTAACCCGCGAAGGGGCATCACAGCTAGCAGAGACTATCATACAACAGAGTGGGACTAAGCCCAATTGGGTCTACTACTCTGGGTGAGTTACTATGTGCGGCTCTCAATCTTCAACACAGGGGATCCAGCAATATGCACTTGACGAGCATAGGCAGGGAGTGGCGCTCCGATTGCGGGTGTTCTTTGACGGGAAGTTTTCTCCCCCGCCCGTCCAGATATTTAATATTTGACAGCGACCACAGCTCTTTCTCGTCTACCACAATTCGCTCAATAACTTTTGCCTCCCTATCTCCCTAAAACCTGCCTCTTACTTTGACTTACTTCTCTAAAATGAGCCGAGTTCCCACGCTACACGAGCAATGATTCTTACTCCGAACTTGGACTGACTTCCTACGTCAACATCAAACGTCAGCTTTCGTAAGCTACGCAAAGATACTCAGTCGATTACTCAAGAAGAAATGGGGAGAAGCAGTCATCTGCTTCCAACAGCTGCAGAGCTTACCGCTCGATGATGGTTCTCGGCCAGCATGCGATGACCAGAAACATACCCGGCGACGGATCGGGACCTCTCACAACCGGGGCAATTTCCCCGTACAGCCAAAGGACCCACGCTAACGCGTTCGCCTTTGACGCACGGCTTACCTATCTCGGCAGGTGCAGCCGATAGACCCGCGGAGAAGAGCTTATCGATTGTGGGGGAGCCCAGGCTTTGACTCCTTCTCTGGCCAATGGCGTTGGTTTTGATTGATCACTACGCACGGGTGCTTCAAGAATGGGATACTTGTCAGCGGATTCGCACGCCCTGTGGGAGTCATATTCGTAGGTTTCGAGGGCAGTTGAAAGCGTTGAAAAAGGGTCTCTCGTCCTCTATGTTCGGTCCCAATCGGTGTAAGGAGAGAACACCTCGGCTTCGACACACGTCTACGTATCCTGATCACAACCGCTAGCTTCTACCCCTGATTTCTCACTCCAAACACTGGCACGACCTTGTTCTCAAGCCAGACCAAAAGCAATCGTTCAAAAACACCGCTCAAAGAGAGGGGGGAAAGAAAAAAGCAAACGAGAGAAGAGACAAATACCAACACTGCAACCATGTACCTCCGCGCCGAACACGCCGAACACCACATCCCCACCCTCCGCGCCTTCATCCGCGCCAATCCCCTCGGCATCTTCACGACGGCGCTGCCTTCCCCCGCGCAGACCTTCCCGCTGCTCCAATCCAGCCACGTCCCCTTCCTCCTCGACATCGCCGACGACGAGTCCGAGACGGAGCTGGGCACGCTGCGCGCACACATCGCGCGGGCGAACCCGCAATCCAAGGCGATGATCGAATCCCTCTCATCGCAGAAGGAGAACGGCACCAGCACCGCCACCAGCACCGGCCCTCGGACGCTCGAGCAGGACGTGCTCATCCTCTTCAACGCGCCCGCGCACCACTACGTCACGCCCAAGTTCTACCGCGCGACTAAGCCGGCGACGGGCAAGGTGGTGCCGACGTGGGACTACGCGGCCGTGCAGGTCTACGGCCGCGCCAAGATCTACTTCGATTCCAAGGACCCCGCGACGGAGGCGTACCTGGCGAAGCAGGTGGCGGACTTGTCGCGCATGGCGGAGACGGAGGTCATGGGGTACGAGAAGCCGTGGGAGGTGGCGGATGCGCCGGCGCCGTATCTGGACGCGTTGAAGAAGGCGATTGTGGGTGTGGAAGTCGAGGTGACGAGCATGGCGGGGAAGTGGAAGATGAGTCAGGAGTTGGCGGAAGGGGACAGGGAGGGCGTGGTGAAGGGGTTTGAGGGGCTGGGGAGTGAGGTGGGGAGCGAGATGGCGAGGGTGGTGAAGGAGAGGGGGGAGTTGATGGAAAGGAAGAAGGCGGAGGCGAAGCAGTGATGGTGGATTGAGACCGATGGGGAATGAGTGGAGAATGGCGATTGGATTACGGGAGATGTCGTTTGGAATGGCTAATGGTTATGCTGTTCTGCGGTGCTTCTAGCGCATCATCTGGATTTGAGCTCGGCGCTGGCCCTGCAGTGTGGATCTGCGGACCGACGTTGGACAGACAGGTTTCGGGCTACGAGCATTCCATTGCTCAGACTTTTAGTAGCGAGCATAATGACAGACGGCTTCATGAATCTGGTTGCAATCAGGCGTGTCGGACGGGATGCCTAGAGACGGGTCGGACAAAGGCCGACGGGAACGCTAATCTCGCTCAGTTGCCGAACCATTCTTCGGATGGCCGGCTTTCTCGGCAGGCGGATCTGGCGCCTGCTAGTAGTTCTATGCACGGGTGGCATGAGTGTCACCGCGCGGTATTAGACTTCCGGGATGTGGTGGCGAGATATGGCACGGCAGGAAGTGAGGAAGCGGCCCGTCAGCGCTCAACACCGGCGAAATCATGGCGGGGCATCTTGTCAGGTTTCGCCGCGGTGCGGGACGGCTTCGCTTAGCGCAGCCTCCGCGGGCTTAGCTGCGGGAGGCGTTGGGATTGTGGGGTGATGGTGTGGTGTTGAAGCGCAGGGCGTGCGTGCGGCGTGGGGAGATGCGAAGCGGCGGCGGAGAGCTCTTCTCCGGGCCGGGGTACTTAGGCAGGAACGGCAACCACTTCGCCGTTCCTGTGTCAGCCTCAACGGCTGCACCCCGCACTCACGACGTCATTGCAAACACCGCGTCTGCAGCCAAGAAGCACAATATCCGCTCCTCCGACTCCACATAGGCCCGCCATGGCTAGCTTCACCTCTGCTCCGCCTCGTCCGCGCCCTCGATGGCATGCGGCTCGTCCAATTTCCCCAGAATCAGGGACACGGCCACTCAACCCCCTCACCTTATACCGGGACACGCTTAGACACCCAATCCCCGGCTGATCTTACCCAGGTACCATGTCCTTGACTCTACCCCGCAAAAAATATATATAAGCCGTCCTCTGCCTTCCGGAACCACTCCACTCCACTCTCCCATTTCCCCAATCCGCCGCCATGCCCACCTCCTCGCTAGCTGCAGCCTTCGTCACCCTTCTCGCAGCCGTCAATGCCCAGGACGTGGTTATCCCCGGCGCTTCTTCGTACAATGGCCTAAACTTGGTTCCCCAGATGGGCTGGGACAACTGGAATGCCTTTCACTGCGACGTTTCCGAGGAGCTCCTACTCAACACCGCCCAAGCCATGGTAGATTTTGGCCTGCGCGATTTGGGCTACAAATACGTCGTCCTCGATGACTGCTGGTCTGCCGGCCGCAACGACTCAGGCTACCTTGTCCACGACGCGCAGAAGTTCCCCAATGGCATGAAATATGTGGCCGACAAGGTTCACGACCTGGGCATGTTGTGGGGCATGTATAGCTCCGCCGGAATCTTCACCTGCGGTCGCTATCCAGGCAGTCTGGGCTATGAGCAGAAGGACGCTGACATTTTCGCGTCGTGGGGCGTGGACTACCTTAAGTACGATAATTGTTACAACCAAGGACAGACAGGGACGCCTAAGATCAGCTTTGACAGGTACAATGTCATGAGCAAGGCGCTCAACGCCACCGGTCGTCCCATCTTGTATGCGATGTGCAACTGGGGCAACGACAACCCCTACGACTGGGCCTACACCATCGCCAACAGCTACCGCATGAGCGGCGACATCTACGACAGCTTCCAGCGCCCCGATGCCCGCTGCCCTTGTACCGAGACTCCTTGCGCTTGGCCCGGCTTCCACTGCTCCGTCATGAACATCTTGAACAAGATGGCGCCCATTGTGTCCAGCTCGCAGTCTGGTGCCTTCAACGACATGGACATGCTCGAAATCGGCAACGGCGGCCAGTCCGGTGAGTTCATCTGTAATCTACTTCTCACGAACCAAGTCGCTGACATGCCCCTCAGACTCCGAGTACGTCGTCCACTTCTCCATGTGGTCGTTGATGTCGTCGCCGCTGCTCATGGGCACCAACATCCCCACGCTCTCGCCGGCCAACCTCGCCATCTACTCCAACCCGGCCGTCATCGCCCTCAACCAGGACCCCTCGGCCAGCGCCGCCAACCGCGTGTGGCGCTACTTCGTCGCCGACACCGACGATGACGGAATGGGCGAGATCCAGCTGTGGACGCGCAGCCTGGACAACGGCGACAAGGCCGTCGCCCTCATCAACACGGGCAACAGCAGCCGCTCCATGAACGCCACCATCCACGACGTCTTCCTCGACGAGGCCACCGCCGGCGCGTACCTCACCCCCGAGCAGCTGAGCACGACGTGGGATGTGTACGATCTGTGGGCCAACCGCATGTCCGAGGAGGAGGCCGCGGCCATCTTGGCGGGCAATGCGACGACGATCGAGGATGATAGCGTGACGAGGTATAATGCGACGAAGATGAGCTATGAGGAGGGGCTGAAGGCGAACCACACGGCGCTGTTTGGGAAGAAGGTCGGTCAGTTGTTGCCAGGTGGGTTGATTGAGACGGAGGTGGATAGGCATAGTATTGGGCTATTCAGGTTGAGGGCGGTGGGTGGGAATCTGAAGAAGAGGGATGAGCTTTGAGTGAGTCGGGACTTAAGGGTTAATGTATTGAATTGATGAATGACGGTTTGGTATGGGTCCCTGAGTGGTGTGGTTATGCGCATGTGATGGTTTAACAAGAAATTGCCGTGCTATTTCTGTTTCCGCCAAGTAGATTTGCTGACTGCGCTTTGCCGGTTGCATTAGCCAAATGTGAGCGTTGACTATATATCTGTCGAGTCAACTGAATTATCTATTAACAGGGAAAGTACTGTTCAACTCATAGGAAAGGTATCCAAACGGGTAAGAAACCATAAGAGAGGAGTAAGAAATGTGAGTCACGTCATCGTGAAAGTCTCATCCTCCACTTCACCCCTTTCCCGCATATCAATCGCTTCTCCATCCATCAGCCCATGAACACAACACCCGCCGCACAGGCGATACCCATGGTTCGCCTGGGGCCGAAGGGAAAAAGGCATAGTTACACCGAAGAAAAACGCAAATACTGTCCCCAGGTAGGCTGACTTTAGGACCAATTCCGAAATAGCCCTTTTTCGTTATGAAGAAGCGTCGTTCATGACAAGGTCTAGCGGTTTCGAAGAAACGCCAAGTATGCCCAAGACCATATTTCTTTTCCAGCATCACAGTTGACTCGACTTGGACACCGATCTTTCTCAAGAAAGCGAGGAAGTCCGAAAAACTTTCCTCTGCAGACAATACGGGCCTACAGCCTCCGCCTCGTACCCTGCTTCCTGCGTTAAGAGTCAAGCAAAAGTGCCTGGTTCGTTCTTCTACCGCTTGTGAATCCCCATCCAAATTGGCGAGTTTTTCTAAAATGCTTATCAGTGGGTAACACCCTTTCCCGTCTCTTAATGCGACTTCTAGTCCAACCTTTTTTTTTTTAGAACATCAGACTGCCAGTCAATGCAATCTATGCATAAGCCTCTTGCTTCCAAGATGGTGTCATGCTGCGACAGCTGTGGGTTGGTGCTTTTTGCGGCATTATAAAAAGGGTACTGGGGCAAGAAGAGAGCTGTATACCCGATATGCCATTGCGGAACCCATGAGATGGTCATGTTCTCCCCTTGGATTGTTTTCCGCGAATGACCAACAAGGCCCAGCAAGAAAAGGTGTTTGTCGGATTCGAGTAGATATCCGGCCGTTTCCAAATAGACTTCCGAGACTGGTAGCTCATAATCGACTGAGATAGGGCTTGATGTGTGCTGTTGAGATTTTTGAAATACTTCGTGCGCTAGAAGTGCGTATATCTTGTCTCTGGGGTCGGATGTACTGAAGCTGCGCATGCGGCCCAGTAGTTCTCTCGGAGAAGCATTACCATCTCGAAAATTCAACACAGCGACTCGAACCACACTTGCTACTTTTAGCTTGTAACGCATTTTAAGCTCCGTACAAAACCAATTGACATGTTTAGCCGTACGGGAAAAGTCCTGCCATGAGGCCTTGTGCTTTCCGCAAATGACCAGTCCATCCCGGGCCAAGCCAATTTCTTGCAGCACCCATCCACGCGTTAGCCATGGGTTCTTCAAAAGTGCACCAAATGCTTTCCACTGTGGTGGTGAAAATCTATCGGCGTATAATCGGAATTCTGTCTCCTCTTCGTGCGAAAGTGGATGCTTGTTGCTGAAATCTCGGCACCTTGGAGCAAGACACTTGATAAGATCAAATGCAGCTTTGGCATCGAAATGTAGCCCGCGTCCGAACCAAACGAGGACCCGTTCTGCTCGCTCGTATATGGAACCCATGATGCGGACTTGTCTGGACCGTTCTCCGCGATCCTTTTTGGTTGATGCATATCGAATCGGCCCATAGGATGTGGGACTCGTCCTCATGCCGCAGTCTCTGGAGACAATGAAGTAGGTTTGTCGGTATCTTGACGAGCTTTCCATGGCAAAGGATGTGAGTCCTCTCCTTGCGCGGGCCCCAGACGTATGAGATGGCTTCGTATGGAGGGCAATTCTGGACGTTGACGGTCTGAAGGCGGCACTGGATTTCTTCGTTTGCCTTTCCCGGCAGAAGCTGTAGGAGTCTGATGCTTCCCTCTTGCGGGAGCGCTTGGTAACGGTAGAGCTTGCGAGCTCGTCCTTCAGCCATGGCGAGTTCTCGATTCCGGTGGTCCACGGTGCCGGAGTCGACGAGTGGGCGGAGTTCTCTTGCAGGTGCTCGAGTTTGGCTGTCTGAGGTCGTTGTGATTGAAAAGGGTGTTTGAGATTACGGCCAGCTGAGAAGAGAGGAAGTGAAGCAAAGACAGCTGCCTGCGAGGCTGATCTTTGAGCCATGTTGGCTGTGAAGAAAGGTTATAAAGGCAAGGCTGCGCTCGCGGGGACAGGCATACAGCGCTGGCAAAGATCGGCTTATACGTGGCGCCTTAGTGGAGTCTTACGACTCGGTTACGAGCATAGCCCATCCCCACCAAAATTCCATGGAATTCGCCGGATACCTTGTTTATTCTCCTTTTTTTCGGATCCTGTAACTAACCTCTTTCACCGGGTTATGGGACAGCCAACCATATGCTGCGGTCTAAATCGTGGATTTTCTTCGGATGTCAATACTAAGCGACTCAATCTAGCTCTCTTGATGGCTGTCCCATAACCCGGTGAAAGAGGTTATTACCCGGCGAATTTAAGGGAATTTTAGTGAGGGTGGACTACACAAGACGCCACTAAGACGCCACGTATAAGCCGATCCTTTGCCAGCGCTGTATAGATAAACACGCTGATGCACCATCTCCGCCTGCTGCGAGCGATTATTTGACGCCAAAAGCTGACACCCGCATCTGCTGCCTTCACTACCTGATCATTTCAGTGAATATTGGGTCGGATTGAGGAGGGATTCCACATTGGTAGATAATGTCCGCCGCCACAAATCAGTCACCCAGAATTTGATTCGCTCACAAGCATTGCACAGAAATATGCAGCCTTATTTGTCTTACATTGGCCCCCGTTGGTGGCGTGAGAGGCCACCAATGCCAGCAGCGGCAAGCAGGATGGTCCACAAGAATCCTCATCAACAGCTGCTGCGACAGACTACAAGCTCAAACGATCGCAAAGTTAGCCCCCACGGTTCCAGCCATCGAGGAAAAGAAAAAAGTCTCCGCAGCCTCCGACGTAATGCGTCGCAAAACGCCTGCGCCTGTACACCCCCATATATGTACCCCGCGCACTCACTGAACCGCATTGATGAGAGTCCTCACGCTTCCAAGCGATGGATCATCTTCCCACCTTCGAGCCCTGGACTGGGCCATATCCAACAGTGCCATACTTACCCAACGATGATGACGTGTACGACGGTGATACCTTCGAGGGTTACCCGGAGCGGCAGGGGTGGTCGAGCAGCTTGCTATTTGCCGGCGACTTCCGACAGGGGCGAGGGCTCGGCGACGCGGCCACTTTCTTGCAGAAGTGGCTGTACTTTGGCCTGCTGAACGAACTGTCGCTCGTCGGGTCCATCTTCGGGCGCAAAATCTTCCGCAACGAGAAGTTCGTGCAGGACAAAGAGAGCAAGAAAGAGAAGGAGAAGAGGGAGAAGGACGGGGAGGAAAAGCGGAAAGGGGAGGGCGGCAGCGGCAGCAGTGGTGGCAAGATCGTGTCGACGAAGAAGCTGGAGAAGATGCTGAAGAAGAGAGTGGACGACTTGAAGCTCGTGATGGACAGTCAGCGCGAAAAGCATATGCTGCGCCTGGAAAAAGCACTTGCGACTGCATGCGCGCTAGCCGAAGCTCTTGCCGTGCTGCGCCGGTCCAACCCTGATAAGTGTCCCTTGCCGTTCGAAGTCATCCTTTCGATCAAAGTGCTCGGCCGCGCCGTCGACGACGCACTCAAGGACGAGGCGCTCGCAGAGGAGGCGCGTGACTGGAGCCTACGCCCTATCGCGGTGGAGCGCATGCGCAAAGATGGCTGGTGTCCGCGAGAGGTGTCCCTGGTCAACACGTTCCTGTCCGAAACGTCGATGTTCTGTGCGTCATACATGAAGCGCGACTCCACCAAGGAGCAAGGGGTAGAGCATACGCAGTGCAACGAGTTCGAGTGTCAGGCAAACCAGATAGACGACAACGCTTACACGACCCGGCATCGCCAGGAAGACTGCAAGTGCGATTTCTACCACGTCGACGAAGAAAAATTGCAGCAAATGATCAGAGACGAACGCATCCCTTAAGTCGAGATGAAGCCGGTCAAGCTGGAAGACGAGACGAAAACGCTGCATGTTGAGCTAAAAAGCCATAAAGACTCTCTCATTGAGTATCATAGGGGTATTGTCATATTCTCACATGTCTGGTCAGACGGTACGTATACGCGTGAGAAAGTGATCCCCGGATTCTGAAGTAATGATGCACAGGGCTTGGAAACCCGAAGCAAAACGCACTTCCCATGTGCCAGATACAATACTTCTACAACATCCTGCGGGATGCACCGTGGTAGGACGTACAGACAAAGGAGAGTCAAGAGAAAAGAGCCCAAGGACGGTACAAGGATCGTCAGATCAAGCAGTCGGGTTTAAGTATACCCAAGAGCATCCGCGCGCCCATTCGCGAATTCTTCGGCCGGCCTGTCCGTATCTGGCTGGACACGCTGTGTGTGCCGGTCGAGGGTGAGACCAAGAAAATGGCCATAACAAAGCTAAAGCGCTACTACGCCAACGCCGACATGACCGTCGTCCTAGACGCTAAGATCCTGCGAATCGAGCAAAAAAAGTGCGCCGAGGGCGAGATCCTGCTCCGCATCGCCCTCTCCGGCTGGATGCGCCGCTGCTGGACGTACCAAGAAGCCATCATCGCATCAGGCCGCCTCCGCGTCCTCTTCGCCGACGGCTACTACGACCTCCCCGACGTCGTCGGCTTCATGCGGCAGCTCAACAGCATCGCGCCCTACCTCATATCGCAGGAGCAGCAACAGCGCTCGCAGGACCTCCAAGAAGTCGTCCACTACTCCGCTACCGCCGCCGCCACCGCCGTCGACATCTACCGCAAAGGCCTCTGGCTGCTCGACCCGGGCAAGGCCCTCACCAACGCCCTCTCGGGCCGCACCGTCATCAACCTCGGCCCCTACATGGACAAAGCCAAAAGCATCTTCAACCCCACGGACCCCTTCGTCTTCCTCCCCGCGCCGGCCCGCCTCGCCGCCGACACCAAGTCCTTCTTCGCCGGCATCACCGCCATGTGGGCCGAGCAGCCATCATCATCATCATCATCATCATCATCATCGTTCGCGGACGGCGACGGCGACGTCGACGAGCTTCTCCTCCAGAACCGCGTCCACCGCATGGCCGCCGCGTGGGAGAGCCTGCGCTACCGCACCACCAGCCACGCGCGCGACCGCCTCGTCAACTTCGTCTTCGCCTGCGCCAAGTCGCAGCGCGACTTCCGCGTCCTTCAGCGCGTCCTGGACGCGCCGGCGGAGCGCCGTTTCCGCGCGTGGCTGCTGGAGCAGCCGGCACTGCCGGCCGGGCTGCTGTTCGTGCGCGGGCCCAAGATGGGGCCGGAAAAGGGGTTCCGCTGGGCGCCGGCGGACGTGCATGTCGCGAGCGTCGAGGACGATGCGGTGGCGCGGTGCGCACTGGGCGGCGGGATCGGCGTGGAGGAGGAGGAGGAGGAGGAGGAGGAGGAGAAGAAGAGGGGCGAGGGTGCGAAGAAGCGGGCGAGGTTTGTGACGCCCGGGCTGCTGCCGGTCTCAAAGGATCTGTTTGCGGCGGCGAAGGAGGGCGTGGCGGCGTATTTTGATGATGGGAAGGCGGATGGTGCTGCTGCTGCTGCTGGCGCGCGGGCGGCTGCGCCGGCGCTGAGGATGACGGCGGAGGGGTCGCTGAAGTTGAAGAAGCCGGGGTTTTTAGTCAAGGAGCGGCTGAGACCGGTGGATGTGCAGTTTTACCTGCGTGATGAGGCGGCGCAGAGGAATTATCTTGTTGTTTTGGACTGGAGCTCGACGCCGCCGGGTGTGACGGCCGAGTGTTTGGCAGACGTTGGGCCGTCGATAGCGTTGGTTCTGCATCGTGAGCCGGAGAATGGCACTATTGAGACGGCTGCATTACTCGTAGATGTAGCTGGTGCTGAAGTGGTTTGTACGGGACTGTTCGTATGCAGGGCATTGGTGAAACAGGGGAAGCGGCCCAGTTCTGATACGGAGACGACGCTTGTCACGGGGTTGAGAGCGCCAGATGATCAGGATTGGATAGTCTCATAGGCGGAGGTAAGCGAATGGGCACATGGATCTTTTACTCACTTGCTAGATGTTGGAAGGGGACGTGAAGACAGAGGAGGTAGATGGAACAACACTGGCACCCACGCGACCAAAAGCCCGCTGGAAGTGGCATGACGTAACGAGTCTCAATTTTGTACATTCAAGGTCGTAACTTTCAGTTCTAATTTCTTCATAGGTATTGTTCCGCTTGTATAGCTCCATACATTTTGAAACGAGTGAGTCCATACGTCATGAGTCGTCGTATCTTCCGTGGAATGCCTAAACAGCAGCTATGGTCGTGCTTTCTCCTCTGCCTTCTCCCTTTTCTGCTCGGGTGCATCTGCATCCGACATCTCCGCTTTCAAATTTTCAATTTGCTTCTCAAGCATCTCCGGCAGCTTGCCCGATGCTTCCTTTGTTCCTTCCGAAGATGTCGCATAGAGCAGGGACAGTAGAGAAGCGACCCAAGTCTCCTTCAGATATGCAAAACTAAACCCATCGGTAAGCTCTGCAATGCGCTTTGAGATGCTTGCATCCGTTGCGAGGTCTGGGTTGTCGGCAAACTTCGCCCTCCACCAGTCGCAGTAACGGATGCGTTCCTCAAGAGACGGGTTCTTGAAGCGGTACTTCCGGTCGAAGCGCGAGGGACGCTTGGACAGGCCCGGGTCGAGCTTGTCCACTGCGATTCTGTCAGCCTGTTTCCGGCCCCAAGTACTCGAGAGTGTTCAACTTACAGTGATTTGTTGAGCCGATCATCAGGATCCCGTCGTTGTTCTCGAGCCCATCGATTTCGTTGAGGAAGTACGACCTGACTTCATCCTTGACCAAAGAATCTACGTCCTCGAACAACAGCAAGCACGGCGCTGTCCGCCTCGCCTTGTTGAAGATCTGACGCACCGACTGCTGGGGCCCATGCCCCCGCTGCGCAAACGTTTTGACGTACAGAGTCGGGACAGGATCCGGCCTTGTCATGAGCGTCTTCATGATCGCCTTCACAGTCATCGTCTTTCCATTGCCAGGGGTGCCGTGGAAGATAAGCCCACGCTTCCAGGGGGTGCCGAAGTGGGCGTACTGCTCGCGCGCGCCGAAGAAGCCGACGACATCGCGCATGATGGAGTCCTTCGTCTCGGGCTCGAGGATGATGTCGTCCAGCTCGACGTCGCGGACCGCATCCTCCCACAGCTCCTTGTCCTTGCGCCAGCGGCCCTGGTCGAACACCCACACTTCGTTGTGGCTCTGCTCCGCCCACTTGTTCGCCGCCAGCAGCAGCGCGTCCGTCGCGGGCGAGTTGCCCGTCTGCACGTCTTCCCCCTCCTCCTCCTCCCCCCCCTCTCCCGCCTGCCTGAGCACCCAGAACCGCAGCTCCGGCTGGCAGAACATGTAGCTCTGCGCATCCGCCGCGTACACCAGGAACGACTCCCCGCCCCACACGTAGTCGTACACCCCGAACGACACCGCATCGCGCAGTTTCCCGCCCACTTCTCCCTCTCCCTTTGCACCCAGCCGCCGCGCCGGCGGGTCGTAGGCCCGCGTGCGCAGCAGCGGCACGGGGCTGCTGTCGTTGTCGGTGGCGGCGCGCGGCGTCGCGGTGGCGTGGCCGGCTTTGGCGTAGCCGAGCAGGTCGCACGGCGTGGAGGCGACGTGGTGCGACGGATAGGCGGCGCGCAGGGCAGACTGCAGGATGGTGTCGGTAGAGAGGCGCGGGCAGGACGTGTGCGAGTGGAAGGCGGAGAAGATGGATGTTTCTGGGGCGGTGGTGGTGTTGGCTGCTTCGCCTGATCCTCCCCCGTGGAAGGGGAGGGCGCCGGTGAGGAATGAGGTGTCGCCCATGGCTGGGGTTGTCGAGGGCTGGAGAGCTGTGGCTGGGGGAGAATGGAGAGTAATATAATGGGCTGAGCAGAAGGTTGTGGTGAGCTTGCGCTAGTGTAGCTTGATATTTGGGCTGTTGCCTGACGTGTCGACTTACTGGATCGGGATCACGAGTTGGCGGGAAATTTAGGCAGCAGCTGTTTCAAATCTAGCTGTGGGCCTTGTTGATGGTTGTAATTGGTTTTCAACATCGACCGATCACTCAGGTGCATGAGGCTGTGTCCAACGAAGGATTTCTCAGAAAGCCCATTGGATGACTGAGCCACAACCTGTGGATCAGGTCGGAAAGTGATCTACTTCGCCACGTATGAGCCACTACACTTTCACCTAGTCATGTTGTCCTCCATTACCTGAACAATGGATTCCGCCGGAGTACGCAATCGACCTGGGTGATCAGAAACCAAACCCATGATTTCTTTCTTTTAGTCAATTTCGTATGCCAACTAAGGGCTGAGATAATGAAGACCTGGGCTTTAGCCCTCCATAGGTAACTTAATAGATGATATGATTATAAAAAGGGGTGGCAATATCTGTACGCCTCGTCCTCGAGTTGTAGACAAGCAAAAGGCAGGTTAATGCAACTTGTGCACAGCATTGTCGGGTAAGTGTTATCAACATCCTTGTCTTGAGATAAACAAAGGTGTTGGTGGAAGGATGCGAAGGATGCGCTATTGCGCTGAGCATTACTGCATGCAGAAGCGGCCAACACAGACACTGGGGAACACAAGGCGGGGTCAGCAAGGGTTCGATGTTTTATGAGAACCGCAACTTTCTATCTTTTGTAATTAGTCTTTCGGAATATTCCACAGGACAACGTTTCCAGTATTGCTCCTCTTTGCAACTGCTATGCAAGCCAAGCTCGGCAGCCCCGGGAGCGTCGTGGGATGAGGTGTTGCGCTCCAGGGAGCGTATGATGATGTCGTTGTGGTAGGTGACCGCTTGACCGAGGATCCGAATGGTGAGCGAGACCGCACGTTTCCACTCTCTATGTGTTTCCGCTGATCGCAGAATAGTCACTGTGCTTTACCACCAAATAACCTCCACCAGAGCGAGATATTCACGCCTCCTGAAAATGCGTTCGCCGCGGCGTGGACATTGTTTTGGGACGCATCGGCGCACGGTTCGACGGCCCCAATCCAAGCAAGCTATCCAGACTACCAGTTTCCTGCGGCAAGTAAGCAATCTCTACCTAACCCTCGGCGCAATTGTTTGATGCCTACAAGCTACTGTTACAGAGGGATTTACAACTTCATAAAATGATACAGCGGCCATATTAACACTTGCTGCTGCCACGACTTCCAAGGACGTATACCTCAACGCCGATACTTCAGAGACTGTCCACGTCGGTTGGCAAGCGCAACGCGCCTCCCTACTCCGCCAATACGGCTCAACAGGCGCCTCTGTTGCTGAATTCGCATTCAACACAGCCCCCGGGATCCCGGTATACATGCAGAAACCACTCTCCTGGGGTTTCGTGGCGGCCAGAACGGCACAGTTGCCGCCGCTTGCCCCGCCCGTTGTCGACTATGGAGGACTGCTGGCGCCATCCGACCTTGCATTTCTGGTCGCCGGCATCCGGTGAGTCCGCCAGTCGATGCGCATGGAGGCAGGTCGGGAAGCATTTGGAAACGAAACAATAGAGCTCTTGCCCGTCCCCGGCTCGGACGGCGGTGAGAGCGATGCCGAACTCGCCGCACTAATACGAGCTCAAGGTTCGCCCGCGGACACTCATGCAGTGGGCACTTGTTCAATGATGCGGCGGGAAGAAGGGGGCGTTGTGAGTCCAGATCTCCTGGTCTACGGAGCTCAGGGATTGAGCGTTGTGGATGCTAGTGCCATGCCACTGATTCCAGTGTCACATACGTACTTGACCGTGTATGCAGTTGCTGAAAAGGTACGTACATATTGCATGAGTCCAGCGTCCCGTGGGCCATTTTGCTCTATAAACAGCGCTATATCAAAACCCGACGAAGTATACAGAACGCTAAGTCCACAGAACAGGCCGCGGATATCATCAAAAGGCGACATTAAATCACAATTGGGATCCTTCGGGGTTCCTATGAGCTACGCTAGGGTTCTTTCTGGAACGTTCGTCGAGTTGAAAAGTCTCCTAAACATGTTGTCTTCCCTCGTATGGCCCACATATGCAGAACGGCAAAAATGGATACTTTCGCGTTATAGAATGTCAATTTAAGAGAATAGTGGAGCCCTAAGGCTGAGTCTCTAGCCCAATCAGGTCGAAAAGGAGCCTTTGAGACCTGTGAGCACATCTCACACGGCTCGACTTCGGTTCGGTGCGTACTTCGTATTGGACATCTTTTCTGGAGCTGCTCCTTGACCATCTTTAAACTGCAAAAGTGGCAATGATTTCCTCACCACTACGAACCGCAATGCACAGCCGTGGGACCGAAGTTGATAAAATGGTTTCACTGGAATGTTCGCCGCATCCCCGCACACACTTTACAGTAACTCTATTTCTCCAAACGCAGTATACTGTACATTGTTCGTATCTTCATCGTCGATCCCATTGTTAGGTTGCGGCTTCGGCGCGGTCGGATTGACCGGTTGACCCCCAGCGTTGCGCGCCAAGTGAATACGAGCGAACGGGCACCCCGCACGTCCCGGCCGAGCCACCATGTCGTGCATAGATACTTTACCGCATCTCAGGGGTCTGGGGTGCTTGTAGAAACGTATAAAGACCACAGCGACGTCGACTCGATTGTATTCGCCATCCACAGCAATCAATCAGCTTCACTCACAATCAAAACCCTCACAACTCCAACTCCAACTCCCAATCCATCACCATGAAGACCACCGCCGTTCTCGCCTCCACCCTGGCCTGCGCCGCCAGCACCCTCGCCGCGCCGACGACGACCACCTACTACAACCTCGTCGCCTCTGCCTCGGGCGCCGCCTTCGATGGCCAATCCCTGAAGGCCAACGGCGGCTGGTGGTACATCGGCAAGGAGACCAGCTCCACCTGCGGCGATGTCTCGCCCGCCGTCACCTTCACTTCCCCCGGTGCCCTGGTCTTCTACGCCGACGGCCACCAGAACCAGCAGCGTGGTGAGTAGTTCTTTTCCCTTTTCCCCCGCCGATCCCATCCGCCCCGGCCCCTCCCCGCAAACGCCACCCGGCTAACCCGATTCGGCAAAAAGCCTTCGTCGACATCTCGGGCGCCGCCGACGGCCTCCTCGGCTTCACCCTCGCCGACCAGACCTCCCTCAGCTCCTCGCAGCTCGCCGACAAGTTCTCGGTCGGCGGCTCCGAGACGGACAACATCAAGCTGTCCTGGGACGGCGCCTCCAGCTGGTTGGCCTGCCCGAACAGCGAGGCCGACGGCCAGTACTTCGTCTTCCCCGAGAGCGCCTACAGCAAGTCCGTCGGCAAGGACAAGTGCACCAAGCTCGAGATCAATGTCACCCAGGTCGAGACTCCCAAGGAGGTCTGCGTTTACAACTAAGAAGGGTCGTCGCTCATGTACTAGTACTTGTGTAATGTGTTGTAGCTTAATACGATCTATGCATCGGGAGCTTATAGGCTCCTTCAGCATGCATGAATTGGAATACTCTTCCCCATTTCTGTGTATATTTGTGGAATTCTTTAGTGATTGCATGGCTGGGATGGCCTTTTCATCGCTATACTGCTCTCTTGATATGATATATACCGGACAGCCTGAAAGCATTAAGCACCATACAATTCACTATGCTGAAGCGAAAAATCGGGGGCAACCGGCTGACCATCCGATCTCAAGAGTACGAAGAGCCCAACGATTATCAAGGGAACACCAAACAGCATCGGCTTCGGCGGTTCTGAAATCAGGCCGCCATCCAATTAACCTCGGCCTGTAGATCCCGTCGTGACTAAACGGTGTCGTATAAGGCGAAGCTCGAGGCAACTCGTACCTGAGCTAAGGACGCTAGAAGATCACTAGAATGGTGCCAGAACAGCGCCAGCGTGCGGGCCGCGCAATGGATTTCCAACCAGCCGCTTCGATAGCTGCACAGACCGGGAAAGTGGCCCAGTCGATGGCGTGCCCAACGACAAGGCGAACTTGCGAGTAATTGGACGCGCGCTTCAAGAATAAATAAATGAAGATCAAAGCGGTGGTCACAAGGCTGTGCACGGTGAATTAGCCAGATCCCATGTTTTCCGCACTGTAGGTCCGACTCGTTGTACGGTCGGGC
Source organism: Diplodia sapinea (assembly GCA_023087385.1). Lineage (NCBI taxonomy): Eukaryota > Fungi > Ascomycota > Dothideomycetes > Botryosphaeriales > Botryosphaeriaceae > Diplodia > Diplodia sapinea. Next base: position 21,239 of record JAJMYO010000014.1, on the reverse strand, counting down.
AGCAACAGTGGCTCCTGCACATGCTCCCGTCATACTGCATGCAGCACATGGTATATGAAAAATTGCGCAATCGTTTGGATGTGGCTGCTCATGCACAGAGAAGGTTTGATCTGAGAATCCCTCCACCTATGTTAAGCCCATGAGACTCTGGTTGGATGCTGCCAGTCATTCAGCCTGCTGTTTTCAAACCCGGCCACAGAAAGGCGGCCTATTTCTAGCATGGCTGCTGCCTGATATACCTACATTCCAGAGCTGCCTGAGTATGAGACTTGGCCGTTCTCATCCTTTGCGTACTCTATCTATGTAAAGGTTGCCCTCCATATCGAAGGATGTAGTAGCAGTGTTGGAACTGCATTAGCAATGCCACACCATGCGATAGAGGGGATTTTTCGAATCTTGCATCAAGTCTCCGTCCGTAGTCGGCGCGTCTACACGTCATAAAGAACAGCAGAAACGCACCTACTCGGAAGTCGTGCCTGGCTTGGAATCGGACCCCAGCGCAATGCTACAGGGACTTTTCTTCTTCCCTGGGTCTATTCGTCGAAACCCTACTGCTGACCACCCTCAAGCTACACAATCTTATGACCCAACATACGCAAAGACTCATAGGCTGTCGCAGTGCCAAGAAAGGTCCGTGACAATCTTGAGCGGTTAACATCGCAACATCAGCTTATTGGGACGTCATTTAGGCAGGACTTCCGGTCAGCGAGGCAGACCAATGGCATGGGTTGGCGCACAGTCTCGTTGCCTTCATGCTTATGCAGCACCCTGCAGTTTGCCTTTCGCTTAAAGTAGCCCTCGCCCCCCTGGACAACGCGCGGCGACGGCACCACTGATCTCAGCCTTGCGCCATTAAAGATATCATGAGGCTCTTCAGTAGGGGAAGGAATGTTGGAAGATAAGGGCAGCCGGCCGGACTGGTGAAATAGTGCGCCGCCATTCCCGGTCCAACAACGCATTTTTCCTACCCATCGAAACCATCATGGTATTCACATCGTAAAAGCTAATCATCGCGCGAAACATTGAGCTTATTTAGTCACAGTCCGGATTACCGTATGCTCGCAAGTCGCAAGGCTCTGGCAGGCCATCTCAGCAGAGTTCAAATACCGCCGGGTATTATTCCATGGATGAATTGAGCCATTCAGTGAGTGAACTTTTTATCGGAGACTGCAACATGAATGAAGCGTCTAATGGTTCTCCGAAGACACATACAGAAGATACTCGAAGCCAACGTGGTCGCAACGACGAAGCAGCGACAGAAACCTCTCCGTGGCTTCTACACGATAGTGCCGGAACTCACAAAGATACCCACAGGTTAAAGAGATACGACAAATGCTGGTGGTTCTTGGAGATTGCTGTCCTTACTGGAAGCATAGTAGCGTTGATCGCGATAGTGTTGATTTTGAACTCCATACAGGATAAACCCCTCGACGACTGGACATTTTATCTGCAGCCAAACACGGTCCTGTCCTTGCTGGCAACCACGGCGAGGGTTGCATTGCTCTTTCCAGTTGCAGCATGTATCAGTCAACTCAAGTGGGCGTACTACTGGCGCCACGAGGGGACACGCAAACTTCGGAACCTCGAGGTCTTTGACGAAGCCAGCCGAGGCCCATTGGGAGCCGCACAGTTCTTTTGGTACACTAGAAATGTGGTTCCCATTGCATGGCTGGCATCATTTGTGACACTTCTGACACTCGGGATTGGACCTTTCACACAACAAATAGTCTCGTTTCGGACTCAAAATGTCAACGTCCCACAAGAGGTTGCAACAGTCGCAATTTCCAACAACTTCGATGTGACCAACAACGTATCTGCAATTGGGACCACGTGTAAGTGTCCCATATCCTCTTTGAATATTTCTTCCCTGACTGAATGGTGATAGCTGGATTGCTCGATGCGTCTTTGCAAGGGGCGCTCTTCCGTGGAGTATTCGGTATGAACGGAGCACTCGACTTCGTGTGCCCGTCTGCAAACTGCACTTGGAACGACTTCTCCACACTTGCCTTATGCAGTGACTGTCAAGATGTCACTCAGTCTACCAAGGTTGAACAGCAAAACTGTACCGAGTACGACATGCCCGGAGCTTCGAAGGATCAGGCATACCTGCAATGTGAAAGATACCTTTTCGAAGCCCCACATCGCGGATTCCTCATTGGTACTGTCGGGGCGCAAAATGGCACAAGCTTTGATGGACACAAGTGGATCCCCAGGATTTCCAGCACTCAACTGGTATCCAACACGTCCGCTCCAAACCAAGCTTCTGACGACTGGACTAAAGTCATCATTGTGAACCTGGCTACCTTTCAATGGAACAGCACGTGGGACTTCAAGACTGCCAGCAGAATGATGTCCACAACTTTCACTACAACGCAGTGTACCATATCTTGGTGTCTGAAGAAGTACATGGGAGTTGCTGTTGTCAGTGCTGAGACCATCATTGCCGATTACAAACCGTACGCTGACCTATTCCCTAGGTGAACGGCGCCATAAACGGGTTTACGACGCAAGATATCAACGGTAGGGTTAGTGTATCGGATGCATCTGACTATGCCTTCGTACCCAGTGCGCCTTCATCCGACATTGGCCCTTGGGAGAACGCCAGCGATTTTCACATCTCGTTTGACTTGGGGACGCAAGTCAAGCAATCGTTTTTCGAAAATTTCGATTTCAACATGTCGTCTTACATAACAGACGAGAAACGACTATCTTCGAATCCTCAAATCTTCTTGCCGTTCTATCAGAACCCGAACACATCTGGCGTCATCCATGACATTTCTGCCAGCATGACCGACCGCATTAGGCACAACTACAACGATCATTTCTCCAATGGATCTGTTCTTCGACCGGTGGTATTTATTCAAGTTAATTGGGTGTGGATCTCCCTGCCGGCTGCTTCAGTGTTATTGGCTGTCCTTGTCCTTTGCTTGACCATATGGACCAATTACCATGATCGAGTACCGCTTTGGAAATCCGGTCTGCTACCGCTGCTTTTTCACGGCCTTCAGGGATGGCCTCAAGATGATCTCTATCTCGAGAGCAGGCAAGCGATGGCCAAAAAGGCAGATGAAATGCACACCCGATTGGATAGGTCTCGTGACGGAGAGATTGGCTTCCTCCGGCAAGCAGCTGGGTCGCACTAGCGAGGACACGTCAAAGCGAATCTTCTCCACTCTCAACCATGGTTAGCCTCTAATCAGTCTCGAGGTTTGACAGTTCCCATCAAGGTCTACGATTCCCAACGGGCCCGCTAAAGGCCCAAAAAGACACTAAAAAGCTCAACGTGGCCACTGAAGTATTGCTCAGCCTTCCTTCACAACCCGCATCCATCACAAGTCCACCAAAAGTTCATTCTTGCAGTCAAAGAATGCGCCTCCACCCCAGGTTTTCCGTCCTGGCTGCCCTGGTTTGCCTCGCCAACGCAGCTGTTCCTCTCCAAGCTCGACACGCTATCATAATCCCGTCTCGGCAATGGGGTCCACCCAGCAGTTCTTTTGAGCAAACGGTCTCGGACCATGCCACCTACCTTCGGATGCTGCAACAACACAAGATCCCTGACGAGTGCGACTGCGCACAAAGCAAGCATGGGGTGCCACGCCAGGAGATGGAGAAAACAATCGACTGGTTCTGCAAGGGAACGATCGGGCCGAGAATGGAGGTGACGGGCAACGACGAGTCGATATTGAGTCGGTCGACGACCGTTCGACTCGCTGCCGAGGGCGATGCCAAAGCCTCGGTAAAGCTGGGTATAAAGGTTGAATGGACTCTGGAGACAGTATTGGACCAGGACACGTGCAGCAAACGTTTTAGCGAAATCTCCAGTCGTTGCAGTTCAGCGGAAGGCGGTTGGTTTTGGACGGCTGGGGTGTTGTACACTATTGATACGACGCTGGTATAAGTACTACAAGTACCTGGAGTGGGAAGCTCTAGGTTCAATGCATCCATTTTTTTTTTTCTCTCTCCCCTTCATTCTCTCTATCCTTTCTCAACAACAATCAGAAAATCTACTACTCCATCTATTTTGACGTCTCCGGCCTTTTCACTGTGTCTGTCTGGCAACTCTTGCTTTACGTACCGGATACACGGTCCCCCACCGATCAGCATCACCAAGCCAACACCTACCAACATCCCCCCATCCCATCCCCTTCCCTCCTCCCCCTCACAGCCGCAACTCCTCCAACTCCCTCTCCAAATCCTCCACCCTCGTCACGCCCTCCGCAGGCACATGGCCGCGCCCGCCCGCCGCCGGCCCGCACTGCGGGCAAACCGCCAACTGCATCGGCATGCCGCACTCGCCCACGGTGAACGGGTGGCCGTTGGCGCAGTAGTACCAATGCCCGGTACCGCGGAACTCCGCCGCCATGGCCGCCAGCACCGCGCGCCTCTCCTCGGACGTCACGACGGCGAAAAACGTCGACTCCCTGAGCATTCTCTCCACGGCGTCGGCTTCGGCGCCCAGCCCGCCCGTCGTGCTGCCCGGGTGCGCGGCGCAGATGGCGCGCGCGGCGGCGACGTGCGCGAGCGCTTCCTCGCGGAGGTTGTTGGGACTGCGTGGCGGCGGCGAAGGGCAGACGCTCGATGGCGCTGCTCTGCGCGTGGAAGAGGAGGGCTTCGACCTTCTGCGCCGGGCTGTGCGCCGCGTCGGCGTCTTGCAGGAGGGCCAGGCAGCGGCGGCGCAGGGGCGAGAGGTCCACTTGACTACCGCCGTTTCCGCTGTTGTTGTGCAGGTGCGCGGGCAGCTTGTCGCGCCAGACGGCGACGATGTCGGCGACGAGGGCGAGGTCGCAGCGGAGGAGCAGGGCGCTCGCGAGGAGGTGCGCGCGCGTCTGCAGGACCTCTGGGGAGAGGGCGAAGGCGCTAGCGATGTCGTCGTGCCCACGGCGCCGCCGCGCGTCCTGGCAGAAGTCGTGGGCTTTGCGGAAAGGCTGCTCTTCGTGCTGGACTCTGTTGACGTGCGCCTGGAGCTGGGTGCGGAGGGCGAAGAGGGCGCTATAGCGGCCAGTGAGGTTGAGTGCGGCGGCGGTGTCCTTGATGCTCCTGAACAGGACAGTTGCGCTGCCTGCGATTGTGAGCGCGACCGGTGCCATTGTGTTGACGACGACTGCATCGGCGCTGCTGTTGAGCTCGGAGTGCGCGTCTTGGAACTGCGTCTGGAGCCTGAGATACTCGTTCTGCGACCAGACGATGAACTTCTTGGTGAACTCGTCCAGCAGCGCGCGGCGGACGACCCGCCCATATCTGGAGATGCTGCGGAGGGCCCCGCGGCAGGTTGGGCAGGCTTTAAGCTCGTCGCTCGAGAATGGAGGCGCCGGCTTCAGACCGACAAAGGCCCCATCTGGCGCAGTGACGTAATGCTTGTTCATATCCATGTGCCCGTCCATGTTGGCCATGGTCATGATGTGGCCACACGGGGGAAAAAGACAAGGGTCCTCGTCAAGGTCAACCTCTTTGTAGGTAAGCATCTCGATGAAGTCGACTTGCTGGTCTTTGATCTTGTCGGCAGCACAGACTTGACAAAACTTGGCCTCAGGACAGGCTTCTCCGCAGAGCGATGGACATTGATGCTCGCACGCAAGCAGCTTCTTACACCTCTTCGAACAGGGCAGCCATGACCTAAGCAGGCCTCGTACTCGCGGTGGTCGAACCAAAAGAGCCGAGCCTTTATACCGGGAATCATCGGGTATTTCCTTGTCGAAGGGGCATCCTAGAGAGCTAGGTAGAGGGTGTCGCGGACAAGCTGAGAAATTACCGGGTGCATTCTACGCTGCATCTCGAGAGTGGTGTAAGGTAGCTAAATTACCGCATCGTCATTTGGGCGCACCAGCCTCTTAAATAGTAACACGTCCATCGAGTATCGCTCACTATGAGCACTCTCCCTTCCTAGATCGTAACGCTAAATCTAAGGCCGCAGCTACTCGTGGTCTCTAATAAGTATCGCATGCTCTACCGAGGGAAGCATTGCGGTAAGAGTGTGAGACTCCAGGACCTCGCCAGCCTCTTCACAGATTATGACTTTTGCCCGGACACGCCGAAGGATGTCAATGTTACGGGCAAGGCCGCTGGTGGTAATCCCGATGATATGCGCCTCTTACAAGCACCGAAGGTCAATTTCCATGCGGTTGCGTTAGTGCTTGGCTCTCCGGTCGTTGTACTCGCGTAGAGCATGCACTAGATTGCTTTGACTGTTATCGCGTAGATGCTTAACCTAGTAGCGATATAGCTTTGCTCTCTCACTGTGTGAGTTTTTGATAGCTGAAGCCGATCGAAGAGTAGATATGGGGCGCTCCCGCTGACTTGAGGGGAGAGAGGAACCCCCGCGAAGCCAACGATTAAGAGCTTTCTTTGGGTGTTCTGCTTGTAGTATAAAACCTTATCTTGGAATGAGGACCCGAAGATTGCGTCGTGTTGGCTGGGAAAGCTATCTTGAAGATACGCTTTGATCGACTGCCACGAGTCTACGTTTCCGAGAGTGGAGATAAGTTACGTAATCTCCTCTTCGTCCTCTCTAGCTGAGTGGCGAGCTCCTAGCCAATGCGTTTCTCCGCTTTGGTTCTCTCTATTTTCTTCGCGACCTCTCGGAGCATCAAGGGCTTTAAAACTTCGGATTTAGATCGTGATCCCACACGAATGATTTGAGAAATACCGGCGTCCACTAGATGCTCGAGAAGCTGGTCAAGGGCATGGTTAGTGTAGCAAACACACACCATGGGGCCAAGGTTTGCGGCCGCGCGGTTCTCGAGAAGTACCTTGATCAAAGCGATACCCGTGTAGCTCTTACCAGTGCCTGGCGGACCTTGGATGAGCGCAAAGTTCTGTGTAAGCGAGTCCACCACGGCTCTTGCCTGTGCATCGTCGAGGGAAGACTTTTGGACCAGCTCATGTGTATCGAACGTCCTCTAAGGCGACAGCCGAACCTGTCCATTTCCATCGGTGATACTGCGCAGACTGAAGCTGAAATTCGGACGTCTGGCGTAGGCAGGGGGTGGAACACGCACAACACCTGCGGCATCTTGGCTAGGTGCGAGGAATTCCGAGAATGGAACATCTTCGCTCAAAGACATTTGCTGTAAAGCTTTGAGAGTAGGTTGAAAAGCCGGAAGGAGCACTCCCGGAAACTCTACCAAAGTAAATTGGCGTGAGTCCCAACAGTGACACAAAAGGTCGTTGACGTTTTGATCGCTTTGTTCAACCAAGGAAAGCTCCAGGAAAGCAACTTCGCTATCTGAGTAGAGACCGCTGCTCTCTCTATTCTCAGTCGGCCTGTACTTAGCATTGTTGGGGGAACCCTTTTCTTCCGTTGGCTCGGAAACCACCGAACAGAAGAGGATAAGCCCGGTCTTGTCCAATATACAAACAAGCGCGCCTCCCTGCAAGCGGCGGGACTGAGTCCACCACTCCATCCTCTTTTTCGCACTTATTGATCAGGTAGCCGGAGGCTGCGGAAAGGAGACCTGGCACTTCAATCCATTTCTGCGATCAACCGAAAAGTCGGTGACGCTAATACCGGAGTAAGTGTAGGTGCGAATGCCCTGATGGTTGTTGTGGTGACCGTTAGAGTTATTGTTTTGATCCAGCATGCGTGCAAGCTCGGAACGGACGGAATCCCGGAGCTGACCGACGGTGTCTTCGCGAAGTAGACGGAAGTGCCTGTCTAGTAGACCTTGCATGCCAGACTTGTGCCACGTGGTAGGGTCTTTCACGGGAAGATACTCCTGTCTCAGCGACTAGACCTCCTGCCATATGGGTAGTACCTCAATCCGTCGTATATCTCCGTGGTCGTTGTCGTGGCGAGGTCCCTTGGGCGAAAGGTGCCCCGGGGGGGGGGGGTCGATAGGAATGCTAAAGGACGTGTGCTTGACTGGTCCCTTTGCCTTGCCAGCCAACTGAGGGATTGCTTGTCCGATTCCCAGCCGTTGTTCGATCCGGGTGAGAGAGGCACGTGGCTTGTCACATGCCTCTTCGCCATGCTCTTCGACGAGTTGACTGAGCATAATGGAGAAGACTCCTGCAAGATTTGCAATTTCGGGGTTGATCTGTGCACCGCCGTTGATATCTATGAGCCTGGCAAAGACTTGAAAGGTGAGCTGGAAAGCTTCCGTCATCGAGGGGGATGCCGCTGGCCATCTGTCGCCGGAGATGTCCGAGAGGGCCTCAGCGACGAATGAGAAGAGCCGAATAGCCCTTTTGCCGTTAATCCCGTAAAGAAAAGTGAACAAGTCACCTAACGGCTGTTCCAGGAGGATCGACGAAAGGACATCTGGGTGGGTGATGAGCTGGAAGAAAGGGAGGTGATAGCTGAGAAACCTGCGAAGCTTCATCCTGTCGTTGAGCGACGAGAAGTCCAGTTCAGCCAGCTCCCGAATGCGAGCCAGGCCACCAGATGAAGCCAGGCGAGAGATGACATCTTGGCGAATGCCCGGATCGGACGCTACAAGCTCAGCACCCTTTTGGAAAAAAGTGGAAAGTTGAGGGCCCAGGAGCCCAGGTAGGTTGCCCTCCTTCGGAACCATGAACCTCCAATTACGGAATTCGACTTCGGTGTTGGAAAGGTTGCGATTCCCATTCGGCATGGAGCTGCGAGGAGTCTCGTTCGGGGCTGAATCTGCGTGCGAGAATCTGCATGAGCCTCCAAAGCGGCAGCCTCCTGGCTGCTTGAAGAACCTGCAAGGCTTCTTGTTCACCATAGTGAGACTCAGACGAGGAAATTGGGCGAGCGGCGCGTAGGAAATTTTGGGGTGGAGGAAGGGCGGTTTGTTGATGGCGTAGCGGAAGAGGATTGGTCCTAAAGAATGATCGGGATGTAAAGCGGACACTGGCGCGCAGCGGAGACCTACAGGCAGACGCGCCGACATGCGCAGCAAGCCAAAGCAGGTTCTAGCACGTGGCGCCAACCTACCGCCGCTGCCGCAGAAAGAAAAAAAAACGCCTTGCTTTCTTTGTGTAGGTAGTCGAATCCGAGATCCGGACGTAGATGCCCGTCTGAAATGCGCGCAATTGCGTCCAGATATTGGATTCAACTACCTATACAAGTAAAGCGCAATATCCGCAAGGCAGACGCAGGTAGGTTTAATTCCTCTGCTGCCTACTGCGGCGGCGAATTCTCGCCGTAGCGGCGTAGATTGGGGCACATAGGGTGACAAGAATTACGCCAGCCTGTATCTGCCATCCGGAGATATTGCACCATACTTGCGCGGGCAGTGGCATCTAGTATCTGGAGGCGACTGTCAGTAGTTAAGACTTGCATCCACATCCAGACATTAGATTTGACTGCCCATAGAAGAAATATCGTGTTCTCGATGAACTCAAATCTTCTGCCATCGCCGGAGAGAAGTGCGCGCCGCAATATGCACAGCCACAACAGCCGCTCTGCGCCCCAATGAACAGAATTGGTTTCGAACAAAAGAAGGTCCACCTTGCCGTAAGGTACGTTGTTCATTGTTATGCAGGTTCTGAGAGCTGGTCGATCCTGCGATTCTCGTAGCGATGAGACGATCTCTCCGGAGCTTTGGCGCACGTCCATCTCCTGAGAGACACGGCGATCTCAGCCACGGCACAGCCCGGGCGGGCATGTCGCTGCTAGAATGCGCGCGAAGATGCGTGACGTCAGTGCTTGCGGCGATGGAGGCGCAGGTTGAGAAGCAAACGGCAGGCAGGCACGCGACTCCCGGGGCCGCAGCGCAGCCGCAGCGCAGCCGCAGCACCTACGCGCTCGTCGACAGCCGAGAAAGACCCGCCGCCTTCCAGTTTGCGGAGCCTCACTAGTGCCTGCGCAATCGTTTCCATGTCGCGCTGGTATTTCCGCCCGTCCTGCACATCCGCCATCGCACCCCGTTGCAACACTCCCACATTTGTGCGCTCTCTACCAACGGCCTATCCACACAACCATGGAGGCCGCCGACGCACCGCAGCCGCCCAACTGGGGCGACTACTATCGCAACCTCTACTCCCGTCGCGTTGACCTTGTCGGCGACTATGCCGGCAGCGAGCCCTTCCTCGTCGATGGCGACTCGCTACTGCTTCACTGCTTCTCCGACGAGCTGCTTGACTTCACAGGTTTCATCCCAACGCCTCTACTGCCCCACTTGCGCTGACCCTCGCAGACGGCTTCCAGATGCTGCATGCCGTTTGGCTCGTCGAACACTTCTTGCACAACCTTCAGCGCCGCAACTGCAATTTCGACCTTGCCTTTTTCGACGACAGGGACCATCTCTGCATCCCGCCGCATGCCAGCGACGCCCAGAGAGCGAAGTACCGCCTTGCCCGCGCCGTTATTATCCGCCATCTTCAGGTCAACCTTGCCGCCAGCTCTTCTCCAATCAAGCTTCTTGTCTTCCCCTCACTTGTCGGCGAGCAGTTCGAGACTGCTCTCACCGCCAATGCGTACCTGTTTGTCATGATGAATGATGGCGCTGTCGATACTTGCCAGTGCGACCGCCATAGGAATGCGAAAGACGAGCTCCGTCTTGCCATTTGCTCGTTTCTCACGCGCGGCTACGGTGTTGCTTTGATCAATGGCCTTGAATGGAGGGATACGAAGGTAAACCTATCACGTGACCACCCTGTCTCAGCAGATAAGACCATGCTGATGCTAATGATGCCGTAGGTCATCACTGCTGTCATCGAAGGCATGGCCCAGACGCACAAACCTGAGGCGCCTGCGGCCAAGCATGCTGCTGTAGACCAGGCCTGCAACCCTGACGCGGCTATTTTCGGACGCGAACTGTACGACGTCCTTACCGAACATCGTGAACAAACAGAGCAGAAGCTTTCGGAGCGCCTCTACCTCGTCATTGCCACCGCGGCCAATCTCGTCTCCGCCGGCGATCTACCCCAAGCTGATATTGCGTCCTTCTTCCTACATGCCGTCCTCCAAAGCCAGTTATCCCTTGAATCACGCTCTTTCAGTTCTTCGACGTCCACCGAAGCGTCACAGCGCATTCTCGAGCGATTTTCGGGAACCGCACTGGCCGTCATGAAGTCTCCATTATGGAAGACCTTTGTAGACGAGGCACAGCTGCCATGCGATATCTCCGACCTCGTTGATGGCAGACTGTACAACATGGTCCTTGCCAAGCAGATTCCACTTCCGAAGTTGGGCAGTGAATTCGAAAGGATCATTGGTTCATTGGTTGCCTTGGACACCGTGGAACTTGGGCGCCAATCCTCAGAGCTGGAAGATGTACCGAAGCACACTTCAGAACAATCCTCAGAGTCATACCGCAAGCTTCTTCCGTTCAGCTCTGAAGGGTTCGACAAGCATCTAGAACCAGTCAGGTTAGACATCGATAGCCAAGCAGTCCAACAACCGAACGACAAGGACTCAAGAGCATTCCGTGAGTTGACCTATTGGCACAACTCCAAACGCCCGTTGAATCGTAAGGCCGTCATGACTGCGAAAGAACGCTCAAATTTCTATGCGCGCCGCCGGGATCAGCGTTTCATGGCTGAGATGATGGCTTACGCCGCCAGTCTGACCAATGCTGTTGGGAAGGCTCTGGAGCCTGAGACCATTATCATTCCAGATAAGCCACCCGCTACTTCGCACGCGGGAAAGAACCAGCAACAGTCGGGCCAGGTCGCCAAATCTGGGGGAGGAAAAAACAAAAAGAAACAGGATATGATGGACAAGATTGCCGCCGACCACGAGAAGAAAGAAGCGGTCCAGAACCAGAAGGTGTTCAATGCATGGCATGCAGTTCTCAAAGACATCCAGCGTGAGAAGCAGCCTGCTACTCGGTACTCAAAAACCTCACAGTACCTAAACTCTCTTTCGAGCTCTAAGCAGGCTGTGATTGGTACCGAGGTCGAGTTTTACGCCCTGAACTGCCTCCTCGAGCTTTGGAAAGTCTCCATTTCCAGCAACGCCAAGTCCCCCAACCTTGGACTTGCAGCCAGGATCTGGGACTCTGTGCGCCATCTCAGCTGTGCATCCGGCGTTACAAAGACCATGCAAGAGAGACTTCGGCGGACTGTGGACTCTCTTGGGTTGCCTTTCTCGATACCTGCAGCGCAGGCTCCAGACCGAAAGCTGCCTTTCGACTTCACGCTGACTGTGAAGGATGCAAGCCTGAAGATACCCTCTCCGTCGAAAGAGTTTCAGCTCCTTCATTGCGGTCCTTACTTCGATCGGAAGATGGACTCTGCACCCGATGACCGCGTTCCATTTGTTCCAGATGGATGGCAACGCGAGGTTCTCGACGTCCTTGACGCCAAGAAAAGTCTCATCGTGGTAGCTCCGACGAGCGCGGGTAAAACCTTCATCTCCTTCTACGCTATGAAGAAGATCCTTGAAGGCTCTGATGATGGCGTGCTTGTGTATGTCGCGCCCACCAAAGCCCTTGTCAACCAAATCGCCGCAGAGATTCAAGCCCGCTTCTCCAAGACGTATAAGCATGCCGGAAAGTCGGTCTGGGGAATCCATACCCGTGACTACCGCGTCAACAATGCAACCGGCTGCCAGGTCCTGGTGACTGTGCCACACGTTCTCCAGGACATGCTCCTGGCCCCGAAACACGCCAATTCGTGGTCGTCTCGTGTGAAGCGCATCATCTTCGACGAAGTCCACTGCATCGGTCAGGCAGACGATGGTATCGTATGGGAGCAGCTTCTTCTTCTCTCTCCTTGCCCAATCGTCGCCCTCTCCGCCACCGTCGGTAACCCTGAGGAGTTCCGCAGCTGGCTCGCCTCGACACAAAAAGCTACGGGCAATGATCTCGTCATGGTACACCACCCGCACCGTTACTCTGATCTGCGGAAGTACGTTTTCGTCCCACCCAAGGAGCTCGTGTTCAAAGGACTGCCAAAGGCACCGGCTGTCCCCCGTGTCGACCTGGACAGGGGCGAAGATTTCCAGTTCGTCCATCCGGTCGCGAGCTTGTTGAACCGATCGCGTGCTATGCCGGAGGACTTTTCGCTCGAGGCTCGTGATTGCTTCACTCTGTGGAAGGCCATGAAAGCCCATGAGAGCGATACGCACGCAGTTCCGGATTCGCTTGATCCGAAACAGGCGCTCCCAGGCGTCATAACTCAAGCTGCCATAATCACTTGGTGTGAGTCTTTGAAAAGCCTATGCCGGAGCTGGATGACAGATCACGGTTCCCCGTTTGATTCTGTCGTTAAAGACCTCGGCCGGGAGCTGTACGAGCTTGAGGCGAAGGAAGACACAGGTTTAGATAGTGAATCACTGTCTAGAACCACTCTCCCGCTTCTTTATCGCCTACATGAACAGTCCGCTCTACCGGCGATCTTGTTCAACTACGATCGCGAAGATTGCGAGTCAATTTGCAAGAATCTCCTGAACAGTTTAAAGGAGGCTGAGCAGGAATGGAAAGAAACATCTCCAGTGTGGGCCAAGAAAATGGACGACTGGGAAAAGTGGAAGAAGAGCCGCAAGGGGACGTCCAAGAGCGCTAGCAAAAAACCTTCGGCCGTGCATGAGAAGGGCATGAGCAAAGCCGATCTCGAGAAAGAGACAGCATCCACGGAAATCGACAGCTGGGAGACCTTTGACCCGGATGCCCCTCTCGATGGATTTCACTTCAAGGACGGAGCCAAGCTGCAACAGTCTGAGCTGGAAAAGTATGCCGATGAGCTCAAATACCGTGGCGTTCCAGACTGGTTGATTGAAGCACTAAGCCGGGGCATCGCTGTCCACCATGCTGGTATGAACAGGAAGTACCGCCATGTGGTCGAACTGCTCTTCCGTAAAGGCTACCTGCGGGTGGTTGTGGCCACCGGTACTCTCGCCATGGGTGTCAACATGCCTTGTAAGACGGTCGTCTTCTGCGGCGACTCAGTATTCCTCACCGCTCTCAACTTCCGTCAAGCAGCTGGTCGTGCTGGCCGTCGTGGATTCGATGTTCTCGGCAATGTTGTCTTCCACGGCATCCCCGTCTCGAAGGTCAGCCGCCTGCTCAGCTCCCGCTTGCCCGATCTCACCGGTCACTTCCCCATCACGACGACTCTGGTGCTCAGGCTGTCCACTTTGCTCTCCGAGTCCAAGCACTCCGCCTTCGCTGTTCAGGCCGTCGACGCACTACTCTCACAGCCGCGTCTCTACCTCGGGGGTGAAGAGAACCGTATGACGGTGCTGCACCATCTGCGCTTCTCGTTGGAGTATCTTCGCCGGCAGTTCCTCCTCGACCGGTCGGGCAACCCGCTCAACTTCGCCAGCTGCGTCTCGAACCTATACTACACCGAGAGCTCCAACTTCGCCTTCCACACGCTACTCAAAGATGGTTACTTCCACCGACTGTGCGTCGGGATCCGAAACACTCCTACGAGCGCCGAGCGCATCCTTCACACGCTCATGCTCGTGATGTCGCACCTGTTCGGCCGCCTTTATTGTCGGCACGTCGACCGCGAGTCGATTCAAGAAGTCACTAAGAACTCACCCTCGTCTGTCCTACTCCCGCCGCTCCCCACCGATGCCGCGGCCGCGCTGCGCGCCCACAACCGCGATGCGCTCGACATCTTCAAGACTTATGTTCGCACCTATGCCGCGCAGCACTTGCACGATCCCGACAACATCCTACCACTGTCGCGCGTCAAGTGCGGCGGCGACGGCAGCGACGACGCTAGCTCTTCCCCCACAGCGCCTCCCAGTACCATCCGCTCTCCTTTCGTCGCCCTCTCGGGCCACGCCGACGACGCAAGCATCCGCACCATTGACGAGCTCTGCCACACGGTGCGCGCCGGCGTCTATCTCGAAGAGGCCGTGATCCCTCACGTTCCTGTCCACCGGTCATCCGAGGGTGACGAGAACAACGAGGACGACGACAAGTCGGATCTCCCTCCGCTCAACGCCTACCTCCTCGACTTCTTCAAACACGGCGACGTCACCGCTCTTGCCGACGCCAATGGCATCCGTCGTGGCGACGTGTGGTTCGTGCTGAGCGACTTTTCGTCGGTGCTGGCGACCATCGTGGCCAGTTTGGAAGGGTTCGTCAAGGCGAACGACGGTGGCGATGTCGTGGAGGGCGTTGAGGAGACGATGGAGGAGAAGGCCGACAGGTTGTTGGAGGCCAACACTGCTACCGCCGCCGCCGCTGCTGGTCCTCCTGGGAAAGAGAACAAGGTGCTGCCTGCGAGGGGCAAGAAAGTGTCGAAGAAGAACGTTGCTGAGAGTTGGGACGACGCAGCTGATGATGATGATGCGGCGGATGCCCTTGGTTCTGGCGCGGATGAGGCGTTGGACGCGCCGGGTTGGGAAGACGAGGGTGATGGTAGCTTGCTCGACGTGCTGGCGGCTTTCAAAATGCTGTCCGACGAGTTCAATGAGAAGTTCAAGGCCATGTGGGCGTAAGCTTCGGCGCTGTAGAGGTCGTCGTCGTCTTCAACGGATGGTCTGGAGTAGGTTGTTCTGAGGGTTTCGAAAACGCGAGGCTAGAGAAAAAAAGAAAAATGATAGATGTAGATGCGATTAGAGTATGTAGAAATTGTATCTAAAAAGCTATCACCAATTTGCTCAACTATGTGGACGCGTTCGTTCCCGTAAGTTCCTTCTTCAGATTCATTCATGTGTTTTCTCAGTATCAGGCATACCAGGTGTGATGCATTTACAATTTAGCCCAGGATTGTGACGGTATTTGTGTACGTCTGTCGTTCAATTTTATGCCTCAGCTTGGGGATTTCATGGCATAGAGCAGAGAGATAAGATGGCATACGTAAGTCAAGACTTGGCGTCGATGGAGGAGAGTGGCTGTGCCCTGGTCCGCAACTGCCAGATGTGCGCATGGACCCACATGGCTCTGCTCCGATCAGCTGTGCAGGGATAGCTACTTGGACGAGATGCAGCCAATGGCGGGCGCAGGAGGATAGCGACGCAGACGGTGCGCGCTTTACTCGAAACCAGGGCCCGAAGATCACTCCATAGCTCCTGCGAGCGTCTGACTCCCGTTCCTTCCCTCGTGCGACAGCGCCTGCTGGAAGTCTGGTCTCGAAAACCGGCTGGGCAGCCACGATGATGTCACTTGCCAGCGCCGCAATCTTGGCTCAGGTGGTTGGATAAGAGAGCTCTAAAACCCCGCCCCCGCATCTGCTCTCTCCTGCTAAACACAAACAACAACAACCACTGCCTAGCACATCAACAAAAACAAACCTACGTACACGACCACTCCTCCACTAAACCACAGACATGGACTTCGTCAAGAACCTTACCGGCGGCGGCTCCGAAGACGAGAAAAAGACGACGGAGCAGTCCAGCAGCAGCGGCGGCGGCGGCTTCATGGACAAGATGAACACCATGGCCGGCGGCGGCAGGGAGAGCGAAAAGAACGAGGACTTGCTCGACAAGGGTCAGTACATCCCACACACACACACACACACACACACACACACACATACGCAATTATTGTCCGCTAATACGTCCCAGGCGTCGACTTCGTGCAGGAGAAGTTCCTCGGCGAGGGGCCGCAGGACAACGAGAGCGCCATCGAGCAGGCCAAGGACGAGCAGATCTCCGACTTCATCCGCGCCAAGTACAAGTCGACCACCGGCTCCGACTTCCCCATCAAGGACAAATAAAGGTAGTGCGGCACATAGGGTCGGTGATGGGATGCAGATGATGCCAAAGATAACGGCTATGAAGCCTTGCTGCTGCCGGAGTGACGGCTAATGATATTTATACCTAATGGAATTGTCCTAACATGACCACTTCGTGTTGTGAGTCTGTCGAGCGAGGCGAGAGACCGTGGTGGGGTCGCTGTCTCTGGAACAGCCGGCTGCATGGACCCGCGCCGCCTCCTGGCTGCTGCTACTCCGCGCTCGCCCCGTGGTCTTGGACAAGATCCGACACTAAAACGCTGTGATTTCATAGCAGTGGAAGATGTCTTGCAGCCCCGCACTTGTACCGCGACAATTTGCAGCTATTTCGCGGGGGAACGCAACTAATGGCGATCGTCGGGCCTCTGCCATCCTCCCAAGCAAGGAGGGTCAACGAACAGCAGCCATTGGCGGTTCAGGACCCGGTTTTACAACAAGCCACATGCACGGTTCGATGATTGGTATCACTAACGCAAAGCTCCGACCGACGTCAACTTCCGAAATAAGGGAGGTTGCGAAGCTTTGGCTAACTAGCCTACGCAGTACCCCTCGCCCCTTCTTTTTATATGATAAAGGGTCTGCTCACAGCAATTCATGGTTGATGAAACGGACGCAACTGAGAAAGTGCTCCTCTATCCCAAGGGAGAATCCGAATTCGAATCGCTTGACACCAAGCCGAGATGCCTCTCTCGGACATCCTGGATGAGTATCGTGCACAGGAAAGCGGAACGGATTTCCTCAAAGCACGGTGGTATCTTGTGGCGGTAATGAAGCACAACACCATGTCAGAGTTGCGGCAACGGAACTGATGCGATCCCAGGTCTCAGCCCTGGCTGCCGCAAGTGCAGGTGCAGAAACACCAGGACTATACCGACTGTGCACTGACGGGCTTTCACTGGAGAATGAGAAGCTGGTCCAGCGTCGACTGAAGGAGGCGGTCTTGAAGACTAGCCCGTTGTACGGGTTTCCAAAGTGCCTCCAGGCTCTCTATCCGCTGTTCGACTCGTTGAAGGACGAGCAGATTGACACGTTTGGGCCAAGGTGGGTACGAAAGAAGCACGGAATTGAAGCGTGGCACTGATCTGGGACACTTCAGATCCGACTCCGTTCAAGCGGGCATGGATGCGAAAGAGCGGGAGGCTCGAGGCCAGCGTTACTTTGATACAACCTGGACGCCTGCAGTCGCGCAAGCGAATCAAGAGAAGAATCTGAAGTACCATCCCGATCTTGGTAAGAAAAAATCCCCCCCCCCCCCCGAAGCGAAAGGCAGGCCTGCATTGACGATGGATGCGAAGGACTTTTGTGTCAGAAAATGGCCTACGAGTGGTGGATGAGTGAGGACACCATTCTGTCCAGCGTGGAGACGCAAATGTGCACGACAGCAGCGCTGGTCTGCTCGAATTCGCCCGTGCAAGCCATGTGGCATACTCGCGCGATAGTGCGACATGGCGGTTCCTTGGACGATGCCAAGTTCGCTCAGAATCTCGCTCTGGCGATTGCTCGTGCTTACGACTGCAAGACGGGGGAAATCACTCGAGTGGAGGACATTGATTTTTCCGACCTGACCCCGCCTTAACCCTTTCCGACCCTTGGCCGAGGACATTTGGTCTTGGCGGCATCCACTTATTCGGCGCAATTGGTCCCGTGTGATGGGGGATGCTTGGTCTTGATGGAGAATCTACCACCTTCTTGTCCCATGCAATGGTTGGGATTTATGAACGTGACAGTGACTGGCGCCGAGAAAAATGGGGTAGCAGGTACTCCGGCTCATAAGATACAAATGTCTCGCAATCAAAGACGGCAGCTCATCAAGCAACATTCAAGAGGGCAGCCTAAGACCGTTCTTCTTCCTACATCCGAACTACTGTTAATACCGTGCAAGTTCGTATTCGACCATCCTCAGAGGAATCACTTGCTGAACGATGTAGGCCTGAAGCGTTCCACTCCCATTCAAGATGTCTACAAATGAGGCGGACTTCAACACACCCATCCGCCGTGTTGTCACGGGTCACAATGAAGACGCAGTGGCCATCGTGACCCGCGACGACCTGATCGCCGGCAAGAAAGCGCCGCACGGCCCCGTCATCGTCCCCGTATGGTCGACCGCGGAGCTCCCACCCGACGTCAACTCCAAAGAGGACAAAGGGCTGGCCCAGACCGGCATCGCCAACGACGGGGCCATCTTCCGGATCGTGGGTCTTCCCCCGCGCTCCAAGAGCGTGTTCCACCGCACCACCACCCTGGACTACATGTTCGTGATCGAGGGGACGGTGACCATGACGCTGGACGACGGATCGAGGACGGAGCTGAGGAAGAACGACGTCGTGGTCCAGAACGCTACGATGCATCGGTGGGACAACGACACGGATGAGTGGGCTCGGGCTATCTTCATCTTGATCAAGTCGCAGCCTCCGAAGGTCGGTGAGAAGGTTCTCGAGGCCGATATTCCGATGAAGGTCTGAGTTTCCGCTGTGTTTGAGGGAAGTCGTGGCCGCTCGGAGGAGAATGCGTAACAACCTTGGCTCATTTTCAACAACAAGAAAAATAGAGACTGGAAGACCAAAGCCAAAGACAAGTCTGAGATTCTCAGATGTCATTGTGTCATGCAAAAAGGTTATGATAGGGCAATTCTTGCAATTCTTGCAAGATTGGCCTAGGTCATCTTTTCAAGTGGAAGAAAGTGCATGATCCAAGACACTGCAAAAACGTCTGGCGGCCGACTCCCTCCGAGCAGACCCATTCTATCTATATTATCCATTCTCTTTTCATAGTTTCAACACGACGACTTACTCATGAATAGAGCTTTGGGAAAGAGGATTTAGCATCACCCCTGCTATTTGTCGCCCGCGTCCCGCTGTTGCACCTGGTTCGTCTCAAACGGTAGACCGGCTTGTTGTCTCAATACACCATACATGGATGATGAATCCAGTGGCCGACCTTGTGTGTCAGAAAACTGCTTCGCCTCTTGCAGGTGCCGCAGCGCCACTTCGCCGACTTCCAGCTTGGTTCCGGATTCCTCTGCGCACTTGATTCCATGCCCGACATCCTTTAGTGCGAGCTCGAGACTGGACCACGGACGTTCCCCTAACAGAAATGGTCAGTTTTACAAGCCAGGGTATACAGGAGCATCCACATACCTTTCGCCGGCATATAAGCACCAGTCGTCAACCTCTTCGACATATTGAATGCCAACGGCCCATACTGCTGCTCCAACAACGCCTCCATGGCCTCACTCCCCAAGCCAGTCTTCTCAGCAAAGACATGCGCTTCCGAAATCAACTCCATCATCCCAGCAGTGACAAAATTCCTATTCCGTCGCCACCAGTCAGTCATCTCAGCCAAAACCCACACACAAAAACCACAAACACGGAAGAGGCAAAAAAAAAAAAAAAAAAAAAGTAAGAGAGAGAAAGAGAGAGAAAGAGAGAACAAAAGCCCTTTCACTCACCCCGCCGTCTTCATCACCGCCGCCATCCTCACATCCCCGCCGACCCTCAAAACCGCCCTCCCCATGACCCCCACCACGTACGGCACCACCGCCCTCTCCACCGCCCCGCCCTCCCCCGCGACCACGAACAGCAGCCGCCCCTCCGCCGCGACCGGACTCGCCCCGAACACGGGCGCCGCGACGAACGCCGCCCCCCGCTCCGCCAACCGCGCCGCCGCCGCCGCCGCCGACGCCGGGTGCACCGTCGACGTGTCGACGACGACCTTGCCGGTGAGGTCGGCGTCGGCGTCGGTGGAGGCGAGCAGCAGGGCGTCCACGGTCGCGGATAGCGCCGCGTCGTCGGCGAGCGAGAGGAAGATGACGTCGGCGGCCGCGGCGAGGGAGGCGACGGTCGGGTGCGGGACGGCGCCGAGGTTGGAGAGGGCCGCGCCGCGGGAGAGGGTGCGGTTGGTGTAGTGGAGAGGGGTCGCGCCGCCGCCGGTGGATTGCAGGTGCTTTTGTAGGTTGGTCGCCATGGCGAGGCCCATGGAGCCGAGGCCTGGTGGTTGTGGGTGTGAATTTCAGTTTTGCGTGCGTTTGTATGATCTTTGAATATATATATTCCTTTTCTCGGCGTTGGGTGGTGGGAAGCCGACGTGCGTACCTATCCATCCGAGCCGCTGCGGAGCGGATCCGGCGGGTGTCTGTTGAGGGTTGTCCATCGTTAGGGTGATGGGAGTTCGAGTGCGGCAGTGAGGGCTGTTGTTATGGAAGCAATGGAGCCGTTCAATTCCTAGGCATGTAGAGATGTTGCGGTTTTACCTTTCCGTTCTGAGAAGGTGGGGTCAACGATGAGTCAACTGCGGGGCGGGGCGCAACGCGACGCCGCGTTGCATCCTCCGTCAGAAATCTGCTGATAACATCCCGATATTCCCGTTATGGTAGTAGACATGTGACTTGGCTGCTTACATGCCTTGGCCTTCTTTGCCAATGCCGCTAAAGATAGTTTGTATGGAAATATCTTTAATTGAGTTTTCCGTCGTTTGAGTGGCCTACCGTTACTTTTAAACCTCTGGTGCCTCCAAGCCGAGTTTCAGGAATGCGGCTTCTTGCAAGGTGCTTCTGATGGCCTTTCCTCTCGCCCTTTGCCTTGTGTCCTTGGCGAAACTTCAACATTCTGTGAGGTGAAGCCTAGTCCATTTGATCGTGCGTGTAGCCAGCTCAAGGCACCCAGGTCGTCATCTAGACCAGCCCGTGTGCCATGACCACG